>OX637463.1:9036706-9417694 GCA_951799995.1 Trifolium subterraneum | reverse complement strand
CCAATCTTTAGGTACATTCAGTTTAGTGACCAATGCTCCCCATTCCACCGAGGTTGTAAGTACAACCCTGCATAAAATAATTAAAGCTCGGGTAAATATACAAGACATAAGAATGAACTTTTTATTTTTAGCATATGATGATTGATATTTATCAAAAAGGTGTCGGCGACCCAGCGTTACCTACCTTTCACTAGGACAGAACTCCAAGGTTGCAATAGTTGTACCGAGGTGTAGTCTCTTACTATAATGGTGTATCTGCATCTTTTTTACTTCAACTACGCAAATGTCTCCGTCTTTACTTCCCCTACAATTACAGAAATCTGATAAGCTCGAGATTATACAAAAGGTGCTCATCACATCATATCAAAGAAGGAACCACTGCAGGATGAACTTAAATGTAGTGTTATAGATCAAAAAGAGACAATTTCATAAAATGGAAAATTATGATCAGTTCAAAAACATTGTTTTCTTACCCCTCATAGTTTTAACAATAATACAAAAATCAAAACCCAAACTCGCTATTCAAATGACTTAAATATGCTAACGTAGACAAGGTGTTATCTGTCGATTAAAAAACCGATTGGCATGTATTATTACAAGGCCAATATAGGTTCTTACAGAGAAAGGTATTTCCCGTCGTGGCTAACGGACATTACTGAAGCAGATTTTCTAAGCAGCTTCTTATGCCCAATTTTGTTCCATGAGCTCATGTCCCAAACTCCAGTAAGAGACTTGTCACCTGCTCAAAATTAGAGGTCTCGATGATTAAGGCCATACTTTGTCAAAAGAGATTTGACAGATATACAAATAAAAAATTAATACTATAAAATATACTCAAAACAAGGTACTCATATACCTTTTTGAACGGCACAAAATAAAAATGGTTTGGTTCCGTCCTTGGAAAATCGACATAATTCAATTTTTTCATCCTAAAGAGACAAAAAGATTGGATAAATGAGTACAAGTAACTGCACAGATTCTTGTTAAAAAAAAAACTGCAGAAATCTTTCCAAAAGTTCTGAAATCAATCACACCATACCGAGTTGCGAGACAAAGTAGTCAAAGGAACACCATCTTCGATCTTCCAGATTCTTGCTGAACCATCAGTAGAAGTTGAAGCTAGAAATTCTGAGTCTAGACTAAAGTGTGACAAAAATGAAGGACAATACAGTAAGTATCAATGTCATCAAAGTTTCAGGACTAAGATGTTTATAATGTGAGCATGCTCTTATGGTCTAAAACATTGTGTCTACATAATCAAATTATTGCAGGCAACACAAGAATTTTAATGGATGCTTAGATGAATGCATCTTCTATAAGGATCCAGCTAGTGTTGCTTAGTACATTTTTACCTAAAATCCATATCCCGGACAGATTTGTGTGCTTTTGGTTCATCCAAAATTGTGCGCATGCTAGGCCACTCCATAATTCTGAGATGTCCATCCTACACGTGTTAAGGACACAAGTTAAACATACATGAACCAATTCGATAGAGGAAAAACAAGAAATGCCACACAGAATTATACGAAAGTAATTGGTTGGAATCTTGAGTGATGCTTACCAACCCACCAGCAGCAAATTTCGATCCGTCAACACTAAAAGTAATACATGTCTGAGATCCAATACCCTGTAGAGGGGTTAGTTCCTTGGCCAACAGCTTCATGTTTGCTTCATGACCATACAGCTCAAACAATCTGCAAGCCATGAAAAATAGTTCAATCTATATGCGTTGTTCAGTCACCAAGGGAGAAACAATGATAACTCGAAGCAAAATATCTGCTAGCTACGCGTAAGAAACAAGTATAACTATTATGTCATAAACTCTCCTAGATCCAAGAAATAAGAACAAGAAACTGTGAAAAAGAACTTCGGTACAACTGAGCCTACAGTTTTATTTTTTTCTTCAAAAAGTTAAAGGAAGATAAATTGTTGCTCTTCTGATCCCAGCATTATTGAAAGTGGAAGTATGTAGTAGCTGTTATTGTTTTGAAAAAATGCAGCGTTGAAACAAATTACGAAAGTAGTTTTGAGCAGATGTATTCAGATAAGAGAGCAAAGTTTCAATCTCATGGCTATTAGAAAAGAAGCTTACTTGCAACTACCATTGCTCAAAGAGCACATAAAATCATCACCACTAGGGTGCACAGCAATAGCAACAGGATCTCCTTCTTCTGCTTCTAACACATAATTGGCCTAAAAGATTAATCAAACAAAAGTCTCATTAGAACCAAATAAAAATTGCGCTTCCAATTCGTTAATAAAGAAACTCAACAATAAAAATACTCTTCAATGACAGAAATAATGCATACTGCATAATAACTACTTCAACCAACAATCTTGTTCAGGAAAATAAATAAATAAACAATTTACATCTACAACCAAAAGGGAATGCACAAAATAAGTCATATTTTCATACGCCTCACTCTATTTGCAGCTTATAGCACAAGCGCTTATCATGTATAAACTTACATAAGCTATTTTTATAGCAAAGGAAAAAATAAAGTAAATTGGTTTTGTATATGCTATAGCTGTTTTCATAAGCTATTTAGAGAACTTATGAATATAAGCTGAAAAAAGCTTCTAAAAATTGTCAAACTGCATTCATAAGTTCTTCCAAACTGTTTCACAAACTTATGTCAGCAGATAAGCTCAAATAAGCCAAACCAAACAGGCCCAAGGTCTGTTTGGATTGACTTATTTGAGGCTATCTACGTGCATAATTATTTGTGACACTGTTTAGAAGAGCTTATGACATGTTCACAAACTGTTTTCAGCTTATTTATAAGCTCTCCAGTATAGGTTTTTTCCTGAACAGTAAAATTCAATTTATACTCCATAGATAATGGAAAGGAGTAAGTAGTACTACCCCCAATTTTTTGGGAGAAACTACACGTGGTACTAATCCTACAATAGCTAATGAAAACACCTTATAGCTTATATGAAAATAGTTTTACTTTATTTTATCACTTGTTATAGAAATACCTTATATATAAGCACTTATACACCAAGTGTTTATGCTATAATAGTTTAATTAAGTTGGTTATCCAAACAGGATCATAGGTTATACATGCATAATCATATAAAGCAACAATTTATAAACTTATAAATAAAAAGGATATGCAGAAAACAGATTAATCAATGTTCCAAATGGATCACTCCACAAACACATACATAAAAATTGAGAATTTAAGAAGAATACATTACCAGAGGAGAAGTAGACAAAGAAACAGTTTTAGGGTCAAATGAGAAAATCTGAAGCAGAGCAGGACAAGAATTTCCACGCTTAGACCTTCCAAGAACAACTAGGTTGAGATTTTCGGGTCTCCGAATCCATGACCCGCAAGTAACCGGACCCTGAGGTGACCCAACATCATTCTCCATTCAAAACTTGCTAAATTAGAAAAAAGGATTGAAAGTTGAGTTCTTTTTCCAATTGGGGTACTGAAAATGAAGCTTTTTTTGTTGAGATTGTTGTTGATTCGGAATTGTTCTGGAATGTAATATAGAAATATCCGAAGAGGAAATAGAGAAGGGTTCTGGAAAAATAATAATAAAAAAAAGTCAATGAAAGCAAGTAGGGCACAAAGTGGTTTTTGTTTAGTGATTTATGAAACAATGTAAACCTTATTCAGTGGCACTGGCACATATACGAAGTTGACATGTCTTACCTGCTTTCAAGTTGTCGACTGACCGTTACTTGATTTGGTGGTGATTGACAATAAACTTGTCAATTTGATAGGAAACATTAGGGTTTCATTCATGCAACTATAATCGAGAGGGAGAATGTTGAAACACTTCATGCCCTACAACTAACTTCAGAATCAGAATAGACGGTTCAATAAACGGAATACTAGTGGTGGAAAAAATAAAAAATGTATCATTGTGAAGAGAAATAAATGATTTTAGGTGCATCGTTTCACAAAAGTACTCATAATTAAATGAAATGAAATAAAATATTGTTATATTTTTCATTTTCAATAATTGAATGATAATTTTAAAAATAAAACGTATATTATTACTAAATTTAATATAAAACTATTTTTTCTTAATTTTTGTGCTTAAAGAAGTCTTATATTTTTGTCAATATGGAAAGAGAAAGAAGCACATCAATATCTATTTTTAACCATTCTTCTTAATGGATGACTCATACTCTTTTTAAAGATTTTAGATGTGTCTCGTTTAGTTTTTTTACTTTCTTTGGACTTAAACCTGTTATTAAAAAAAATAAAAATTTAATCAATTAAATCTCTTCACTAATTACTGTTTATTAGCAAAGAAGGACTTATTAGTATCAAAAAAATGTTTTGGGTATTGAAGTGATTTGTTTAGTGGGAAAGGGATGAGGTTTCCGGCAACATAGTGAGGATGAAAATAACATTGTCAACTCTGTGGATATTCGTTAAAGATTACGCGGCATTATTGCAAGGAGTTTGTTGAGGTTTCCACCCAATAAAAAAGGATAGATTGTTGAGTTGTGCACCATCGTGCCAAATTGACCATACAACAACAATAAAATCTATGATGCACGGATACTCCGTCTGAGAAAAAGTACCGGTACCGGGTACGTAACGGTATCAGTATCGGGTACATATCCGTACCTTAATTTATGTCCAAACACATGTATTAGTTTTTCTAAAAATGACGTACCGAGTACCGGTACCGTACACGCATCTAGGCAGAATAAAATACAACTTTTTTTTTTTTAATTTTCTTTCCAATAAAAAGTACAACTAGTTTATGATAAATAAAATTTAGTGTATGTTTGACAAAAAAAAATAGTGTACTTCCTTGTCAAACGGATTTGGCGCATGTACTTAGTTTATGTATGGAGTTTAAGTTCTAATGAGGTGAAAAATACTATCAGAAAGTAGCTCACATTTTTTTTTAAAATATAAAGATAATCTTTAGATTTTTTCAAAATAAAATTATTTTTTAAAAAGTTTAAACAAATGCACCTTAGATCAACTGGCCTTGTCAAAATTATTAAAAATCAATTGAATGGTTGAGACATGCACTTGACACCCTCCAAAAAATAAATCCCCATAAGTGGATCATCACATGATGAAATTTATAACTCGTGAGAAATATCAAGGTCATCCGCTACTATTTTGCAATCAACTTCCACATCTCCGTCATAAAGGTGCATCTCTTCAATTTATTTAAGTGCACTCAACAAATTCATGGCTTCGCCGATTTTCACATCAAGAATAGGCTCTAACCATTTGGTTCTAGCCCTCACAAAGTGTCCTTGGTCGTCCCACATGCAAATACCAATTCCTACCTTATTATGAAGATGAGAAAAAAAAAGCATCAACATTACATTTAAGTCTTCCAAGGCTTGGTTTGGTCCATACCGTTTGGTGAGGTGTCTGCTGCGACGTATCTACTAGTCTGCAAATCTCCTGGGCATTCCGCCAACTTGTGATTAAATGATTGACTCTCACACACAGTTTGAGTTGAGTCGGAAATTTTGTTTCACACATAATTATTTCTACATTTCCAAATGCTCCACACCATGACACTGAATAATTCTTGCTGATTTTTATCAAGTCTTTCCAGAATTGAGAATAAATATGAAAGAGAAAAACTTGGAAAAATCTATTTTCATATTATCCATTCATATTTGTGTTATTGAACACAAATAATGACATTATACTGTTGACCATAAATACCGTGAAAAATATTATTATTTTGTCAAATTTTTTAAAAGAAATTCATTTTTTTTAATATAGAGTGGTATTTTTGTAGCACAAATACAAAATCATGTAATTAAATAATTTGACTACTTTATTAACCAAAAAAATGTAAGATATTGTTAACCGCAACATTACAAAGATATCTCTACAAATATATAATTAGCGTGATCTTAATACATGCGTGTATATAGAATTCCCAAAATATCTCAAATTAATATTTTAAGGCTTTGTATTTACTTACAATTTTATAATACGTACACCGAGGATGAATTATTTTATACATACATCAAATCACAAAGTACAAATATTTTAAAAAAACATCATTATTATGATATGATATAATTGTAGGCACATATAAAAAAGTTTTAACCTGGTTCAAAGAAATTAATCTCTAAAGTCTACCAATCTTAATTCAATCGATAAAAATACTGAAGTTGTAAAGTTGAACGTCGTGGCCGAGATTCAAAACTCAATTCCACTTATGCATGAGTTCCCAAAGACTAGAAAAGAAGAAGAAGACTTTGGTTTACTTTTGTTGGACTCAAGAGTTTAAGCCCATTTGTCTAAAGTTTTTTTCAAGCCCAATGGTTCGGTTCGCAAGTCACAAACACTGAACCCTTTTCGTTCCAAACCGGTCACACACCACAAACGGAAGCAAATATCCTTCAAAACCCCAAATAAACCCTTTCATCACAACCACCGCCGCGCCGTCTCTTTCCGTCACACCACCGTCGTCAGAAACACACCGAACCTTCCTCTCACTGCAAGATGGAAGAGACTCACGACAACGACGCTCTTCCAAATAACAAACCTTCCACCGAACAGGTATAAACAAACTCATCCAATTTCTCTATTCATTATTTCTAAATTCACGAAACTTAGCTATGCCTTGCATTGAATCTTACTCAGCTTTCAAAGTTAGGAATTATCACTGTTTCCTTTAATTTTGTTATTTTCATGCTTTTATTTCAATTTTTGTTATTAGGTTAAGAATAAATTCCCTAATTTTTTTTTGCAGGATATTACTGATGAGTTAGAACTAAGATCAAAGAAGTATCGTAGAGGAGAAGGTGCTAATGTGAAGGTATAAATTAAGATTTGAGTTTTTATTGAATTTGAAGGTATAAATTAAATTGACCTTAATTTATGAACTATGATTTTGCAGGGTTTAAAGGATAAAAAACTCAGGAGTCAGATGCTTGCTAGAGAGAAATTATATGGAGAAACTGCAATAGTTGCTGCTAAGACTGAGAAAGTTAGTTATTTTGTGTTGACCCGTCTTTTGTTTTATTTTGCTTTTAATGGATTTGTAGTGAGTGAATTATTCTAAAGTGTTTTTTGTGGCCTTGGCTGATAAATGAATGAATGATAATCTAATGTGTAAAATAATTGATGCGGTAGTTTTAATTTGTGGTGGATTATCCTTGAGCTTAATATTTGCTGGCATGGATTTACTTGATAGATAAATAAGTAAGCTGAAAATTGGTACGAAAAGAATTTTATTAAACTTGACAACATCAATTCAAATTTATATAGTTTAAGGGTAACTACTAAAAAAAATGTTATCTAACCTTTTATATTGTGCTTAACATTGATTTTTTGTATTAAAATGCACTGGCCTTATCTTTTGTTAACATATAATGATGAAGAGCGACAACAATAGTAAATGACTATAAAATATTTTTGAGATAACAAAATAACTGATTAGTTAGAAAAGATGCCAGCCTTGCAGTGACCCGTAATTGTGAATCATCTTGCGGCATTTGTCAAGTCATTCACTGCTAACTTTTAGGTAGCCTGTTATATCATTATCAAGTACGTTCCTTAGTCAATATTAACACTTTGATCTTCGTGATGCTGTAACTACATATTCTAAATTCTAAATTGATTTTAGTTCCTTTAATTCGGCTTAGTTAGTGTTGAGAACCAAGGGGTCTATTGGATTCCTGATTTCGAGGGATGGTAGTGACACATAGTGAAAAACAATAAATTTGATCCAGTGTAATTTGCGGCCATTGATGTTAGTTTTTATTAGCTATTCAGTTATAATGGTTGTTACATGTTTTATTTAGCAGCTTTCTGATTTTGTTTATGCAGTGGATTATGCCTAGCGAGGCAGGTTATATCGAGCCTGAAGGCATAGAAAAGACTTACACAATCAAGCAGGAGGCAATAGCCCATGAAGTAGATATCGCAAGCTTAAGGAACCAATATGATATTACTTTACCAGGTACTATTAATTAATTGTTAGGATTACAGAAACGTTGATGTCTACTTGATATATGCTTAGTGTTAATGCTTTTATGAAGATGATATTCCAGTCTTTTGCCTTATCACTGTAACAGCTTTATACAAATTTGATTTGCATGTCTTTATTTTAATATTTAATTCCACAATATACTGATGCACAGAACCTTTCTTCACTGGAAACAATTTTGTCCTTCTCTTGATATGTCATTTATTGTATTATTTTATTATATTTGCAGAGTTTGGTCCATATACTCTAGACTTTACTTCAAGTGGCCGGTATGTGGCTCTCGGCGGTCGTAAGGGCCACCTAGCAATTGTGGACATGATGAATCTGAGCCTGATTAGAGATTTTCAGGTATGCTTAATAATCACTGAGCTTGCTTTATTTGGTTTTACCAACTAATAATTAGTTTTATTCATAAAAGTTTGTTGTATTTTATCTTAATGGCAATGCTCATCATATCATGCCTTCTTTAGATGGACCATTTAGTGCTGCGAATCTTCAGAAGCTACTATTTTTAGCTACTGAGAGCACTAAAACAACAACATTTTGACATTTATTTAAAATCATCTAATTATTATAATTACTTTTAATAATATATTTTAAGTGAAGATTCAGTTTTTCACAAACACGAAACAAGTGGGCCCTGCATCTAATGCCGGAGAGAAATGATTACATTTTACGGTGTATCTATTGAGTATTTCATAAAATTATTCTTGGATTTTAATATTTGGTTTTTCAGGTAAGAGAAACTGTGCGTGATGTTGTTTTCTTACATAATGAGCTCTTCTTTGCTGCTGCCCAGAAAAAGTAATCTCTCTTCCTAATTTGCTACTGTACTGTTTCATCTTTGGTTATTTGTAGAATGGGTCCATAACAATTAGGGAAATAAGAGTGACTTGGGGGGGAGATGTTTCATAGACTTAACAAAAATGTTTGGGGGCAGAGGATATGAATGCATATAACATGCCACTCCCCTGCCTGTTATTCATGCTTTCTGACACTTGTATGCATCTTGGATCCCAAAATACCACATTTTGCATCATTTCTATTTCTCCTCACGTAACTCCATGAGCTTCCTCTTTTACGTCAAAGTTCGAAATTACAGAAATTGTGGTTATTAATTATTAAGATTATACTTGTCTTTCTTATTTTGTGGTAGCGTGACAAGCTTAATGATCAATGTAAACCTTGTGAGATTGTTCGTGGCTTGATATTTGCTATCTCTTGGAAAAGTTGATTAGAATATTATACCCCAATAAACTATTATATGTCTGGCCATAATCTTCATGTCAAATAACCAGAATTTTCAAAATTTTACAGGTATCTATACATCTATAGTCGTGAAGGCACAGAGCTTCACTGCCTAAAGGTTGGTTAATTGTTTGTGTAATATTTCTATATTTTAGCCATTGATGATGTTGGCAATGTTTCTACATGTTTTGTTGGCTAAACTTGTCTTCTAGAGTCTCACCATCCAGTTATGTATGCTAGTGTGTGTGTGTGTTTATTTTAAAGATTTATTTGATGGGTTATATATTTTCTCATCTTATCCCCCATTCATCTCGGGGTGCATTATTTTAGTAATATTGCCCTCAATTTACATACCTGATTTTGATGTGTGGGTCAGTGCCTATTACCGGTGCTTCAAATTGTAATGAATCCTAATCCTAATTTGAGAACATCCACTACTGAATGAGCTACGCTAGTGTATAGAATTGTCATTCTGCATGAGGCGTGTTCCGTAGTGGAACATCCGGTGCGCATATATATATATATATATATATATCATATGAGAATGCTATGTATATATATATGAGAATATCAGAATAAATCTAAGCCATCAAATTAAAATGAATGGCTAAGATTAAAACATCGTTAAGTGAGCCATTCCCATTCAACTCTCTCCCCCCACCCAGTCAGAATTCCTGCGCTTTTCCACTTCTCCGTTTTCCTGGTGCGGCTATCTCTCTTCCCCGACATCCTTCTCTCCCGGCGATCATGTTGAGAAAAGCTTGGATTAAATATCCCCTTCTTCAAACTCAATGCCAATGGTTCTCTCCAATAGATTTTGGGTGCTACTTTTAAATACAATTTCTTTACAAAATTTGGTAGTTTTGGTTTTAAGATGAGGATTAATGTGCTGTTAAACTCTACTCTCACATGGTTTATCACTGATTCACCGACACAGATGTTCAAAAGCAAAGATAGAAAAAAATACAAGCTTTTCTTAATATTGTAACAATTGCGATCTGAGACTTTGTAACAATAACAAGAAAAATACAAGCTTTTCTCAAGATTGTGATCTGAGATACCAAAATAGGCCGCGCGCCTGCGTCAGCAGTTGTCGGCGGCACAAATCCTAGAGACGCCGGAAAGCCATGTCGGGTTTCATGGGTGCTACGGTGACAATCAGTTCATGCTCGACGGTTCACACCACTGTCGGTGGTAGTTGCAGTCATGAGTTTTTTAAATGATAGACTATGGTGTTGCTTAAAATATAACTTTTAATCTTAATGATATGTTTTAATCTAATGGTTGATATTTATTCTCATCGTTCTCATATAAGAAGTTCATTCTCATGAGATATGTCCCCTATATATATATATATATATTCTACAGTGTGCTGTTTTTTATTAGTTTTCAATTCTCTAAATATTTAAGAAGCTGAGTTGGTGCCTTTTTTCCTTCTGTCAGGAACATGGTTCAGTGTTGAAGCTTCAATTTCTGAAAAACCATTTTCTGTTGGCTTCTACCAACAATTATGGGATGCTTCTTTATCAGGATGTTACAATGGGTGCCATAGTTGGGAAATATCGAACTGGTTTAGGACGTACAAATGTGATGCAAGTAAACCCTTACAATGCAGTTGTTTCTTTAGGTCACTCGGCCGGTACAGTTACTATGTGGAAGCCAACCAGTTCTTCCCCCCTTGTCAAGATGCTATGTCATCAAGGGCCAGTCTCGGCACTGGCATTTCACTCAAATGGCCACATAATGGCCACTGCTGGGGTAGATAAAAAAATTAAGCTTTGGGATTTGAGGAAGTATGAGGCTTTCCAAACATTACCAGGCTATGCAAATACTTTGGAGTTTAGTCAGAAAGGCTTGCTTGCTTGTGGTACTAATTCATATCTCCAGGTTCTGAGAGATGTTTCTGGTGCACAGAACTATTCAAGGTACATGACTCATTCAATGGCAAAGGGTTACCAGATAGGGAAATTAGCTTTTCGGCCATACGAAGATGTTCTATGTATAGGGCATTCAATGGGATATTCTAGTATTATTATTCCAGGAGCAGGAGAACCCAACTTTGATTCATGGGTTGCAAACCCATTTGAAACACCTAAACAGAGAAGCGAAAAGGAAATAAAGGCTCTTCTTGATAAACTTCCACCTGAGACAATCATGCTGGATCCCAGCAAGATCGGTACAGTGAAAGATACTAAAAAAGAGAAGCTAACTGCGCAAGAGAGAGAGGAAGAGATGGAAGCCGCCATTGAAGCTGTCAAGAGCAAAAAACTGAAAAAGAAAACAAAAGGAAGAAGTAAGGCAGGTAAAATAATGCCGAAAAAGCAAGATGCAATTGCCAATGCAAAGAGGCCTTTCTTGGAGCAGAAAATTCAAGAAGAGAAAAACATATCTAGAAAGAAACAGAAAACTAATGAGGGAGTTGAGCTACCAAGATCTTTACAGAGGTTTGCTCATAGGAAACCATCATCGTAACTTAACTGTCAATTAAGTTAGCATGTTATTTTTTGTGGCTTTTCATGTTTTCTAAGCTTTATATTTGTATTTGCTGTTTTTTGTTATATTTGTAGCCTTTGTTGGCATTAGAAAATCGATATTTATTGCCTTCCAGGTTAAGGCATATCCAATTTTGGCCTTTAATTCCTTCATTTTTATTTTCAATACACTTTTAACCATAAATAGAAAACTGGAAAAAGAAAAACTTTTGAACACCATTAGTAATTCATTTGAATAAAATCGAGGCGTCTCAATCTCAAGATATGTTGGGTGCATGTTTAGTTCCAAATTCGGTCAGAAATATATTTGAGTGTTCTCCTATATAATTGTTTTTGTTTCCAAAACTTAGTTTCATTGTGAAGGGGTAAGAAGTAATTTGTGTTAGATTAAAAAATTGTACTCAATTTTATATTAAAATTATGTTTGATGGTGTTTATTATTATAAAGTGAGAAAGAAAAAAAATGTAGTCAAAGGTTCAAAACAAAGTAACACAATTTAGAAAAATCATCTTCAAATTAACATGTAAAAAACATTTAACTTTGAATCTAAACTAAACTAAACCCAAGTTTGATGAGAGAATTAACTATTTGAATAGCTTCACAACATGTATCCGACTACCGTCATCAATTACATAAACAACTTTCTTACTAGCTTATTATTTTGATAACCTAATTAATACAATTTATCACTTAAAGTTTGCCTCTGTTTGGTAAAACTAAGCTATAAGCTATTATATTTTAAAAAAAGTAAAAAAAATATAAGGGTAAAAATCGACTAAAATGTAAAAAAGCTACAAGCTCATACGCTACTTGAAATAACATCTCAAAACACACTAGAAGTTAATTAGATAAGCTTATTACCAAATACTTCAATTTTTTTTCTTCTCATTTTTACCTCTACCTACCATCTTACTTGAAATCTAGGTCAAGGATGTTTGGATTAGAATAATCACACGGTTGAGATTTGATATCAAACTAAAGTTTGACACCCGGTGTCAACAAATCTTAACTCATTAATTGAACATATTTTTTAATATCATTTTATTCGTACAGTTACTCTTAACTTAATGTGGATGATCGCCCAAACTTTTCTTATGATCCAACAGTACACCCTCTTATTTAGGATCATGGCTCCGCCACTAAACGCAAAAGTTACAATAATTGCAATTGCATCCGTGACTATAACGGCAATTTAAAATCATGTGCACCTAAAAGAAACACTTTTTAACGCAAAGTGGATGTAAGAACCTCGTTTAACATGCTGTGAATATGATCTATACCAGATTCAAAACTATAGTGACAGGGATGCGAATACAGAAGCAAGGACGAAGCCTGTTTTGACTTGTGACTCAATCAACTCATTACATAACTTTTGACAACAAATAAAAAAACTCATTACATAATTATTAAAAAAAAAAATTAGCTAGAGAAATATTTAGATAGTAGAAACCTCAAATCCCTCATGTCACTAAATTTTATGACGAGACGTCACTAATTTTAATTTCTCTAACATATATTTTCTCCAGTTTTAAATATATATATATATATATATATATTTATATATATATATATATATATATATATATATATATATAACAATTTTTTTTTTAAAAAAAATTAATATATTTAGTCAAAATTTTGAACAAAATACATCAAATTATTTTTACCAAGGTTTGTTTACATGAAATAATTCCATTTTTTTTTTCTTTCCTGTTTTCAGTTAGATAAAACTTATTATTCTAGCATACAAAAGATGGAGCTAGGACCAAAGGAACTAACAGATGATAAGTTTCTGTTTTTAGTTTTATGGTTGGCAAGTTTCTATCAACTTTTCTTTCAATTTCAAATCACATGCATCACCATCCACATTTGTAAAAAAAAAAAGACTAAGAATCTTAAAACAATATAACAATAACGTGGCAATAATTAACTTTAACTAATTAAACACGAAACTATGAATATGATAATATCTAATATAAGCCACGGAATGAATAAATTCAATTTTTAGTGTAGAATGAATGGAAAGAATTATCAACATATACAAACTACAAAGTTTAATTGGAAAACTCTTATTGGGAATGTACAATCCAATCTAAAATCGAATAAATAGTTTCTCAATTGATCGAAACACTCTTGTAAAGAAACAATCCAACCTAAATCGACTAAATAGTCCACTAGTTAAGTGGAAGACTCTTATGAAGGTATAATCTAACTTCAAGCCACTAATTAAATAGTCCATCAATTGTTGGGAAGACTCTTGTGTGAAAGTAAACTATGATTTATAACAAACTAAATAGTTCATTAGTTGATCGGAAGACTACTCATAATGTACAATCTAGTTTAAAACCGACTAAATAGTCAACTAATTTATCGAAAGACTCATAAAAATACAATCCAACCTAACTTCGTCTAAAAAGTTCATTAATCGACTAAAATACTATCGAGAAGGTACGTACAATCCAACATATAACTAACTAATAATAGCCGATCAATGTGTCAGAAGACTCTTATGAAGGTACAATCTAACTTAAAACCAGATAAAAAGTCAGTTAAGTCAAGCGATCGAAAGACTCTTATAAAGTTTTAATCCAACATAAAATTGACATAAAGTTGGGCATGAAAAATCTTAAGCACTGGATCGATTTCCATGCAAATATAAGTTATTAACAACCTCCCATTTGTTAATGGGCTCGAGCTCGAACTAGGTCTCGACTTGAACCGAACCAATGGATAGGGGCCTCAGATGTTCCGAGTAGGGCCGGTTTGTTAGACACGTCAGTTAGGAAGAATGAAATTTTTACTTAATAAAATGGTTCAATTCTTTTAACTTTTTAGTGGGGTAGAAATAAGGACCGGGCTGACGCAAGTTCTAAAATCTAACTTTAACTTAAGTAATTCTTTAGAGACTTATACTTTCGCACGAGTTTATTGACTTTTAAAAAATTTGTTATAAATCTTAAAAAAAAAAGGTTGTTATAAACTATTGTTAAAATATAAGTGAAATTTGAAATTGATTTCTTTTCTTATAAATTGTTTATTACTCTTTGAACAAAAAAATAAATAAAATTAGTCAAATAAATAAATTGTGTTTACTCGTTTATTTTGCACTTTTGAATGGGCCGATTCCCTGGCCCACTAGAACACAAAAGCCTTTATAAATTGTGTCTTCTGTCATTCATTAACGAAACACGCAGTTTCATTTATGCCGCTTAGTTTCTTTCTACGCTATCTGTTTTCTTTGAATTTGTTTCATTCAATTTTTCTTCAAAGAACAAGAAACCCTAATTGGAGGAATCGATGCTATCATTCATCAAAAGTGCTTTAATTCTCGATTGCTACGGTAATTTCTCAACTTTCATTCTACAATACCCATTTTGGAATGTTGAATTGAGCCAATGTTCTGTGTCCCGAGACCTAGTTTGGTACCATGATTTTGAATTTTATTTTTTATTTGCTAATTTTCATTCCAACATTCGGTTTACAATTGATACTTGATACTGGATTTTTCATTCTTGATAATTCAACAACATTCAATCTTCTGCTAAAAAAAACACCTTAATTGAGGAAACATGATATGTCCCAAGACCTTGTTTGACACAAATGTTTTGAAAGATTATTTTTTTTTTAATCTTTCATAAAATTAATGAAACACATTGTGGGACTTATGTTGGCAATTACTATAGAGTATGATCAGTTTCTTGAACAAACCCTTTAGAATGTTGAGATACTCATTTTTTAATATTGAAGAACATTCAATCTTAAAAAACAAAAGGACCTTAATTGAGCAAAAGTGCTCTGTCCTAAGACCACAAGACCCTGTTTGGAGCAAATACTTTGAAAAGACAGTTTTTTGTTTGCATCAGTAATTTTGGTATTTTTCATTCCAACTTATTGGTTTATGGTTGATACCTTGTTGGGATTACCTAGTTTTTTCATTCTTGATTATTCAAGAAAATTCAATCTTCTACTTGAAAAAAAGAAAAAGAAATCTTTAATCCAGAAAATATGTCCCTCAGTTTGGTTCCAATATTTTTGGGATACCCATTTTTTTAATTCTCTGGAAAGGATGAGATGTTTTGACAATTCTTTGGAAACTAAGATGTGAATTCTTTGAATATTCATATTGTAAAAGTTGTTTGGGTGAGTTAATATGAATTTCTATTCATAATATCTGGGCCAAATGTAATCTTGCTATTGCAAAGTTTGCTAGTTTTTTTGAAAGCTTTTGTATGGTGTAACTTCAGACCGAGATGGGTCAAATGTCGGCTTGATGATTCTAAAGTCCAATTATTATTATTATTCATTATGTGAATTTTAGATGGTATCTTTGAGTTATTGATGACCCTGGAACTAAATGCTATTGCAATGTGAATTTGTTCATAATGAAAATTGGAAGGTTAAATACAATGCTTAAATGTTGCCTCGGTGACCCTAAAGTCCAATAGGTATTGGCTATATAAATGCTATTGGCTACATAAACAATGATTATATGTTGCCTTAATGACCCTTAAATTATGAGATGGTTAAACACATTACCCCGATGACCCTTAAGTCCAATTTTTATTGGTCATATAAATTGCCGAGATGGTAAAATGTTGCCTCGATGACCCTTAAATTTTGAGAAATGTTGCCCCGACGACCCTTAAATTTTGAGATGTTACCCTTGGCTATATAAATTTCTGAGATGGTTAAATGTTGCCTCGATTACCCTTAAATTTTGAGAAATGTTGCCCCGACGACCCTTAAATTTTGATATGTTAAACGTGGTCTCGGTGTGAGATGGTTAAATGTTGCCTCGATGACCCTAAAAGTTTGAGATGATTATATGTTGCAATCACCCTTAAAACTTCGAGACGGTTAAATGTTGTCACAATGACTTTTAAGTCTAATTTCTATTGAGCTATATAAATTATGAGCTTCGAGGACCCTTCAATTATGAGATGGTTAAGTGTTGTCTCGACGACCCTTAAGTCCAATTTCTATTGGTTATATAAACTCTGAGATGTTGCCTGGATGACCCTTAAAGTTTGAGATGGTTAAATGTTTTCTCGATGACCCTTAAAGTTTGAGATGGTTAAATGTTTTCTCGATGACCCTTTTGTTGGCTATATAAATTACAAGATGATTAAATATTGTCTCAATGATTCTTAGATTCTGAGACGTTAAATGTTGCCTTGATGACCCTTAAGTCCAGTTTCTACTGGCTATATAAATTTGAAGATGGTTAAATGTTGCTTTGATGACCCTTAAATTCTGAGATGGTTAAATGTTACTCGGTGACCCTTACATTCAATTGCTAGTGGCTATATAAATTATAAGATGGTTAGATGTTGCTTCGATGAGAGCCTCAATAGCTATTGACTTTGCAAATTGTTGGGTGATATATTTGAGCCATTGATGGCTCTTGACCTAGACACAATTATAATATGTGAACATTTTATAAAAATATGTGTCTCAATGACCCTTAAATACAATTGATATTCATTATATGTATTCACACATAATTTGAAATGGCATCTTTAAGCCATTAATGACCCCCTAGAATGAGATGATATTGCAATCTGAATTATTTATTCATAGTGCAGCGTCGGTGTCCCTTAAATCTAATTGTTATTGGTTATGTAAATTTAGGGATGGTTATATATTGTCTCGTGACCCTTAAGTTCAATTGCTATTGGTTATGAAAATTGTGGGATGATATATTTAAGACATTGAAC
The DNA here is from genome assembly GCA_951799995.1 of Trifolium subterraneum. Taxonomy (NCBI): domain Eukaryota; kingdom Viridiplantae; phylum Streptophyta; class Magnoliopsida; order Fabales; family Fabaceae; genus Trifolium; species Trifolium subterraneum. The sequence continues at coordinate 9,400,283 of OX637463.1, read as the reverse complement.
TAGATGATATTGTAATGTGTGAATACTTTATTCAAAACATATGACTAATATGGTAATGTCGACTTGATAACCCTTAAGGCCAAATGATGTTCATTATGTGAATTTTGAGATGGTAATCTTTGTGCCATCGATCATTGACCCTGTACCTAGCCATTGTAGTGTAAACTTTTTAATCGTTCTTTATTTAGATGGAGGGTATTGAATCATTGAATGAAGGGAATGCAGAGAAGCCTTTTATTCTTGGGGGTGCACTGATGCATTCATCCGTAATTGTAGTGTTGTTTGTATAATTGCGACGACATATAATTTAGTGTCCCTTGGTTCTGCTCTTATAAAGTTGTATTTAAATCTAGTAAAAAAGAGCTTGCAAATATTATGGAAAAGATACTGAAGTTAAATTTCTGGCACTAGATCAATGCAAAAAGCTATGTTTCCTTCTATGTTTATCAATATGGTTCACAGTGCTACTTGGTTGATTCTTTGCTTGTGCAAGTCTAATGTTGGTGTCCATATGCTTGCTTGTGAAAGTAGTTGCTGGCCTGTTATGGGTCCAACAAGGACAATTACATGACTGTATCATGAACTGTTGAGTAAGTATTGAAATCTTCAAATAGAATGACTTGAGTCTACATATTGTAGAAACTGAGATGAAGGCTTAAAACCAACTGTTTCCTCACTTTGTTTTCTTCCTTGTGAGCTTTTTGTATCTGTTGGCCTTGCTGGCACTAAATTGAAGCTTGAAGCTACCAGCCACAAAATTGGTAGAATTTTTTTAGTCTATAACCAAAACTGAAAAAGGGGTGTTAGTCATGAGCTTAATCAATTTGTTTAGAATACATTTATAGTTGATGATCAAATCTTAACATTAACTGGGTTTACAAACCCTCATAAAATTTAAAAAGAGATGTTATTTATGAAAGCTTTTTGTATTAACAAATTTTTTATCACACCACAATTCGGTATTTATGGTGTAAAATCAAACCGAGATAGTTAATTGGCACCTCGATAACCCTTAAGACTAATTTTTGTTCATTATATGAATTTTGGTATAATGGCATGGATAATTCCTCTTAAATTTTGTAGCCTGTCATTTTTTTATGTCGTAATACTGATGGGCTTGGCAGTTTTGGCTCTATTCTTCTATACTTTTTCTGTTCTGTTCTAATTGATTCCACTGTGACACTGTAGACATTTTCTTTGATTAGCTGGTGTGTGGTTTGTATTGCTACTAAGTGTATTTGAACCTTGATCATAATTTGGGATGATAGCTCAATTCAATGCGTTTACTGCATTTACTTTGCTGATGAAATAACTATTATACATAGGCAATCTGCAGTATTGCTCTAGATTTTATAAGATGATGCTATTTCGCGGGCTTAGACTTAGTTTTGTTATTTTTTTACGGCTGGTTATGTTTAGTTTTTCTTGTCATTATCAGTCTTTTCATTTTTTGTTTCTGTTATGTTTCTTGATGCCAAATATAGTGTTTCTAATTTTGAATTGCATAATTAAGAGATGTATTAGTTAGTTTAGGTATTGATTTTAGAACTAATATGTTCATATATTCAATTCTATCAAGAAGCACCCACTGCAAATAGGATGAGTTGTCTGATAATGGGTCCAATCTTCGAGTTAGTCTCTATTTATCATATGATTGGGAGGATGCCAAAATTTGTATTTTTGATTTTGAACTGTCATGATTAAAGGACTGTGTATTAGGCTAAGTTTAGTTATTGATTACCATAGATTGTTGGCTTAAAACCAACTGTTTCTTCTCTTTATTTTCTGCCTTGTGAACTTTTTGTATATGTTGACCTTGCTAGCACTAATTGAAGCTTGAGGCTAGGCAGCCATCTGTTTAGAATAACCTTATAGTTTCCGTATCTTTGCTGCGGAAAATGTAACTTTTATAGTATAAGAGTGGTGCTTTATCATTTCTTTAACTCATTGTTTATTACTGACTGATTGTTTTTGTCTTATCTAACTGCTTAACAGCTTAAGCAGTACATCATGGTAAACTGCAAAGAGAGCTGAACATAATGAAAACAAAGAGAGTAATGGTTCTTTGTAAGGTAAAATGGTAACAATCCTTTTCAAGATAAACTGTGGAATTTTTTAATTTTGATCTCTAGAAAGAGTTGTGGCTAAAGATAGTCAAATTTGAGTATATTTGAAGCATGAAATCTTTATTCAATATATTTTTAGAATGGGGCATTTTCCCAGATGCGTTAAATGCAACTTCAATATGAGTTAATTATTCATAATCTAAAATTGAGTTGGTATGGTTTGGCCTTAATTATCCTATATTTCGTGGTGTGGCTGACACTCTTACGCATCGTGGCCTGACCTTGAGTTTCAGTTCTCTTCCCTCTTTTATTTGATGATTCTTTATTCTTACGTAGTATCAATCTTGTTGCAGTATTAGGGCTCATAGGCTGTGTTTTCTTGTAAGTTAAGGTATTTATACTTGAAAACCTGTGGAATTTTTTTCTTGTAGTATGAGAGTTTACTAATCTGTTACAGTGTAGTTCTTATGTAGTATCAATCTTGTTACAGTGTAGTTTCCACTCTGCAAAAATTTACTAATCTGTGTTTTTCCAATGAACTTGATAATGGAAAATGAAAGTAGATGCTGTGTTACACAATGCAAAAATTAGTTTGATCCATGGCACGTAAATTCCTCGTGCTCCTGGAGTTGCATATATTCCTCGTTCTTATGATTGGATTTGCTTCTGTTTAGGTTCAATTCTTTTATACTAGGACAAGTTTATACTTTTTAAATATTTGCTGGTGAAATAACTATTATTTTTGGACATATTAAGACCTATTCTACATATCTCTATTTGCCGGTCTTTGGGTGGCTATCATTAGGTACCATTTTTGTCACGACCCAAATTCCTAATCGTGACCGGCGCACGAACTAATACCTCGTAGTTCGGCAAGCCTCCTAACCAACATAAAATAAATAAATAAGCAATTTATTAGACTAACTTTCCGTTCAAAATAATGTTTACTAAAATAATTTCGACAGAGTAACCTTTGTATTTTCAACATTTCCAAATATCATAACTTCAACCAGAATTTCGAAATGATGCAGTTGGATATTTTTTTAAAACCCAAAATCCAACGTTCCTAGACCTCCAAATAGCTGCAGATACTACCTGGAACTTTAAATCTATTCTTCTATTTCTAGTTAGTATTTTTCTTTTAATATTTAACATCGTCACTGTATCAAAGTACTAACTATTTCATTCTATACATTTATCAACCATAAAAATGTAAGATGAATAATATTAAATCGAATCTTAAATGTGTTAATATTTAAATGTATAGTTATACAATTTTGAAATATTCAGGAAACTAGGTTTATATTGTCATGATACAATCTTGGGTCATGACTGGCGCATAGGCCACTGCTAACTAACCCTATAACTAGCCTGACAAGCTTAATACACTATAGCAAATATACTTAGTTAAAATATAGAGTTACTGAAATTATAACTCGACAGGGAGGATCCCCGGTCCTACGTATCCCTAAACTATTAGGGAATCAGAGCTACGTAGTTCTCTAGGTGTTGGTTAACTATCAACAAAGTATAATAAAACTATCTCATTTCATTATGTGCACCTAGACCACATTATCTCCTCGTTGAGGTGAACGGATACCACCTTATCTCTTCGTGGTGGCGAATGGAAACCACATTATCTCTTCGTTGTGGCGAACGGATATACCACATTATCTCTTCGTTGTGGCGAACGGATACCACTTTATCTCTTCGTAGTGGCGAACGGATATACCACATTATCTCTTCGTTGTGGTGAACGGATACCACTTTATCTCTTCGTAGTGGCGAACGGATATACTATGAACAATTTGTTCATAGGCTGCATTATCTCTTCGTTGCAGCAAACGGTACCACTTTGTATCCCAACTAAAGCTTCAAATTAAGAGTTTAAAACAATTTCCATAACTAAATATGTCAATTTAACTATTACTAACTTATATAGGAATCTCAATCAACTACATGACAACTTACATATGAGAAAAACTTGGATTTCTCTAATACCTCAGTTCAAGAAATTCCTAACAAACTCAATCAATACTTCACCTGACTCTTGCATAACAGTAACAGGATTTTTGAATCTTAATTACTTTAGTTTATAACATTCACTTTCCTAATGATAGATAAAAAAAAAAATGAAAAGAAAATGGGTATTGCAACTACGAAGCTAGTACCGGAAACTCTTTTTTCATAATACTTTCCTAAATTTCTAATTTCTAACCAAATAAACTTATTTAAGAACTCACCTCTTAAATTGAAGAAGATTGTGAACTTCAAACCTCTTCTACCTTTTTCTTTCCACTAGCTCAACTTGAAACTTTAACTTCTAATCCTTTTCAATAAACCTTCTATTAAGTGGAACTAAGCCTAATCTTCAAGAAATTTTTGTATGCAAGCTTTAGTTGTGGAGAAAAATGAAGAATTTGGTGCTTCGGTGATGGGGAAATAAGGGTTCGGTGAAGCCAGTAAAAGGGAAAGAAGATACCTCTCATCATCCCTTTTTTATTTTTTTCTTTCTAAATTTCTTAAAATTCAATCAATGCACTTGTTTCCAATAATATCAAGTACCCTTAAGCTTCCACTTTATTACTCTTGTGCCATTATTGTCTATTACAAAAATTAAAAAACCATTCCCTGCACAATTACTAATTGTTCACTAGCTTAATCTATTGTCTTATGATATAATACTAATTAAAATTAATAAAGCAAATTATCATACATTATTGATTAATTATTCGGGATATTACAATTTTAGTTAATCTGCAGTGTTGCTTTGCATTTTCAAATTAATTTAGCTTGAGTGTATCGACAGAGTGGAGGAGGAAGTAGGTTTACTTTACATACATTTAGTTTTCATCTGCAATTTCATATGCCAAATTTTATATTTCTAATTTTGAACTGTCATGATCAAGAGCTATATTAGCTAGTTTAGGTATTGATTTTTAGAATCAATATGTTCATATATTTAATTCTATCAGGAAGCACCCACTACAATTCTAGTTGCAGTGTTTTTGTTCATAGCAGTGGAATTCATGATGGACATTACTATACTATGCATACAAGTGCAGCACACTTTCAAATCAGTGGTATGTACTAGTTTGAGGAATATTCTGAATCTTATAGTAATTTTGTGTTATTCTATTCATCATAGTGTAGTGTATATTCATTGTGCACTTTTCTATTTGTCATGAATCATATAAAGTTGCATAATTGATTTTTAAGGATATTAATGGCAAAAGCTGTATAAAACTAACCATCTAGGTTGATCACACAATCTGTATAAAACACAATTGATGAAGCTGTTAACCACTACTTAGAATTTCAACAAAAGCTTAAAACCAAGTACCCAGCACAACTTTCATGAAGTGTATGTTTAGTTTTGTGGTGAGAGAAATTGCTTTTGAGTAAATTGATGGTGTAAAATTGATTCTATAGCTAACATTGATTTGAACTACGGTTGAATACATTCAAGTAAAAGCGAGTTGAATATTCAATTTGAGTCTAAAAATCAATTTTAGGATTAGAATTTACAATTTCTAACTTTATAAAGACAAAATTAATTATACTTTAGAGAAACCAAACATGTCAGAATCAATTTCTTCTCTCATTGTCAACTATGTTCCAATTCTCTTGTGCTCTTAGTTGATTATAGTAGAACTATTTCATTGATCTTGAGGATCTATGGTTTTTAGGGGTTATTTAGATTAAGAGTGAAGACCCATTTTGGTCCTTCACAAATTTCTAATGGGACAATTTAGTCACTGACAAACATAAAACTCAAATTAGTCCCTGACATTTTATATTAAAGGCAAATTAGTCCCTCTGTTATGACAAATCGAGAAATAGTTTGTCTTCAATATGAAAATGTCAGGGATTTATTTGGGTTTTATTTTTGTTAGGGACTGAATTGTCTCGTCCAAGGTAGTGAAAATCGGACCGGACCGGCCGGTTCAACCGATTCGACCGTGAACCGGACCTTCATCCGGTCCGAATTGACCCCAAAACCGGCCTGCACAAGAACCGGAAAATAAATCAGAAAACCGGCACTAAACCGGTAAAAACCGGGAAACGGACGGTCCAGCGGTTTAAGCGGTCTGGGTTTGTTTTGAGCTTTTTTTTGTTAAAAAAAATAAATTTCAGAAAAGACCAAACAACAGAAAAGCAGAAGTGAGAATGGAGAAGAAATGTGTGGTTGGACCGTGTTTGCCTTTTACTAAATAAAAAAATGACAAAAAGTCTTATTTTAAACAAGGTACTTGCTTCATTTGATTTTTTTTCATTCTTGTATAAGCACTTGTCTACCCATAGAAGAATCTAAATATAAAGTGCCATATCCTTTGTTATTCCTTATTCATGAATGAAGGTGTATTTTGGTTGCAATATGCAGTAGAAAACTAAAATGTTAGAAATTGAAAGAGATGTGGCGGCTACACACGAAAGAGAAGAATAGAAGATGAGTGTGTTTTATTATTAGGGTTATTGAGTTTTTATTAAGCAAAGGTTTTGGGCCTGCATAGCCCATAAAACTTACTACTCTTATTTTTAATGTTTTGTATGCCATCCCCTTTATTTCTTTTTATTGTTAAGTCATTATTATTCTTTGATTATTTTGTTTGTTAAATAAATTTAATTTTTTTTTTTAATAATCTAATATAAAATTTTAAGACTTTAAAGAGATTATGAGAAACTAAATGAATTATAAGTTTTAATTTATATGTAATTATTAATTATCAATAAAATATATATATTTTAATTAAAAACGGTCCGACCCGTTTGACTTTGAACCCCGATCCGACCAATTGAACCTTGAACCAGTGAGTTTGCCGGTTTGATGACCGGTCCGATTCTGTCAACCTTGGAAAGTATTAATTGAGGTCATTCATATGATAGACAATTTTGAGTTTCTTTCAATTGTTCATGATATTCTCAGTTTTATGTTGTCTTTTCTAAACTTTAAGGTTAAGTTTGGTAGGAGGTAACCAAATTCGGTTGTTCATACTCTTGCTAGGGCGGCCAATTCTTGGACTAGCTTTCATAGATTTGAGAATATTCCTTTATGTATTGAACATTTAATATTTAATGAAATGCAGTAAGTTTGTTTGATTAAAAAAAAATATAAGTGAAATTTTTTATTTTACTAAAATATTGTACTCTTTCTTATCTATAAAATTTACTAAATCAATAATTTTGTAAACTGTTGACAAATTTTATTGAGAACTAGGTTAAAGACCTTGCATTCGCACGTGTCATTGAATTTTATTCGATATTTAAGTTTGTAATTATATTATTTAGAATAAAATATTTTAAAAATTGTTATATAATATTGTTAAAATATAAGTGAAACTATTGTGCTATTCTTTTGTAAAACTTATTAAATGAATAAATTTGATTATACTTATCAATGATAAATTATCCAATGTTTATGTATCTGTCACAAATAATAGTCCCGTGTATATTTTTTAATAATAAATTAGAATTTGGATTAGGAATATTTAGGATAGTTTAGTAAATTTGATAGTAATTAACTTTATTGTATTATTATTATTATTATTATTATTATTATTATCATCAATAGTTAATACTAGGGATGTCAATTTGCATCCGTCAGAGGGGATCCCCATGGGGATTGTCCCGGAGCTCCGAAAACAGGGATATTTTCCCCGTGGGGATGAGGATGGAGGCAAAAACTCCCCGCAAGCACTGTGGGGAAGGGATCGGGGACGAAGCATCCGTCCCTGTGGATTCCCCGAATCCATTCATATATACTTAACTATAGTTTTTATTAAACTTAACTATATTATTATTATTATTATTAAAATAAAAAAGTAACCGGTTATTGTTTGATTATGCATACTTTGCTATATATTATGAAATATTTTGGCTATTAGGTTTTGTATGATTATTAGTAGCCAAATGGACAATATTTTTTGGTTTTCTTTTTTGTAAGTTTGCAATCTTTTTTGGTTATGAATTCATAATGTGTTTTTTTAAATTTTTTTTAAAAGAAAGATGCAAAGTATTTGTTTTTTAAAAAAAGCGAAAAAAATAACATCATACTACTGTCATAATTTTGACCGAAAAATATAACTTTTTTGTTAATATTCGATGTTCGTGGATCTCCGCGGGTACCATGGAGATCTGTTGGGATATGATGACAAATATTCTCCGTGGAGACGGATGAATGCAAAAACTCCCCCGCAGGCACTTCGGGGCTGGGAACGAAGAAAATCCATTAAGCGGCGGGATTAATATTAATGGTGGCGAGTTTAATATTCAAGGCGGGACAAATATGAGTCAAATCGGTGGCACCAAATGAAATTAATGTAAACCGCGGCAGAAGGACAAGCGTCGGAAGTTCAAGTGGCGGAAGTGCAAGTGGCGAGCGGAAGGGCAAGCTGCGGAAGAACAACAAGAGGAAAAGGTGGAAATGCATTGAATTGATATTTGTAGGTTGTCATTTTATTTTGTTACATTTTGTGAAACTATCATGATGTTTCGTATTTGATTTGTAACTTATGATATTATCGCGTATTTTGAATTTCGTTTATGGTTTGTAACTTAGGACATTTATTGCGTATTTCGACTATCGTATTTGGTTTGTAATTCATCACAATTATCGTGTATTTCGTTTGTAATGTATGACAATTATCGTATTTTGTTCTTTGTTATTAAATACTTCATTTTTAATTCATGTATTTTATTATATATTAAAAATATTTTAATACTTCATTTATAAATAAAATAAGTTTTTAAAAATATTAATAATTTATATTATAAATTAATAAACTAAATAATTAAAATAATTTTTTTTAAAAATAAAAAAAAATAAAAAGTTAAGGTTGCAACGGCCCTGGCCGCCGCTAAATCTACAGAAAAAAATAAAATAAAAAAAACTTTGCGACGGCCCAGGCCGCCGGTAATTGCACTGCAACAACTGATTTGTGTCAGTCTGCGTCCCCCAGTTTGCGACGGCCCAGGCCGCCAGTAAATGAATTGCAGCAACTGACTTTGTGTCAGTCTGCGTCCCCATTTTGCGGCCGCCTGAGCCGCCGGTAAGGCTTTGCGCCTGATCACGGTGGCCACTAAATTCGCCACTTTTTTCACTTTGTGGCCGTTTTCCCCTCTTTGTGACCACTAAATTCCTGTTTTCTTGTAGTGATTCCCCGCTCCGTTGACATCCTAGTTAATAGTAGTATATTGTTTATTTTTTTATGATGAAAAATATTGTTTATGTTTTTTTTTTTTTTTTTATATAGAGAAATATTGTTTATGTTTCTATTTCTATATTCCTAATTTTATGTTATTCATCTTATTTTTTCTAGAATTTTTTTTATTGACTATTTTATTTTGTTTTTTCTTTAATAGATTATTGAGTTGATCGTATTAATATGTTTTGTTGCTATTTTTTTTGGGCTATGATTGATTTGTTTGGGATATCATCTTTTTTTTCCTTTTTTTTAATGTATTTATCATATATTCTATATATATATATATATATATATATATATATATATATATATATATATGGATATATATTATTTTTTGTAGTGAAATTACAATGAATGATTGATCTAAACTTGTAATCGGTTAAAAATAATAAGGATATATCAGTAACTTTGAAAGTAACTAACTTTTTACCCAAGTGAAGGTATTATTATAGTAAAACCTAAACCCTAAAGCAGAATATTTTTCGCAACAAGAAGGCTAAAGCAGCTTACAGCAGAATTCTGATCACTATCCAAAACCTAAAAGCATACAGCAACAGAAGTAAGTAAATCCGATTTATTTATTATTATAATTTGCCATTCAAAAAAATAAAAAAGTAAATCCGATGTATTATTCACTGTATTATTGTATTTTGGGTAGAGCGTTGATGGAGCCTTTCATAAAGAAATTTGTGGCTTTTGGTTTTGTGCTTCTGGGTTCCGCCATCATAATAACAACCGCAGTTGATAAGAATAAGAAGCGCAAGCAAAGGAAGGAGATTGCTAAGCTCGACTACGAGGTGCTTAACGAACTTAGGAAGATTTTGGATGAAATAAATATCAAATATCAAGGAAGAAACAGAAAACTAATTATTGAGGAAGTTGAATTACCAAAATCTTTACTCATAAGAAACCAACATCTTAACTAAACTTTGTCAATTAAGAAATTGTTATCGTCCATGGTGCTTCTGTTCCTGAAAATTTCTTTGGCTCTTTGCTAAAATCACATTGATTTTTCTTACCTAGTATTTACATGGCTTTTTGCTAGTATCGATTAATTGTCAGTATTTTCTTCACTCTTTCTAAATAAATTGTGTTTCTTTTTTGTTATTTACGTTTCAGCCCTTCATTTTGTTATTTTCCTTTTGTTTATTTTACTATTTTGTAATATAGAACATTTGGAAAATAGAACATTAAGATCAGACAATATTGGTAGAATTTTTTTTTGTTTACAATGTTGGTAATGGATATCGAACTTAGGACCTTATGCATACTATCAAAATCCTTCACAATCAGACCAAACCTAGTGACTTAGAGTCTGTTTGGCAAAACAAAAAAGCTGACTTATAGCTTATGTCTTATAGCTTATAAGCTAAAATACCTGTTTGGTAACAAATATTTTACAATGAGCTTATAACTTATTTTACTAACTTATAGTTTATTTTTCAGACGCTTTTTCAATCAGCTTATGAGCTTATAACTGATCATTTTTCTTCCATTTTTATCCTTATTATTTTATTTAAAATTCAACTTTACCCTTTTTAATTTATTGTGACTTAAAACAAAACTGTATAATTGGTATCGTGTCTCTAGGTGGATTGGGATCGAGTATGTGTCCCCTAATAATATTATGCAAGTTTTTGAGAGTTTCCTTGGTTTGGGTGTGGGGCGTCGGGTTCGGTTAAGTTTAATTCAAGTGTGACATGCTGTTGTGTGCACTATTTGGAACTCCCGTAATGATATCATCTTTGCTGGCGGGTCTTCAACGATTGATATTCTTGTAGATATGGTGAAACTCTACTCCTGAAAATGGTTTCTAGGTAAAAACTCTGATAGCCCCTGCTCTCTCTACGAGTGGGAGGTGCAACCTCGTTTGTGCTGGTCTAGCAAGGCAAGGTGAGGTTGTCATGCTCGGTTCTCTCAGGTTTTGGCTGTGTGTTATCCCTTGGATCTTCTCCTTTAGCTAGTTCGTCCTCTCCCTCTTCTTGGTGGCTGCTCGTGGTGGTTGTGGTGGATTCTAGCTTCTGAGAGTTCTTTTATGATGTTGTTGTGGTGTATCTCTTTTTTTCTTAGTTTGTTTTTATTTTTCGTTTGAGTACTTCTAGTACTCCTCCTGCTTTGTAGACTCATATTTTTTTTCTTACATATTATTACTTATTTGCCATTAAAAAAACGTGAATAACAAAAACCATATTATTTTTTAATAAACCAATACCCATATAGCAATTTTTAGGTGAATAGTAAAGTTTTATATTTAGTTGTTCATGGTCAGTTTTTTTTTTACGCTGCATACTATTTTTATGATATATCCTTATAATTATTATTGTTTTTCTTTACTGTACCCGTATTATTGTTTTGTACCAAAGAAACAATAACAAATCATACTCTTTTTTAATTAAAATATCAATTTTTACTACGAGTTTCAGAAAAACTGTGGTTTTTAGAAAATGAAATTTCAACTAATATTTTTTTTTAATAGTATAAATAATATAGTATATTAGAAAATTTATTTTTTAAATTCTAAGTATGTTAAATATTAATTTGATATAAATTTTATTATGAAATAACAATACTCTTTTATGTCATTTTACATTCATCAGCTAGTTGAACCTCTACTTTTACCAAACACTTCAATTAGCTTATCAGCTATAACTATAAGCCATAAGCCATCAGCTATAAGTTATCAGTCATCAGCTAGCTTATCAGCTAACCGCTATTTTTGCCAAACAGAGCCTTACTAGAAATGAATGGTTTGATCTATGATATGTGTCGAAGATTATAAGGATTATGTGTTGGTTGTAAAATTATAAGGATACAAATGTAATTTATTTATAAATTTGTTTCCCTCTCCTTATGAACTAAACATATTTGTAATTAAAATTCCTCCTTTTCCCTCTCCTCACCTCTTTTGATCCAACTATACTCTATATAATTTTTTAGAACTAACTCTATCATGTAACTAGTGAGGTATATATAATTCATTTTGTTGGTTAAATTAGACATTATTATTATTTTGATAATAAAATAGACATCATTAATTTATACTTTCAGTTTCTCTTATAATTTTATTTATTCGATTTTTAGGCATCTTAATAAAAAAGAGTTTAGATAAGTTTAATATGACATTGATAGATTCTTGTAATGGGTTAATACTTAATAGGATCCTCCTCAAAACTACAATTCAATTCACAATGTATTGGATTTAATTCTATATTTGAGCCGGCTATTCAAATTTCATTATATGTTCGAACAAGTCACTTTAATTAATTGTTAAAATGGATTTTTTACATGGGAAGATGATGAATTTTCATATTTATTTTACACTCAGTGAAGATACATTTACAAATTTCGATAAAAAAAATGTTTAGAATTGAGATAATTAATGTGACAAAGTACTAGTAGTAGTGTTTTATAATCGTTGTTTTTGTTGTTTCGCTTACAAATAGAAATTTAATATCCAAAAACACAAAAAACTAGAACGAAATCAACCGAGGATTGTGACCCCAATAACATTACCTCACAACTATGATTAGTCAAAGTACACTTTGGTTAGCTTTTCGATAAGAATATTTTACCACCACAGTCAATGTATATCCTTTCCACCAAAGATCTTCCCATCGGATTCCCTCTCCCGTTACCGCTAAGACAATTGGCTAGCCACCTCTAATGAATCTACATTTACTTCAACCTTTTGAAATCCCATTCTTTTCGCATATTGAAGACCTTACCTTTAAACCCCCCTAACTCCGTCACATACCCTTAGAAAATCCTCCACACCATTCTCCCATCACAATCACGAATAATACCACCACAACTAACACACTCATCCGTTTTACACAAACCATCAGTGTTCAATTTCATCCACCTTCCAACTGAGAATTTTTCAAAACTTTATTTGTCTTGGACGCGTCATGGTAATTTGAAGGATGGCTATATTTTCTTCATGTTTTTCCTTGTTTCTCTCTAACACCACAAACAATGAGACGTCATAGTCCAAAAACTCTTCCCATCAACCCCCTGCTGCCGACCTTACCAAACCACGAACCAGTATACACTATTGTAGTAGTTTCACACAGTTGTCAATCTCATCCGTTAAATTTAGATAGCACGGTTCATGTTATATACACAGATAAATATTGTATCCGTTGTTTTAGATCGGACAATATACAATTATAACTGCATAGGAAATCTATTTCCTAGATCTACTTATTAAAAGCAATCCAATGACTTAAATCACCTACAAGAAAACTATCTCTTGTATCAACATGGATTCAGCCAAAGAAGGCAACATATGCAAACAATCTTCAACAATATTACTAGAAAAATCACACATAGCACTTTCAAGTCTCATTCTGCTATAATCAGTCAGCAGTCTGTCATGTTGTAAAAGCCAGATAAATGATCTCACACGTTCAGAAAAAATAAATCTTGAATAATTTGGCAATGGAATGAAAATAGTACTACATTAATATACCATTATCCTTTCTGTTTTATAAACAAAAGCAATGAATTATTAAAACAATCTAAAATTACATGAACACATTTCACACAACTAAACCACATGAAAAAAATTAAAAAAAAAGCATCCATATCTCACACTATTATCAATCAATCAATTGATATTTTTAACTTTTCTGAAGCTTTTTTAGCATTGGTTAAGAGTCTTGCACGTCCACGGCGAAGCTCATTAACACCAACATCATTTTCATCGCACAAATTGATATTTATCTGTTCCAAAACTTTTCCTGCTAACATAAGAAAGCAGAGAGTCATAAGTTCTTCGTCTGTTGTTCTCGATCCAATCACGTCTATCACCTTCAAACTTCTTCTCAAGCATTCTGGAATTACTCGACACGATTGCCAGAATTTCTTAAGGTCAATACCAGAGACTGGAGTTTCATAATCCTCATCCTGCAATTTATAAAAAAAAGATTTAAAAAATATTTTTAGTTTGTTAAAAAGCCTATATCATACGAATAAAAGAAACATGATATGTAAAGTATTTGACTGACTCACCGAAAATATAGCCCGTTGACCTATGTCCAATGTGATTCTTTCCAACATAGAACAACTATTGAGTAAGAACTCGAATCCGCAAAACTCATGAGGATGCACTTGAGTTTTTAGAATCAAATGTTTAACACTCAAATCAATTTCTGTTCGCACCGGTTGATCTCCAGATGGAACAACCTATTTTTATGCATAGCAAATGACAATGTTTAGAACTAATCATAATTCATAACCAATGTTCACAAAGAATATATTAAAGAATATGCACAATCGGTGTAAAATATTTGTTGATTAAAGATATAATAGAGTACCTGTAGTAGATAACTGCAAACTGTCAGAATCTTAGCAGCGGCGAAATCTTTAAGGATTTTGCATAGTTCATTGCCACGTTCATAGAATTCTGATTCTAGGGAAAAATCAATGTATACTTCTTCGATAACATTTGGACGAACATATATATCCGAAGTAAATACAGCCCCCGAATACTTGAAGTATTTAAGATTTGGTGCATTCAATATGAAATACTCCGAATCGCACTTGTTTATCATCAATCTTGTTAATCCAACTGGTTTATCCCCCAAATTAAAGTTCTCCAAATTCCAACACTTCTCAAGACTCAAACTTTCAATTGTCCTACAAGTTGACAACAAAGTTCGAAGAGTTTCGGTACTAACTTCAATCGAACTCAAAGAAACGTCTTTGAGTGCAGTAAACTTAACAAAATTGTCTGTACCAAAACCGCACGAATACAATTTCAGTGATTCGAGCGATGATCCAAGTTCATAACCAATCGATGGCAATTGGAACAACAATGTACCCTGATCACCCAAATGGTTCTCGTCCCATTTTGGTTCAGAGAAATCAAGATTCAAATCTTTCACCCCGCGTTGCATTGCGAAAGCAACACAACCTTCAATTGCGTCCCTACAAGCTTGAGGGTTCGAAACTGTGAGAGAGAATTTGCTAATTTCGCGGTTACTGAAGTGTGTAATCCAATTTGTGATGAAGTTGATGAAAACCTTTCTTTGTGCCTGTTTGAATTCATCGGAAGTTGAATAGACAAAGAATTTTTCGTTGAAGTCGATGTTGTTACCAGATTGCCATATGTTTAACCATTTCTTGTTGAGTACGCAAGTTCTTGCCACAGCTTCTTTGAAGGGTAGGAAGGAAAGAATTGCAAGAACCAGTGGTTCTGGTAAAAAAGAGAAGAAATCCATGCTATCTCTTGACATGGTTATGAATAAGAGTATGGTTATTGTGTTAACAATGGTGGATTTATGGAATTGAAGGGTGCAAGTTCAAAGGTATAAAGATGCAACCTTTGGCAAAAAGAAAGAAAAGAGATGCAACATTTGGAGGGTGAAGTTGCGGTTTTATATCTGTAATTTTACATCAATATATTTTTGTATGAAAAAAAAAATTAATGTAAATAAGATTTTAGTAAAAAAATGTACAAAAGCCAGATTGAGTAAAAAAAAATCTAAGATTTAAAGATAATATGGAAGGGATTTAATTTGGACGAACACTTCGGTATATATATTATTTAGACATGTATCAGTACACTGCTAAAGTATACGATTTTAATAGATCCACAAATTGTATTTAATATGCGTCCAATAATATACCAACACATCATGTACTGTGTTTAAAAACACATGATGTGTCATATTCATTAAATGATGTGGTGACAATATATCATTGGATGCATGTGGAAAAAAAATGTTATACCGACGGTGCACAACAATTAACTCATATAGAAATATTAATATTTGTGAAAATTACATATATAAAACCACAACTTCACCCTAAACATGAATAAGCATTACTAATAAAATGTGTACGGAAGAATGACTTTGTCTAATATGAAAAATTTCAAGTCTTTCACCGTGCACAAGTCATGAATAACATTATAATGAATATGAATTTTACAAAATTCATTGTTGGATTTAAAAGTTATATCATATGGATCATCTATATTTTTTTAAAAAAAAAATTGAAAATAATTTGATATGTTATTGAGACATATTAAGATTAACTGTATTCAATAAAAATCCATAAATCGTTAATCTTGATAGGTCTCAATAACATATCGATTCATCGTAAGATTTTCAATTTTTAAAAAAAAATTATGGATGATCTCTATATGATATAAAATTTCAATTCAACGGCGAATTTTGTAAAATTCGTATTCATTATAGTAGTATTCATGACTTGTGCACGATGAAAGACTGACTTGGCCTCAAAGAATACACCTTTAGTTTGTATACATGTAAAATTATTTTACGCGTCTATCCAATCAAATTACGTCATCTTGTTATTTGTCGAGATATTTTAGAAACTAATTTATAAAAGTGACCGTATGTGATGTGATTGGTTGCAAGTGAAAATATTTTTTACATCAATGCATATAGTTAATTTCATCTCGGAGTAATTAATTTTACGGGTTTAATTTAAATACACTAATTGCGTAATGCACGTCCATTCAATAAAATCACGTAATGTAGTCCACAAATCCTAACTTAAATGGTAGAAATACCGAAATTGCTAGTGTCGGACGCCATGATCGGGGTTCGATCCCTGCTCACTCCACTTTGTGTGTGTGAGTTTCTAATGGCTTTGCCATTTCGTCTACCAACCAAAAAAAAATCATGTAATGTAGATATTTAAGAGTGATATGTCAAATACCCCCTGAAATTTCAAAATTTGTCAAATACCCCCCTGAAATAGGCAAATACCCCCTGAAATTGTAAAACGTCAATCAAACTGCCCCTGCTCCGTTTATTCCATCTATTTTGATGATGTGACTCTTAACAGCATACGTGCGCCTGCCAACGTGGTGCCACATACACGGGTAATTGATTATTATACACGACAAATGAGATAATTGACTAAAATTTGCAAAATCAGTGGGCAAATTGCTCTAATTTCAGTCAATTAGCCTCTTGATTTTGCAAATTTTAGTCAATGACCCTCTTGTGGCGTGTATCATGATCAATTACCCACCTCATGTGACGTGACACGTATGCAGTTAACAATAATGTTATCAAACTAGACGGAGTAAACGAAGTAGGGGGCAATTTGATTGATATTTTACAATTTCAGGGGGGTATTTGCCTATTTCCAAATTTTAGGAGGCTATTTGACAAATTTTAAAATTTCAAGGGGGTATTTGACATTTTACTCGATATTTAATGATGTAATTTAGAAACTAACCTGTAAAAATTACATGCGTTCTTATTTAATCTATAGGGTCATGCTAAACAGTGCCCTTGGGGCACTTGTTAAGCATAATAAAAAAAGAAACTAAATATAAAGTTAATGTTAAAAAGACAACTTTTATGTTGTTAAAGTCTTAAATGCACAAGTTACAAGACAAAATTTTTATATTAGAATGCTTAACTAGTACCCCGGTGACACTGTTTATCATTTTCCTAATCTATATACTACTAATAATGATTACTTATTTTATATAAAAAAAATAATGATTGCTTGTTGGAAACTTAAACTCACCAAAAAGAAATCTTTAGGAATTTGGAAAAACTGATTTAGAACTAGGGATGTCAACGGGGCAGGGAATATGCGGATGAAGCATTCCCGTTCCCTGCCCCGAAATGTTCTCGGGAGAATTTTTGTCTCCGTCTCCGTCTTCACAGGGAAATATTTGCCTCCATCCCCATCCCCACGGTACCCGCAGATATTCACGAAGATCGAATATTAGAAAATTTATATATTTTACTGACAAAATTATGACGTTATTTTTTCTTTTTTTCTTAAAAAATAAATAAATATTTTGCATCTTTCTTTTCTAATGATCAAAACAACACATAATGCATTTCATACCCAAAAAACAATGCATAACAACTTATGCATAATCATACAAAAATTCATAACCAAAATACCTTATAATTCATAGCAAAATAGAAACCTAGAATTTTCAAATATAAATAAACCTAGAATAATAATAATAGTAAATATATATATATATATATATAGACGGATTCGGGGAATCCGCGGGACAGATGCTTAAACCCCAATCCCCGCCCCGAACTGTCTCCGGGGGAAATTTTGCCTCCATTCCCGTCCCCACAGGAAAAAAATCCCCGTTTTCGGATCTCCGAACGGGACAACCCCGTGGGATCCGCTCTAACGGATGCAAATTGACATCCCTATTTAGAACCCTCTCATGTTAAATGTTGCATAGAGTATCACATTACTCATTCCTTCCGCACTTAGTTAAGCATAAGATCTTTTTACGAAAAACATGTTTATTGTGGTCTTTCTTATAACAATAGATTACGAAAAGCATGACTATTGTTTTTTTTAATTAAATCTTGAACCCATGAAGGCATCCACATAACAACAAACATGCTTCATACTCCCTCATGAAATATACTTCAAAAGTTTTAAAGGTCATCATGCTTCTCATCTTTTGTGTTTCTTCTTTTGGGCATGTCTTATGCCTTATTTAATTAAGTTTTTTTGCCGCTTCAAAAAACAAAATTATGATCCAATTAATTAATTTAAAATATTAGTATAGTAAAAAATTCTTCAAATAGGGGTAAATTTGTAAAAATAACACACATTTTTTCTTAATTATTACTCCAACAAAATTTCCTTTATTTCGTATATTTTTGTCAAAAGTTTCTATATATAAAGAGACGGGGAGAGTACACTATTGATGGGGATGATTTTTTTTTTTAACAAGTCAAAATGAGATATATATTACTCCCTCCGTTTTTTTTAAGTGTCCGTTTAGAATAGTAACACCAAATTAAGAAATTAGATTTTTGCACCTTATCTTCCTATTATACCCTCATCAATAGATTTATTGTTATACAAAAAAAATATTTTCAGATTATTGTTATCAATAGAATATAACAATAAACAAACTGTTTTTTTTTTTTATTTTTAAAAACTTTAGTTTTTCAAATATATAAAAAAAAAATTTATTGAAAAAGATAAGTGTAATTAAAAAATGGTACAATTGACAAATCGTACCCTTAAAACACAAAATGGACAGTTAAATAGAAACGTTAAATCCGACAAAATTAGACACTTAAAAGAAAACGGAGTGAGTATAAACAAGGAATCTCCTTAGCACAAGGTGTACCAAGCAAACCAAAGTAAAGTTACAAATGAGTCACCATACAAAACCAACAAGCTATCATGGGCCCAAACAAAGCATAGAACTAGACCACCAACTATGGTAGTTTAAAGCTAAAGTACAACTCTTCGCTGTCAACCACCTAAAGGAAAAAGTCTTGATCTTGTCCAACATATGAAGTGAAGAATTTGCTGAGCCTCTGGCATCACCGAAAGGATCGAAACCACATTCGTAGGCCGACAATTTTTCTGGATAGGTCGAACTATTGGAAGCAAAGGGAAAAGGAAGACCGAGTAAGATCAAAGAAACTAGCAGACTGATCACTAAATAGATACAAAAAGGTGCAAATTCTGACATTACCACAAACCACTTGGTTCTTTCGCTCCATTCTCGCGGAGCGGCATACCGGAAAAAAAGTAAAAAGATCCGGGCCTGGTCTGGTCGACCCAATCATGATATTTCGACACATTGGGGCTATGGGACTCGAACCCAATTCTTCCACGACCCCCATTTCCTTCTCTTATGAGATTAAATTTTTAAGATCACATCACCTTTCATACAAAAAAGAAAGCTCCTCATATACGATAGCACCAATGATAG
The DNA here is from genome assembly GCA_951799995.1 of Trifolium subterraneum. NCBI lineage: Eukaryota > Viridiplantae > Streptophyta > Magnoliopsida > Fabales > Fabaceae > Trifolium > Trifolium subterraneum. The sequence continues at coordinate 9,380,301 of OX637463.1, read as the reverse complement.
AAGTAGAGAATGCTATCCTTCTTCTTTATTTCATCTGCAGAGCCTAATCCCTTTTTCCCCTCTCCCTTAGGTTAGGGTGCATTCCTGGTGAGTAAGCCGAGTCCTTCTTGCTTGAAAGGAATAATAGCTTGCTTCCTCTGTGACTGAAAACTCTTTATAAGTCCAATTAGGCCTCAGCCCTTGTGGTAAATTAGCCAGTCCACTTACACCAGTTCTGACTTCCTAAGGAAGTGTAAGCCATACTTTCTTGGCGCTGTCAGCCACACTTTGTTTGAGATCCATTGCAGGGCATGTGAACTTCTTTGTAAACGGGCTTCTTACTAGGCCATTCTCTTGCGACCACTTACTGGAAAGACTTGCCTTATCCCTATCCCTTGTTTGCTGGATTTTCCTTGCCTGATTTCCTTTCAAAACTACTGCTTGTCCTGTTAGTCTGTTAGATCGCATGGACATAACTCCTAATTCCTAATTAATGGCTGGCAGGTAACGGGAAATGAATGGAATGACATTGGCTTATGGGGCACTCCCTCCGGATGGATTAAGATAACAGGTCTCGTCCCAAAGCAAAGGAAGAAAGAGGCTTGCTCACATAAAATATCCCAGCAAGGGAAAGATCAGCCCCATAGCGTATTCAGGTATATCCGCAATCGCATATTTTGGGCCATCTGCAGCCTATATATATGTATTTCCTGCAATGTCCAGACCATTTCCTTTGGCAGATCCCGTGGAAGTTAACTTTGTTTTGCTGTCGGACCAGGCAGGAGAGTGAATCGAATAGGTTACATAGGCAGGACAGGCGAGTTCTCATACATTTCCTGGCGCTGTTAGCCTGCCCTAATATACTTCCTTCTCCTTTCTCCTTTTTAGAAGTGATTGTTTACTCATCTTTTCCGACGTGAGCATATACTGAATCTCCCCTAGTGTAAGAAAGTTGATTTCTATTTCTAAAACTTGCCTCTTGTAAGTGAGTGTATAAAATGGCATATCTAAGTTAGTTTGAAAGCCGTGTTATTTAAATCCCAATGCCCTCTTTTGACATTGTTCGAGTTCTCTAGCGCCTGAGTCTGTTACGGTGAGTGATGAAGCCTTTAAATTGAAAGCAGGCCTTTCTTTTATTCAAGTAGGAAGTATAGGCAAGCTAGCAATTCTTCAAGTGAGAGTTTACATCCAGTGCTACATTTAGATAGAGTTCCAGTTGCAGGAAAGGGAAAGAGACTTAATAGCAATTAAGTAATATCTTAACTGTACACTGAATAAAAAATGCATACGTGTTTGATGCCCTGTTTAGATTGATATATTTTTAAGCTTATGAAAAATAGCTTATGTAAATAAACAAATGTATATGTTAATTTATAAGTTTTCACTAACAAAAATTGTGTCTTCATAAGTTGTTTTTTCATATACTATATTGATAAACTTATAATAATAAATAAAAATTTATTTATTTGAATAAACTATTTTGCATATATATAAGATCAAAATAAGCTGATCCAAACGGCCCTAAATACATATATGGAACTTTACTAGTCACATGTTTTGTGAAACTATATTCTTGCATCGATGCACTTGTTCGCTTAAGCCACTCGAGTGACTTCTCTTGAACCCATTTTAGACGCCCCCTCCTTCTTTACGTCTTGTTTTGCATTTTGATATAATGGTGCTTAACACTCATCTTCTTGTTCCTTAGCCTTTTGAAAATTATTAAGTTTAATAGTATATGATTGCATGAATTCACATAAGTCAACAGTACATAGTAGTTTCATAATGGTGAAGACTGAAGACCGTATTTCTTTCGAGTAATTAATATAGTTCTAGAATCAATTTCAAAATACTTGCATGGATACTCCCTTAACATTTCATTCTTGCACACAATTAATTAAAACACTACACCTCATTAAAATTAAAATAAATAAAATCAGACTCATTATTGTTGAAGATTGTCTCTCTCTCTACCCAAATCTTCCCATTTTCGCTAAACCTTCCTTTTTTTTTTTATCAATTGGGGTTGTTTGGTGAATGATATGTTGAGAAAAGCCATTGTTCACAGGTTCATATAATAAAATGAATGGATCGTGCTATGATCTTCCTCGACTGCCTATTCTAATACTCACAATTTTTCTTCTCTTTTGTGTTTTGTTGTATGTGATTAATTGTCATGATCTGCATGCGTTGCACTTACAATAAAAGAGTTTTTCTATTTAATTCTAATCTGATCAATTTGGGGGACAATTTGAGAAAGGTTACTTATTTGATCTCATAACCATTTTGATGGTTATTCACAAAATACAAATTGAAATATAGTGGTCATTGATTTAATATTGATGAGAACAACATTTCCTTTAGTTTTTTTTTTGGAGGAAACAATTATAATTGATGGGGTTGTGATGAGACTTAGTGGGTGGCTGGGTGGTTTTAAGGGTTGTCGATTGGTTATAAATTATAATTGATGGGGTAGAAGAAAAAACACCATTTGATAAAAATGATGGTTTAGCAAAAATGGAAGATTAGGTAGAAGAAAGTGGAGAGAGATATAAAATCTTCAACAATAATGAATCTGGTTTTATTTATTTTAATTTTAATGAGGTGTAGTGTTTTAATTGGTTGTGTGCAAGAATGAAGTGTTAAGGAAGTATCCATGCAAGAATTTCTCAGATCGATGAGCTTAATGTGACATTGATATATTGGATTCACAATAAGATCCTCCTCAAAACTACTATTCAATTCACAATATATTTGAGTTGGTTATTTAAATAGCATTAATCACACAATGTATGATTCATTAGCCATTGGAAACTCACACACACAAAGTGGAGTGATTAGGGATCGAACCCCGATCATGGCGTCCGACACTAGCAATTTCGGTATTTCCACCATTTGAGCTAGTATTTGCGGACGAAAATAGTATTTTTATAAGATAATGTCTCATTACAGTGAAGAAGCAGTTAAAAAAAAACAGTTACAAAACTGTATTTTTAGAGAAACAATAAAAACATCTAGAGTACGATAGGAGGAGATTTTTAGGATCTAATATATAAACATTAATCACACAAGAATTAAATCTTAGATAATCACACAAAAATACTCTGTTTTTTAATTAAACACACAAATACTTTCTGTTTTTCAAACAGAAGTAATTATTAAAAAAACCTAAAATTAAACCACATGAAAAAAAAGAAAAAAAAACATGCATCCATAATCCCCCACACCATATATGATCAATCAATTGATTGATAATTGCAACTTCTGTGAAACCTTTTTAACATTGGCTAAAAGGCTTGCTCGACCACGGCGAAATTCATTAACACCGGGATCATTCTCATTGCGCAGATTGATATTAATTTGTTCCAAAACTTTTCCTGCTGACATAAGAAAGCAGAGAGTCATAAGTTCTTCATCTGTCGTTATTGATCCAATCACTTCTATCACCTTCAAACTTCTTCTCAAGCATTGAGGAATCACTCGACGCATTTGCCAGAATTTCTTAAGGTCTACACCATTGTCCGGAGTTTCATAATCCTCATCCTACAATATAGGAAAAATATTTAGAAAATGTTACTAGTCTATTTAAAAGCCTATATCATTCCAATAACGAGATATGAAATGACTCACCGAAAATATAGCCCGTTGATCTATGTCTAATGTGAGTTTTTCCAACATAGGACAACTGTTGAGTAAGAACTCGAATCCGCAAAACTCGTGAGGATGCATTTGAGTTTTTAGAATCAAATGTCTAACATTCAACTCAATTTCTGTCCGCACCGGTTGATCTCCAGATGGAACAACCTTTTTTATGCATAACAAAAGACAATGTTTAGAACTAATCATAATCAATGTTCATAAAGAATGGATACTAGTCTAAAATATATTTACATGTTGATATAATATATTAATGGATATGCACGATCGATATAAAATATATATGTTGATTAAAGATATAAAAGAGTACCTGGAGTAGATAGCTACAAACTGTTAGAATCTTAGCAGAAGCCAAATCATCAAGAATTTTGCATAGTTCATTGCCACGTTCATAGAATTCTGATTCTAGGGCAAAATCAATGCATACTTCTTCGATAACATTTGGACGAACATATATATCCGAAGTAAATACAGCCCCCGAATACTTGAAGTATTTTAGATTTGGTGCATTCAATATGAAATACTCCAAATCGCACTTGTTTATCACCAATCTTGTTAATCCAACTGGTTCATCCCCCAAAATAAAGTTCATCAAATTCCAACACTTTTCAAGACTCAAACTTTCAATCGTCCTACAAGTTGACAACAAAGTTTGAAGAGTTTCGGTACTAAGTTCAATCCGACCCAAAGAAACGTCTTTGAGTGCACTAAAGTTAACAAAATCTTGTGTACCAAAACCGCATGAATACAATTTAAGTGATTCCAGCGATGATCCAAGTTCATAAGCAATTGATGGCAATTGGAACAATGCATCATGATCGGCCAAATTCTCTTCATCCCATTTTGGATCGGAGAAATCAAGATTCAAATCTCTTACCCCGCGTTGCATTGCGAAAGCAACACAACATTCAACTATGTCCCTACAAAGTTGAGGGTTCGAAACCGTGAGAGAGAATTTGTTGATGTCACTGTTAGTAAAGTGATCAATACCATTTTTTATGAAGTTAATGAAATCTTTTCTTTGTTCTTGTTTGATTTCATCGGAAGTTGAATCGACAAACAAGTTTTCATTGAAATCCAAGTTCTCTCTTGGCATGGTCATAATGAAGTAATGTATGTATTGTTAACACAATAACAATGGTGGATTTATATTTATTTAAAGGGTGCAATCTTTGGCAAAAAGAAAGAAAAGAGATACAACCTTTGGTGGAATCGTTGTATGAAGTTGCTGTCTTTTATACATGTAATTTTACATCAATATGTTTCAGTCTGAAAAAGGAAAAAAAAAACGAATTAACGTACATAGATTTTAGTCAAAAAAATAATTTAAGTAAAAAAGAAAAATAATTAAGAAATTGTAAAATAATGAAACAGATTTAGTAAAAAATTAAATAATTAAGATTTAAAGACAATCATGGAGGGATTTAATTTGTATCCATGTAAAATTATTGTTGTATATGTCCATCCAATCAAATCGCATCATTTTGGTATTTATCGAGATATTTTATGAACTAATTGTCATTTTAGTATTTGTTGAAATATTTTAGAAACTACTTTATAAAAGTGACATTATAATATTATAATTTATATGATTCATTGCATCTATAAAAAAAATATTACACCTAACAATTAATCTTTATCTCCAATCTAATTTGAATACCAAAATTGTGTAAAACTTTTTCTGCACATCCATCCAACTAAATCACTTAATGTAGAAATTTATTGATGTAATTTAGAAACTAATCTATAAAAATAACACTATTACATGTATACACATTTTTACATCATTCTCATAATCAATCAATTGTATACATAAATTGACATTATAAAGTTTGTATACATTATCAATCAATTGTAATCATTTTGGATCAATAAAAATATTTGATTCTTATCATATTTAACATAAAATTCACACAAATGGTGGTTATTCTACTAACGGTGTATTTAAATGAATTATTTTATAATTTACCGAAAGGATATTTTATTATTCCATAAATTGATTCATTATGATTCATTGAATATATTATGTTTTTTACTTTTTTTTTTCTGTTGTTATTTATAATTATACTTTTTAAAAAAATATTGAATAAATTACTATAATTACCTTACAATCAGAATTTGATGAGAATCTCTAGAAATGTTACTGTTTAAATAAGAAATATTACTCATTAAGCAAATCATAAATTCTTATACAATTAAATTTAAGCAGTTAATGCTTTTATTATTTTTTTGACAGATTTAAAAAAATATATATATAAAAAGAGGTCCCGTGAACATAATTTAGTCGGTAAGAACATTGTATATAATATGTAGAGGATTATTTTTTCCCTAATAAAAGATATAAAAAGAGGTCACATGAACCTAATTTAGTCGATAAGAACATTTTAAGTTTTGAACCCTAATTCATATAATCAACTTAAAATTTAAAATTTTAGTCTCTAGGATACTTAAAAAATAAAAGAGGAGAAAGTTGAAAAGTAATAATATATTATGCATTTTAATTAGGGTTTGTTTGATCTGTAAAATATTAGTACTTGACAGAACAATACAAGACAGTACAAGATAGAACAACACAGTATAAACGTTTAAGGTATTGAATAAATTTTGTTTGTGTACGATGTTTGGTGGACAAAAGGTTATTTTGGTACTTTAGACAACTTGTGCAGAGGACAAAAAGTTGTCCCGTGGTTCAGTAGGGGACAAAATTTTCAGTTTTTGTTCTGTCCCTTGACCCCCACAGTTTGTCCAGTACCAAGAACAATTTTAAAATAAACACAGTACAACTAAAGTTGTCATGTGTTGTCCCTCATTTTTTAGCATATCAAACGCACATTGAAAAAATTTAAGACATATATATAACCTGTCATCTTATTTTTTAGGCCTGAGTTTAGTCTAATAATTTGAAAATCTGATACGACCTCTTTGAAAACCTATTTCGTACTAATGTATTTAAATAATTAATCAAGTGAGAAAATGTCTCTTATGTGAGAGTGGGCGGAGATATTCATGGCCATTGGATCATAAAGGATGACTGAGATTAAAACAATTTATTAAGAAATTGACGTGATCTAATTTTTCCAACTGTAACCTTCTCTCACAATCTCCTTCGCTCCAATTGCGGATATCTATTGATTTCTTAGTGTCTCTTCTTCTTCTTCTTCTTCTATTAATTAATATTTTTTGTTAAGTGAAACCATAAATCTAAGCTATTCTCAAGGTCAATAAATTTGGGGCTAAATCAACAAAATCTAGTATCTTAATTGAAACAACTTCTCTTGCATTTTTTAATCATCAAAGCTTTATTTTTTTCCAACATTTGACGTAAGATGAAAACGCTACCTTAAAATAGATGTTTCATTATAATTGAAACAAAGTGATATATGAATATTATCAATTAGCAACAAGCATCACTAATTGAATTAGATTGATAAGAAGGAATAGAAATAGTAATTAGACAGAAAAAAAAATGGATTTGAGTTTAAGGGTTTCCTTATTTACAACCAATTTGAATGGTTACAAGAATCCACTTTTGAGATTGTGAGCAAGAGATCGCAAAGGGTCAGAAAATGGAGAAGTGTGTCACGTGAATCACTTAATCAACAAATTTAATCCGAACCATCCATTATGATCCAATTGCCAAAAATATCTCCTGTCACTCACATAAAAATCTATTTCTCACTTGATACAACCCCTATATATATAATAAATCATATTTCCATTTTAGTTTATAATAATCCATTGAATAATTTAATGTAGAATAATACATTGATAATTAGTACTTTTGTTTTTTTTTAAAGAAATTATTAGTAACTTTGTTAATTATCCAATATACTACACATTGTATAATGACAAATAACATGTTGTTTTAACATTCAAAAAAATATTCTACTTATTGTCATTTATAATTACAACAATTACATTTTGAAGTTCACATAGATAAGTTAAGTGAACATGTCTCATTGTTTTGTCAAATAAAGTGGATTTGTTTCATTGTTAAGACATATATATCACATCACTTTAGTTCATGCAAAACAAGATTTGTCGCATTGTTTGATACACATTGAGCTTTATTGAATGATTCTTAGGATTATTCTTTAGAGGGATACTCAAAAGACTTGGCACAATAAAGCATGAATCATATAGTAGATTCTTTAATTACATCATAACTTACAAAGATTAACTTTTTAGCTTGCATGTGACCAAATATAAAAACTCAAAATTTGTATTATAAATAAGAAAAAACATAAATTATGTTTTATACTCAAGTTACTATATTTTCTATGAAATTGTATGGTCTATAACATTTTCAACTATAACTGATACATGTAGATCATATAATTGTTCTAACAAGGTATATCCTCACTAAATTTGGTATTTACATTTCAAACTATATAGTTAGAGTATTTTCTATTTTTTCAGTACCAACATGCTATACAAATATATGTTTTGAAACATATAACATATATGGTCTTCTAAATTAGGACTATGGCGAAATTGATTCATATTTTATGCGTTGTTGTCGGTATGCCTTTCCTTCACGATGGATGTTGATCGATGGAGACGACACTATATGAATTTGGTAGATTTCAATGTGGATTAAGTTAACTTAGAAATACCTATACAATTGAAAATCTTATGCAAATTTAGTTATACTATGTTGAACTTAATAATTTTATCTTAGACACGGTTTCTAGCAGTGATCATATATCAAATAGTTACAGTGCCAAAATAGAAATAACTACCTTTATATAACTTGTTACAATTTCACATGGAGTTAAATCAATATTTTGTTAAGTATATCATCTAAATAATTTCTTAAACAAAAATTGAGTATATATAGATTAACTAATAATGTGTTTTGACTAAGTGATTTTAGTTGAGTAGTCTTTTAATTGCAAATAAAGTTACAATTGAACCCATATATACATATATATATATATATATATATATATATATATATATATATATATATATATATATATATATGTATGTGTGTGTGTCTATAAAAAGATCCTAGTGATTTATGTTCAACAACATCATATCTTTGAATAATACATTGATAATTAGTGACTTTGTTAATTTCCAATATATTCTACACATTTGTCATTTCTAATCACAACAATTACTCTTTGAAGTTCACATAGATAAGTGAACATGTCTCATTGTTTTGTCAAAAAAAGTGGACTTGTCTCATTACTAAGACATATATCCCATCACTTTAATTCATGCAAAACAAGACTTGTCACATTGTTTGATATAAAATGGGCTTTATTGAATGATTCTTAGGGTCATTCTTTAGAGGGATACTGAAAAGACTTATGACATTGAAAAGTTAACTCTGAGGACATGACTTATTACAATAAATCATGAATTATATAGTAGATTCTTTAATTACATCATAACTTACAAAGACTAACTTTCATGTGACCAAATATAATAACACAAAATTTGTATTATAAATAACTAAACATAAATTATGTTTTATACTCAAGTTATCATATTTTCTATGAAATTGTATAGTTCATAACATTCTCAACAATAACTGATCTATGTCAGGTTATATAATTGTTCTAACAAGGGTTATCCTAACAAAATTTGAAACAGTCCAGATTTCAAATTTGGTATTTACATTTCAAATCTATATAATTATAGTATTTTCTATGTGATAAGTACAAACATGTTATATAATTAAACTATATAGGTTTTGAAATATATAACCATAACGGAGTTTCAGTCTATACTGGGACAATAATATCAGAGTTGGGAGGATTGTAATTCTTTCTACTTCTAGGGGTATAATCAATCACATTCTCCGGTCCAATTGCTGTTTTTGTTTATGTATTCCTGAAAGGATGCTGTTTTTGTTTATGTATTCCTGATTTATGTATTCCTAAATTAGGACTATGGCGAAATTTATTCATATTTTATTCGCTATTGTATGTATGTCTTTCCTTCACAATGGAGGTTGATCAATGGAGAAGACACTATGAATTTAGTAGATTTCAATATGGATTATATTCATCCATTATTGACTACAAGATATGAAGTCAACTTAGAGATAGCTATACAAATGAAATCATATGCAAATCTATTTAAACTATGTTGGACTTAATAATTTTATAACATTGATCATATACCAATTAGTAAGAGAATAAGATGGAGTTGTTGACACACTATCAGAAACACGTGAGTTAAGTTGAATTTCAAGGAAGAAGCTTAGGTTGTTGGAGGAATAAAAAAGGTTTTGAATGTAAGAGAATAAGGATGGAGTTGTTGACACACTGTTGGAAACGCGTGAGTTAAGTTGAATTTCTTTTGTTGTTTTTACGGGTTATTGATTTAAAGTACTGAGAGATCTTTCAATACATATTTAGAGGGGGTTTGAAAGAATAAAAAAGAATGAAGTATATGGAACAAACTTGGATCCAAATATGAGAATTTGAGACTTGAAGAAGACAAATTTGGAGCTGAAGATAGATTTTGGTTTATGGGTGGAAGAAACTTCTATTTTTTTTATTGAATCATATTTTCTATTATTTATTTTCAAAAAATTGTATATATATATATATATATATATATATATATATATATATATATATATATATATATATATATATATATATTATTTAAATATTTTTATTTAAATGAGCTTATTTGTTTATAATAAAAAAAAAATGTGCCCAGTCAGCAACACAAATACTGTCAGCATGTGCCACATCAATTTAAACTTGTCAAATCAGCTAAAATATCACCGTAAGAACTTTTTTAAAAGTTTTATAATTTTGCAGAGATATAAATATTTTTTTTACAGGGACTAAAATGAAAACAATTCATACTTGTAGGGACTATTTTCTTATACATTTCTTGTTATATGGTATTGATGATAGCATTATCAGTAATGTCACTATTATCTTCTTTTTTCTTTATTTTTTTTTTCTGTTCAATTGATTATGCATAATGTTTGGAGGATAATATGTGTCTTTTAATAATTCAAAATTGATGGTGAAGTAGACGATGTCGATATTCAAAACTTTACCAACGTTAGTGAAAACTAGACTTCGACCCGTGCGTTGCACGGGTTTGATTGAGTGATATTTATACGATATAAATTGTTATAATAAAAATTGCAAAAAAAAAAAAAAAACTAAATGTCAAAATAAATATATTTAAACTTAAAATAGGCAGTACAAATCAAACTAAACAACATTGATATCATGGCATAATAACCATTAAAATTACACAGAAATCACACAAAATAGAATAAAAATTAATATACTAACAAATTACTAAACATTATGGAAAATTTCTTTGTAAATCACATTTGTAGTTGTATTTGAATCTTCACTGTTATCGTCGGTTATTAAAATCTTCAATCCAAAATATACGATTAATCAGTTGATGTTTTGGTAAATCAAAATTATAAAAAGTGACTTTATTTAGTTTTATTAAAAAAAGCTCATTTTTTAACAAAAAACGTAAAAAAAAAAAAAACATTGTCATGGATAAGGATCATTGATGAGTTATTCAAACAGTAAACTGAAATTGTTCACAGCATAGCAAAAACTATATAAATTAAATCTAACAATCATCAAACTCCAATAGATAAAAATTAATATCGAGAATTGCGAAACAAATTTGCATCATTGACCTCAACCTTGAACAACATCCTCTTATCAACTAAAGTGTCAAGCTCAACCGGGTAGACCAAATCCTGAGAGATAACGGGTTATGTAAGTAATTATAAGTTAAAGAAGTGTCATGAAAGGTACATTGTGAAACGCATAGCAGTATTGATATTGGTTGATGATGATGATTTCCAATAAAACTTTATGTGGTGTTTTCATTTAAAATAATAACATTGAGTTCTGCACATTATGCCTATTTAATGATTGATTCACACGAAAAAACAGAAGAACTAATGGGCTGCTTGGAGGAAATTAAAACTAAGTTGGAAAACAAAAATAATAATTGGTGTTACTGGTTTATATACAGAAGTAGAAGAGTCATGAGCAAAGTAGAAATAAGAGAAAGAAAGAAAAAAAATTGCGCATGGAAGAACGCATAGTGGATGTTGAAAAGTTTCAAGATAATTAAGGATGACAATGATAATTACGTAGTGTGGGGTGCATATATATATATATATATATATATCAAAAAAATATCATTATTAAATTTGCTATTTCAAATACTCATAATTTGATTACGTAACAAAAAAAAAGGATTTGGAAACAAAACAATAATCCTAATTTGCTTTTATATATATATATATATATGTTAATATCGTCATTTTTTTCACGGACATAACAACCGATTTTTATATGATCATCCACTTGAAGTCTTTTCGCCGCAACCAATCTTTTCCACTCGCCACCAAGTTTGAAATGCTTATACGGAAAAGACGCATATATGAGCACACAGTACCATTTGTTTCCACAATCATCGATTAAATTCATGGTAGTTGTTGTTTTATGCAAAGCTTTCTCACCAAAATCTTCATATGGCAGTATCTATAAAATGAAAAAGTGTATTAGTTGGGACGAAAAAACAAAACATACAAAATATAGAGAAAAAAGTTCAAATATATTAATCTTACCAAAAACCAGTAGTAATGTCATAATATGTTAATTTTTTTCTCATATGCTATACCAAATGATGAACCATGATGCTCATATGAGAGTAACTCAGTTGATTCCGGAAGATCATCAACAAATTTCGTACCAACACGTGAGAGGTCTGTATTAAATTTAATCGGAGGCACAAATGGCGGTGGATCAATTACTTGCCCCAACCTATCCTTCAAGATGATACCAAATGATCCCAATCTTGTGTAGAGCAAAAGTACCCACACCCCAACAGGAATGTTATAGAAATCTTTTAAGGCAAACCATCCCCATGTTAAGTAAACATTACCCTTAATTTTCTCCACTAAAACCCGAAACTAATTTCCTAAAGATCTACCAATGTTGCAAAACGCCTAACTTCGTTACCAAAATCTCGAGCAAACATATTGGGAAGCATTATTGCACCCTACAAAGAATATAAACAAAGTATATGAGAATAATATTTAGAAAAACTGTGGACAAAAATCATGAACAAATATGTGTAAAATTAAAACTTACTTCGTTTATATCAAATTCAACAATATATGTGTTGTATTTCACTTGCAACTGAGCTATCAACTTATCTCGAGCAGTAGTTGGATTTGGATGCATATGACCTAATATAAACAGGAAAGAAATTAAGATTTAATTAAGATTTATGAATATGAAAGAAAACAAAAAAGAGATGAGTTAAAATAAGATTCAATATAAACATGAAAGAAAACAAAAAAAAAAGTTAAAATAAGATTCAATAAAAACAGGAAAGAAAACAAAAAAGAGATGAGAGTTCAAATAAGAAATACAACAACCTCTCAAAAGATTGGGAGTCAGACCAATGATGATATTAGGAGCAGACATTTTTTTATATATGAAAGGTGGAACAAAGTATAGCAAAATGAGTACAATGGAGAAGAGAAGAAATATGACAAAATATGTAAAGCTAAGTAGGTAACTGAACACCTATTTATATGGAATGAAATAAGGATTTACATTAAAAAAAAATACCTTGGAGAAACCAAGCATTAATGGTCGCCCCAATGGTTATTGTAACATGCACATGAATAATTTTCCAATGAGGGTATTGAAGCATGCGTAGTAGAATCTGTTCAAGAAAAGTATTAAAAAGTAAAAAGAAAATAAACAGTTGCACAATTTAAAAAGAATTTAAAAAGAAAAAAAAAACAAACAATTGCACAATTAATGAGTACATTAGGAGGGAAATTAAGAGTGAAAATAGGGTTTAAGTTTAAGGATAATTAGGGTTTAGTCACTTGCTAAACATAACTTTTATTATTATTAAGATAAGATTAAGATAAGATTAGATTAAGATTAAGATTAAGATTAAGATAAGATAAAGATTATAAATATAAATTATAATTATAATTATAATATAATTAAGATTAAGATAATAATAATAATAATAATAATAATAATAAAGATAATAGTGACTACTTTTTTTTTGTAACATGTGAAACCAATAATAGAGAGATATATTTGAAATTCAAATTTGAATCTATAATAAATGAGGAGGTAGTTGTGGTGTTATTAAGAGAGGAATTAGGAGGGAAAAATTAGGGTTAAGTGGTTGCAAAACCAAAACCCTTATTCTGCCTTTATAATAATAAAGATAAAGATAGTTGAGAAGTTAAAGTTACAAAATCAACGGTCAACGTAAATAAATGTGCTGGTAATAATAATTTTATATATACTATGGGGCCAACCGATTGAGAGAGAAAAGGTCCGATGAAGCTCCTAATTTGGGATCGAGTTACTATAGCAAATCCCTAATTTGGGATCGCGTTCTTCAGCAAATTATCACTCGCCACCGTGGTTGTTTTACGTCTTCGGGTTCCGTCTCTCTTCTTTGTGCCTCCGTCGATCTGTATATCCTTCAGTGGGTCGCGTTTTTCGTCAAGGTCACCGGGAACACTTTGCTTGTTGCGGTTCAGAGGCACTGTTGGTTTCAGAAGCACCTCCTCTATTACTGTTTTTCGTTTTTCCCTGGGTTGTTGTGTTTTGTTGGTTGGGAGTGATTTTTTCTACCAGCCATGTCTACTATTGTTGCACCTTTTGTATGTCCATGGGATTGTGTAGCCTCTGCTCCTCCTAAGCTCTCGGTGAATCCACCTCCCGTGATTTCTAATCGAAGCTATGCTCAGGGTCTCCTCAACAAGGTTGATGTTTCTTTGGCTCAACTCCCTAAACCTTGTATGAAAGGTAACTTCTTTCAATCAAAATTTCAGAAGATGTTTACCAATCTGGTTTAGCTAATTGCAACAATTACCTCCATGGAAGATTAGTGTTGTCTCGAGGGGATAAGCCATTATCCTCTAAAGATTTGTGTGAAAAACTCTAGCATTTATGGAAGCCTATTGATAGTTGGAAGATGATTCCCTTGCGTCGGGGATTTTTTGAATTTCGCTTCTCTTGTGCTGATGATCTTCGAAGTGTTTGGTCGAATGGTGCTTGGAATTTGAATCTAGGGTTGTTACGTTTATCTCGCTGGTCGCCGAAATTAAATCCTTTTAACCAGAAACAAACGCATAGCCAGGTATGGATACATTTTCATTATCTCCCTTTAGAATATTGGCAACCTAGAATCTTATTTGTGATAGCCGGGGCAATAGGAACTCCTATTTCTATTGATGAAAATACTAGAAACCATTCATTTGGTCATTATGCACGTGTACTAGTAGATATTAATATGGCTGGAATTCTTCCTGATTCTTTGTGGGTTGAAAGAGAAAAATTTGCTTTTGACATTTAGATCGAGTATGAAAACCCTCCTTATTTTTGTTTCACTTGCAATTCTATTGGTCATTCTTCAGATCATTGCAAAAACGATCCCGCCAATAAAATTGTTCGAGAAATGGCCTCCACTAAGAATGATCCTGTTAAAAAACAAATCATACCGGACTAGGTTCCAAAAAGGCAAGTGAATATAGTGGAAAACAACAGTGAAGTTGTGGCGGATGTAGACCCTCTTATTATTGATATAATAAGATCTAAGGAGGTAGAGGCTAGTGTACTGACGGGTGATGTTTTAAACATTGAGGAAGAGTTATCTCTTAACTCTTCTGTTGGTGCGGATCTGGTACAAAATGTAGAGTGAAGAGGTGTCTGTGATCCCCCAACTTCAAGATCCATCATCTTTGTGTCGTTTCCAATGTTGTTGTTTCTAATGAGATTTTAAATCCCAATGTTGCTCATGACATAGAGATTTTGCAGAAGTATTGGAAAGGAAATGATGCTAGAGACTTTGGGCATAGGGTTTATACCGATGAAGAAGAGAATGCAGCAGCCATTTTTTGAATAATCGTTCTGCTGCTAGGGAAGAACCTTTCACCGAGGGTTTTTAAGTTTATAATACCCGCTCTAGGGGTAGGCATCCAGATTGAGTTTGTTTATTTTTTCCTTGTTTTCTTTTTTTTTTTTTATTTCCCTACTGTTTCTCTCTTCTGGGTTTGGCTTTAGCCCCCGGTTTTTGTTTAGTTTTTTGCTCGAGAAAGTTTTGGTGCTTGTTCCCCTTCTCTTTTTGTACTTCTTTCTCTTTTTTTTATGTCTATCTAGGGTGTTGCAGCTGGTTTCTCCATCTGCTACACATTTACTTAATATATATATATATATATATATATATATATATATATATATATATATATATATATGAGGAGGGATCCGTTGACTCCAGGAGTAAGTCTCCATTGACTTACTCCGCTTAATAACTCGATATCAGCATTATATTACTTCAATCCAACCGTTGAATTCAAAGTTCTCATTGAGTAGATCAACTCTACAAATTTTTATAAAAATCCAAAAAATGTAGTTATGTATTCAGACTATTGAAATTCAACGGTTTTTTTAAAAGTTTCTCGTACGTTCAATTGAAGTTATTAGAAAAAGTATCAAACGGTTTTGATTTTTTATAAAAATTTGTGGAGTTGATCTACTCAATGAGATCTTTGAATTCAACGGTTGGATTGAAGTAATATAATGCCGATATCGAGTTATTAAGCGGAGTAAGTCAATGGAGACTTACTCCTGGAGTCAACGGATCCCTCCTCTCTATATATATATACTATGATCAAGCTGACAAAATATGTAATAATTTATTGTTACATACCTTAAGTTATGTTTCTTTTGTAATTTTTTTTTTTTTTTTTGCATTTTTCAAGTCATATTGCTTAAATCTGATTGACACATAACCAAAATTTCATCAATGTAATTAATGAATACAATTGTTCAATTTATCCAGGCATGGTATATCGTGCCAATAGAAATGGGGATGTAAAGTATGTCGGTAGAGGATATTTGATGCATTTGTCAAGGAAAAGGTAATATTTTGGTAGAGGTGATATTTTGACTTTAACCGTGACCGATCCTGAAACAGAAATATAGTGAATTGGTAGAAAAGGTACTTGGATTACTAGGGAGTTTAGTCCGATAATAATCACAACTCTCACCAGGAACAACAATTTATGAATGTTATTCGATGGCTAAGAATCAAAGTGCAAAGAGGGAATTTAAAAGAAGAATATTATTATGAATTCAATTGTGTTTATTTCCATTCACTTAGATGCTATTATATATAGGTAAGTTGGTAACAAACTCTACCAATCTTTGCGTAGAAATAGGAAACTAGTAACTAATTTTATCTAAGATAATCACTAAGATAACTAACTTACTAAGATAATAAATTAAAATAGCAACAAACTAATACTAAGATAACAAACTAATATTAAGATAGTTGATTGCTGTGACAGATCCCTTGTCTGAACTATTTATAACTATTTATTTGTCATATAAGTTAGAAAATTGCTTTTTTCGCCCCCCTCATTTACTCTTAAGCCCCCCAACGAGACAATTTTGCCCTTGACATTGGTTCGGCACTCACCTGCCGAACCCTCTTAATATGCCATGTGCCTAGGAGCTGTGGCCAAAAGGGGGTTAGTTTTCCTCCCCTTCGGCCCGTGACTTCCGAAACTAGGCAAAATTTGAAAATGACAACATTTCGGCAGTTACGTGCCGAACACGCTTATGTTCGGCACGTAACTGCCGAAGTCAGACTATATAGACTAGGCTGCATAACCTGTACTTTCATTACCTCTTTTACACACAATCCGGAGATTTTGGATCTAGGGCGATTTTTTGAAGTTTCAGTGGCGTAAAAGCAGCGATTTCTCACGCATAAAGGGTTCCCACACACATTTGAAGTCATATAACAGGTAAATTGCACTTTAAACCGTTTATTTTTTGAATTTTCATAGTTTTACTGTCAATGTGTGTTTCGGCCTGTGTCTGCCGAAATGGGTTGTTATTTCGGCACGTAACTGCCGAACTGGGAGCTTTTGCTGACTTGCTGAATTGGTTGATATGTGTAGGTGTTAGTATGGTCGAACCTCCGCTTGAATTGAAACCAAACATTGATGAAGCCGCCATTGAACAAGCGAATGTTGTGGAACCCGACGTCGAGCAACCTAATGTTGTGGTTAACACCGGCAATTATTTTTTTCATTGTGAAAAGTATAAGGTGCGAGATGAAATGATTGAATGGTGTCGCAAAGAGGCTACAAAAGCTGGATTTACTATCGTGATTGGGAAATCTGATAACGGTGGTAACCGAAGGAAACCGTATTTTTTATTGAGTTGCTCAAGAGGCGGTGTCTACAAAGAAAACAAAAGGAAATTAAAGAAACAAGACACAGCAACGAAAACGCTTAAGTGTCCGTTCAAGCTGCGAGGTTACTTTTTGGCATCAGAGGAATGGAAACTAAGTGTTGTATGTGGTGAACACAACCATGAGATGGCAAAAACCCTAGAAGGTCATACTCTTGCGGGACGTTTAAAACCGGAGGAGAAGGAGTGTGTCCAAGAGTTGACAAGGAATTTGGTGCCCCCAAAGAACATATTGACGACTTTGAAAGGGAGAAATCCAGAGAGCAAGACAAATATGAAGCAAGTATACAATGCGCAGGTTTAAAAAAAGTCTTAGGGGTGAAATGTCTGAAATGCAACAACTGTTAAAGTGTTGTGAAACTCACAAATATTTTTACAAGTGTAGAACGGTTGGTGATGGTGAGTCGAAAACCATACAAGATTTTTTTTGGGCACATCCTGAAAGTGTGAAATTATTTAACACTTTCCCTACTGTTTTGATGATGGATTCAACGTACAAGACCAACAAGTATAAAATGCCTTTATTTGAGATAGTTGGTGTAACTTCAACAGAAGACTCGTTCAATGTTGGTTTTGCCTTTATTGCGAATGAAAAAGAAGACAATTTCATATGGGCCCTTGAGACGTGTAAGAGTCTTTTGAAGAGTAAAGACACGTTCCCGAAGGTTATTGTCACTGATAGGGATAAGTCACTCATGAATGCGGTTCCGATAGTGTTTCCAAATTCTTCCGCTTTAGTGTGTCGGTATCATGTTGCAAAAAATGTAAGAGCTAAGTTCAAGGCCTTTTGCGGGGCAAAAGAAAAAAACCTGGATCAGTTACTTAACACACTCACATTTCAATGGGAATCAATTGTGCAATCGAGTTCAGAAGAGTCATATATTAGTGCAGTTGCTGAGTTCAGGAAAGTGTTTGAGAAATATCCAAATTTCCTAAACTATGTTGAAACAACAGTTTTGGATCCGGTGAAGGAAAATTTGGTGAGTCTATGGACAAACCGTGTTATGCACATTGGCAACACAACCACCAACAGAGTTGAGTCTCAACACGGTGTATTAAAACAATATGTCACAGATTGTAAGGGTAATTTGGTAAGGGTTTGGGATGCTACGGATCAAATGTTGTCAAACCAGTTAAACAAGATAAAGACCTCGTTTGGACAGAGTACTACCGGCGTAGAACACCATTTTAGAAACAATTTTTTGTACTCTAAGTTGGTGTATAACATCTCAAGACAAGCCTTGCACTTTATTCGGGGTGAAGAAGATCGTTCTCGTGAATGTGGTAGGAATAGGAAAAAGTGTAGTTGTGTGATAAAGAGAACATACGGGTTGCCGTGTGCTTGTTTACTTGCTTTGAAGATTGATAAAAAACTACCTATTAGACTAGATGAGATTAACACGCATTGGAAGAGGTTACAAATTGGTGAAGACGATGATGAGAGGGTTGACTGCTCGAAAGAGTTTAATGCAATTCAGGTAATTAAACACTTTACACTTTGAACTTTAAATTAAATTTATTTTACACTTAAAATTTTAATTTAATTTTATGTTTGGTTTCTTTGTTGTAGGAACGGTTAAATTCATCAGATTATGCTATGAACCTGCAAATTAGGGATCAACTGCGGCAAATAGCATATCCAGAAATTACATCGTTGACTCCGCCGGTTAAACAATTCGAAACAAAGGGTTCAAAAAAAAGGGGAAAGTCGGCTAATTCTTCCACTAGAGAGCCATCATTATGGGAGCACATCGATGCTCAATTTCCTGACTCGCAAGCATCACAGTCAAAGCCATCTATTCCCAAGAGGAAGACTGCTCGCATTGGTAATTTGTCTCCTAATTCTATCCCTCGTCGTGTTATCAAATATATTGAGTATATGCCACTGTTCATGCATTCATATATTGAGGACATTATTGATGTCAAGGGTGATGGTCATTGTGGTTTTCGCGTTGTAGCAGAGTATCTTAATAAGGGTGAAGATAGCCATGTAGTAGTTCGGCATAAACTTATTAGAGAGTTAACTATGTTTAGGAAAGACTACTTGAGTATTTACCAAACTGAGGAACGTCTGCAATACATTCTGAACGGTTTGTATCCTCCGAAAGTTATGCCTAAGAGTGGCATTGCACCGGTAGAAAATTGGTTAACTTTTCCGGATATGGGGCATATCATTGCAACTGCCTACAATCGCGTTGTTGTTGAATTGACTACACATAAGATTGGCCATTCTAAAACATTTTTCCCATTGCGCGGTCGTCCACCATTGGATCCATCTGCACGCATTATGTGTATTGGTATGGTTCCGAATCATTGTGTGTATGTCAAATTGAAGGACGGGTGTCCACTGCCTCCAACTTG
This sequence comes from Trifolium subterraneum, assembly GCA_951799995.1. Taxonomy (NCBI): domain Eukaryota; kingdom Viridiplantae; phylum Streptophyta; class Magnoliopsida; order Fabales; family Fabaceae; genus Trifolium; species Trifolium subterraneum. Next base: position 9,360,031 of record OX637463.1, on the reverse strand, counting down.
CAAGGAATGGAAAAATCATCGGGCGCCAGAGGCTGAGACTTGGGAGGATACCTTTTTGAATCGGATGATTGAGTTTGAAGAACTGATGAAGAATGAAAAAGGTGACATGGACATGGAGACGAATAAAGATGATCCCATCCATGTGGAATGATAGTGTTTGTAACAGTTTTTTTTGTGGTTGAAATGTAACCGACACTTTTTGTGGTTGAAATGTAACCGACACTTTTTGTGGATGTAATCAGACAAAAAATTATATAAATATATGGGTGCGTATTCAGATAAATCACAACTCAGTTTCAATTTATTTACTAGTTTTTTCAATTCTTAACTATGTCATCCTCACGTGGTTCTTGTGGTTCTCGCAATCCGGTAGAAACATATCAGTTTTCTGTCCAGTTTCAGGGTAACAAAGAGTTGTTCACCCTTGCATTGGACACCAGTTTAACAACTGTTGAATCAATCAAAAATAGAATTGAAATCATATATCATTATGCACAGGGCAAACAAATCAAAATTGCGAAACTTGGGTATGCAGAAATGTGGGTCGATCTGGCAGCTGACTGTTCAAGCAATTCATTTGAAGATGCACCAAAGAAATACGGGTGGAAACAATTGAAAGATAATGATGATGTGCGCTCCATGTTTAATCAAATTCTAATTGATCCAAAAGGGGGATGTTTGTATGCTATGTTAAATTAACCTAATTTTATGTCTTTAATTTATGTTATGTCTTAATTTTCATTGTAATGTGTTTAATTTTCAATGTTCCGTGTTTTATTAGTGTATTTATAATTTATGAAATATGTTTCGTGGAAGTTGTTGAACTCTATGTGTTTAAATTAATGAAATATCCAGTTTATTATGTTTTATTATTTGTATGGAAAAATTGAACTTTTTTTATGTTTCATACTAATGCAAGATTGTTAGAATAAGTTTAGTTAATAATGCAAGATTGTTCATGTTCATAATTCTGATTTTCTGGTTTTTCAAACTCCCAGTTCGGCACATCACTGCCGAACCTATAATTGACGCCATCCTTTCGGCACGTAACTGCCGAAACATGTGGTTTCGGCACATGAGTGCCGAACCTGTAATTCACGCAACAATTTCGGCACGTAACTGCCGAAATCTTCTGATACACAGACTGATACCATTGATTTTCTGGTTTATCTCATGGAACTTAATCCACGCCGGGGCATCTGCGAATACCTGTAATTCAGTCAAATTCATTCATTCATTCAAACATTCATTCAAACATTCATTCATTCGTTCATTCAATCATTCAATCATTCATTCATTCATTCTTTCATCCATTCATTCATTCATTCATTTCTTTCATTCATTCATTCATTCATGCAAAATAAATTATATTATCCAAATTACAAACCAATTCCTAAACATAATCAACACTTTTTTTTTCAAAATACATCAATTATCCAAAATACATATTCAAGTCCTAAACATAACCAAAACAATAAAATCTAAGCCTATGCAAATCCTAAATGTCATAATCATCGGGAACCACTAGGACCGGCCTCTTCACCTCTTGTCTTACTCTTCTTCTTCTTCTTCTTTTTTCCCTCACCGGAGTCTCTCTTCCTCTTTCGGTGCAAACCATATTTGACCACAGGGTCCAAATCATTGTACACCTTTTCAAGTACTTGTCTTGCCGCTTCCAAAGTAAGCTCACCATCCAACTTCTCTCTCACCTCCTCTTGCACCGTCTTGCAAATCTCAAATGCGTTACACTTTTTATTCGCATTGTCCTCCTCAATCATCACTTCCACATTTGCAGGCCGTGGGGGATCCCCTCCAACTGGTGGCCAAATCTTCGGATGCGAGACCCGATAAAACCATGCAATGTACCCCGGCATGGTTTCATATCCATGTACAGCTCTTGGGCCTCGCATTTCCTCCGTGACATAATTTTCATTCAAGTATTCATCAAATGCATCTTGTATTGAAAAATGATTCATACCGGCCTTGGCAGAAACACCGGGGGCTCTAGGAATAGACTGCACATGTCCATATTGTCTGAGGACACGCTCAGGCAAATGTGGACATATCATGGAGCTTCCACACATTATCCAACCAGAGTACCAACTGATATCTTGAAAGGGACGGAACTGGCGATGATCCTCATAAGGGCAGAATGTGACTTCATCAACCTCCATCCGATCCAATGAAGTCCTCGTCTCATATGGCCATTTGCCTGTCTTCAACGGATGATATTTGGCTCCAACTGGTTGTTCATTGGTGTAGTTCTCATCAAGAAATCGTTGTCCGTACCTCTTGAAATGCGCAAAAACCCATGCCTACAATCACAATCATAAATTAAAACATATATTAGAACATTAAGAGTAAATAACGTTTAAGAAAAAAATAATACATTTGTTAAAAAAAAGTGTATAAAATAACACATTTATACCTGAAACATACCGTTGTATCCACCATGGTTCCCGCATCTACGCCGGCTCGCACGATCCAAGTAGTTATACATGTATGCAAGTCCAGAAGCACCCCAATTCCAAGTGTTAATTAATGGGATGTCTTGCAAATAAGAAAGAAATATCAAATCCACATATTGAGCACTTTTGTTGGTAAATAGGGTTCCTCCGATCAGGTATAGCAAAAAAGCTCTAACTGTGCAATCCCTTAGAAATTCAACCGTCTCCTCCTCCTCATCTTCATTGTCCTCTGCTGCCAACGCCAAATTCAAGTTGTCATGATATATTTCCAAAAGCTTTGCAAATGATACATGCGCCCCTTTCATTTTATCAAACTCTTCCTGAGCATCTTCCCTGCTAAAGTTAAGCAACTCCTCGCACATATCTTGCCCTTCCTCCATGGTGCATGATGTTCCAGCATGCTTCAGCATCTTCCCCGTTATCGGAATGTGGAGCAAACACGATACATCATCTAAGGTGATGGTCATCTCACCAATAGGAAGATGGAATGTACCGGTCTCTGGTTGCCAACGCTCAGTAAATGCCGTCAATAGTCCGGAGCCCACATGATTGTAATTCGTCTTCAACAACGGTCGCAGTCCACTAGCTTCCACTCTATCCCAAAACCATGCTTTATCATTCTCTGGTTTATCAAGCGAATTGATTCTCTTCCCAGGATTCATACACTTGAGTGTCCTTTGGCCACACTACAAAATTTGAAACCAAACACATATTAATTATACATACAAAATAAAAAGCAAACACATATTTTCAAAATAAAAACCTAAGCAACGACAACTATTTAAAACATGTACAAATGCAATTTTCTAAGAAACGGCAACAATATTTAGGTTCTAATTCAAGTAAGCAAACGACAACTATTTAAAACATGTACAAATGCAATTTTCTAAGAAACGGCAACAATATTTAGGTTGTAATTCAAGTACGCAAACGACAACTATTTAAAACATGTACAAATGCAATTTTCTAAGAAACGGCAACAATATTTAGGTTCTAATTCAAGTAAGCAAACTACAATATTTAAAAAAAAAACTTACTTCTCCTCTCCACAACGCAGCGGCTACATGACCACCAAAAGACGGCAACAACGATAAATCACTTGGTCCGCCACCAAATTTTGTAACTTGTGGTTCTGCTGGTTTTGGCGGGTTTCTTGCAGTTGTTGTTTTCCGATTCCTTTTTGTTTGTTTAGGTGCTGGTGGTGGTGGTGGTGGTGGTGGAGGATCAACCTCATCATTTTGTTCCTCTTCATCTTGCCGATCATCATCCTCTTGAGCACCAACATTCCCTTGAGCATTGACATTCTCTTGAGCTTCCTCTTCAGCCATAGGTTGAGGTTCAGGATGTTCAGCTTCAGGCTCTTGAAGTTGAGCCCCCGAAGTTGATGCAACAACTCCTTTCCTCTTGGAAGGACCTACTGTAGCCTCTCGACGTGCAGAGCTGTGTGCTCTACTTTCCCTTCCACCTCTTTGGCGCCCAACTTCATCCGTCATTCCTAAAAAAATAATAAAATAGCAAACAATCATAAATAACTCATTACAAAAGTAAGGTGTTCTTATTAGTTTGAAAGTGTAATCCTCTAGTTTAATCCACAACAACAATGCCTTATATAGGCAAGTACATCAATGCTACTAAGCTAGATTTTACACACACACCAAGGCCTGCATAGGCGCACATTGCGCCTATCACACAACGCACACAGCACAAGTTGGTTAGGCTCACATAGCGCCTACCACAGTTTGTACACAACAATAAACAGTTATAACTCACTTTCAATTATTTGAAGGATAAATTTGAAAAGGAAATGCAAGGTATTAACAAACTTAATGCCACTACAACTTTCTTAACTCCAGTTAAATAATCAAAACAAGGCTCTATATATAGGGACAGAGGTAGTAAATGTGTGCTCTTCAACGGCAGACAAATTTAACTAAAATGGCTAGTAGTTGATCATTACAACAAACAAAGGAGACATTTCCAATCTATTTGCATGACCTTCTTTACCAATGGAAAAGAAAAACAAAGGAGACAACAAACATTGTGACCGGTCATAAATTCAACAATCAAACATCGATTATATGTCACTTTATACAGAACAATCACTCATTCAGGCAATTTGACAAACACCTTGTGCACATTCATATATTTTGTTAAAACCCTAGACCCTAAATTCAATCAAAACCCAAATTCATGTAATCTAAACAAATAAAGTCATGATCATACAACACAAACAAATTTTCGAAGTTGTTATTAATCATACAAATAAGTGGGATATTATAGAAAATGAGATATTACATAAAGAAAACTTACTTGCAAACTGAGATTTTCGCAGGTTCAAAGGTTGTTGCAATCGCAATTTAATCTTGTTATATAATCGATATCCAATATTACTTTACTTTTGAAATCGCCTAAACCCTCAAAATCGCCCCAATTTTCCCAATAATTTTTGAAATACAGAACTGAAGAACAGAGTCTGGGTGTTTGGCGGTTTAACTCAAATTTTACCCAGTTCGGCACGTGATTGCCGAATATACCCGTGTTCGGCACCTGGCTGCCGAAACTCTTTGTATTCCAAATGTCAATTAGTTCGGCACATGGTTGCCGAAGGTAAGCGTGTTCGGCACCTGGCTGCCGAACCAGAATGTCCACAAATTTGGGGTCATTTTGGGATTTTTGGGGGGTTAAAGAGCAATATGGGGGGTGAAAAAAGCAAATTTCTATAAGTTATGTGTTTGTATAATTGGGTTTCTTGTATGCTAATGTAGTCTTTGGAATGAAATTGAAAGAAGCTAATGTTGGTTGGTTCTTGCATTTCTAATTTTTATGTAATGAAGTACTTAAATTTCATCTTATAATGAAATCGTTTAATGTTTCTACCAACCAACAACAACTTCATAAAACATAATATATTTTATGCAAGTAACTTAATTTAAATGTGTCATCAACTACACACTATAAGAAAATATGAAGTTGGTAGCAAGTAGTTGGTAACTCAACTATAGAATGATCGAATATATGGTAGTCAAGTCCTAGATTTCAAGGTTTTTGAAATTGATATTGATCAAATTAATTTTTCAACCTCAATTTATAAATAATACATATAATTTTAAAATATATCAACTGTGATTTATTTTATAGACACTACATTGTCGTTTTAACTTACGTTTGCGACATGACTCATGTGGACCTTAATCTTCAAGGAATAAAAGGAAACATCACCAAGGTTTACTTACAGTTTTAAGACGAATCGTCAAAATCTACAAAAATAGCAAAAGGATATAAGAATTTTGCTATAATTTTTTCAATTATACACTAGTAACACTACAATAAAAGTGTGTTTTAGCTTCAAAATATTAGCGTCAACCACGACACGGATGCTACTAGCATCTCAATTACGTTAACAGACGCTACAACTTTTCTCTATTTAATTTTTAATGGATTATTTAATATAGCGTCTGCTTTGAAAGATGCTATTATGAAGCTAAACTAAAATGAAAATAACATACATGGTAGAGTTTGGTAGAGTTTGTTATTGTATCTTATGTCATTGTATCTTAAACCTAATTACTAATACATACAAGGGTTAAATGATTTTTTAGTCCCTTAAAAATCACCAATATTTTTTTCGTTCTTATAAAAAATGGTTAAATATGTTTTTTGTCCTTCTAAATATACCAAATTTCATTTTTAGTCCCTTTAAAAATTTCTTCAAACTTTGGTTCATCTAAATTTTCAATCTTCAATTTGGGTCCCTATTTTTTTTTCTTCAAAAGTTTGCATATCATGTTTCAAATGACTTTATTTGAAAACATATCATTATTAATACCTTAAATATGATTAGTTTAATGATTTAACTATTTAATTTTTGTTAATTTATCTTTAACTTCAAATTCAAAAAATTTAATTGTTAAACTAAAGATTAAATAGTTAAATAATTAAAAACTAGTGATATTTAGGTCTTAATTATAATTAAAAACTAGTGATATGTTTTCAAATAAAGTCATTTGAAACATGATATGCAAACTTTTGAAGAAAAAAAAATAGGGACCCAAATTGAAGATTGAAAATTTAGATGAACCAAAGTTTGAAGAAATTTTTAAAGGGACTAAAAATGAAATTTGGTATATTTAGAAGGACAAAAAACATATTTAACCATTTTTTATAAGAACGAAAAAAATATTGGTGATTTTTAAGGGACTAAAAAATCATTTAACCCTTGTATGTATTAGTAATTAGGTTTAAGATACAATGACATAAGATACAATAACAAACTCTACCAAACTCTACCATGTATGTTATTTTCATTTTAGTTTAGCTTCATAATAGCATCTTTCAAAGCAGACGCTATATTAAATAATCCATTAAAAATTAAATAGAGAAAAGTTGTAGCGTCTGTTAACGTAATTGAGATGCTAGTAGCATCCGTGTCGTGGTTGACGCTAATATTTTGAAGCTAAAACACACTTTTATTGTAGTGTTACTAGTGTATAATTGAAAAAATTATAGCAAAATTCTTATATCCTTTTGCTATTTTTGTAGATTTTGACGATTCGTCTTAAAACTGTAAGTAAACCTTGGTGATGTTTCCTTTTATTCCTTGAAGATTAAGGTCCACATGAGTCATGTCGCAAACGTAAGTTAAAACGACAATGTAGTGTCTATAAAATAAATCACAGTTGATATATTTTAAAATTATATGTATTATTTATAAATTGAGGTTGAAAAATTAATTTGATCAATATCAATTTCAAAAACCTTGAAATCTAGGACTTGACTACCATATATTCGATCATTCTATAGTTGAGTTACCAACTACTTGCTACCAACTTCATATTTTCTTATAGTGTGTAGTTGATGACACATTTAAATTAAGTTACTTGCATAAAATATATTATGTTTTATGAAGTTGTTGTTGGTTGGTAGAAACATTAAACGATTTCATTATAAGATGAAATTTAAGTACTTCATTACATAAAAATTAGAAATGCAAGAACCAACCAACATTAGCTTCTTTCAATTTCATTCCAAAGACTACATTAGCATACAAGAAACCCAATTATACAAACACATAACTTATAGAAATTTGCTTTTTTCACCCCCCATATTGCTCTTTAACCCCCCAAAAATCCCAAAATGACCCCAAATTTGTGGACATTCTGGTTCGGCAGCCAGGTGCCGAACACGCTTACCTTCGGCAACCATGTGCCGAACTAATTGACATTTGGAATACAAAGAGTTTCGGCAGCCAGGTGCCGAACACGGGTATATTCGGCAATCACGTGCCGAACTGGGTAAAATTTGAGTTAAACCGCCAAACACCCAGACTCTGTTCTTCAGTTCTGTATTTCAAAAATTATTGGGAAAATTGGGGCGATTTTGAGGGTTTAGGCGATTTCAAAAGTAAAGTAATATTGGATATCGATTATATAACAAGATTAAATTGCGATTGCAACAACCTTTGAACCTGCGAAAATCTCAGTTTGCAAGTAAGTTTTCTTTATGTAATATCTCATTTTCTATAATATCCCACTTATTTGTATGATTAATAACAACTTCGAAAATTTGTTTGTGTTGTATGATCATGACTTTATTTGTTTAGATTACATGAATTTGGGTTTTGATTGAATTTAGGGTCTAGGGTTTTAACAAAATATATGAATGTGCACAAGGTGTTTGTCAAATTGCCTGAATGAGTGATTGTTCTGTATAAAGTGACATATAATCGATGTTTGATTGTTGAATTTATGACCGGTCACAATGTTTGTTGTCTCCTTTGTTTTTCTTTTCCATTGGTAAAGAAGGTCATGCAAATAGATTGGAAATGTCTCCTTTGTTTGTTGTAATGATCAACTACTAGCCATTTTAGTTAAATTTGTCTGCCGTTGAAGAGCACACATTTACTACCTCTGTCCCTATATATAGAGCCTTGTTTTGATTATTTAACTGGAGTTAAGAAAGTTGTAGTGGCATTAAGTTTGTTAATACCTTGCATTTCCTTTTCAAATTTATCCTTCAAATAATTGAAAGTGAGTTATAACTGTTTATTGTTGTGTACAAACTGTGGTAGGCGCTATGTGAGCCTAACCAACTTGTGCTGTGTGCGTTGTGTGATAGGCGCAATGTGCGCCTATGCAGGCCTTGGTGTGTGTGTAAAATCTAGCTTAGTAGCATTGATGTACTTGCCTATATAAGGCATTGTTGTTGTGGATTAAACTAGAGGATTACACTTTCAAACTAATAAGAACACCTTACTTTTGTAATGAGTTATTTATGATTGTTTGCTATTTTATTATTTTTTTAGGAATGACGGATGAAGTTGGGCGCCAAAGAGGTGGAAGGGAAAGTAGAGCACACAGCTCTGCACGTCGAGAGGCTACAGTAGGTCCTTCCAAGAGGAAAGGAGTTATTGCATCAACTTCGGGGGCTCAACTTCAAGAGCCTGAAGCTGAACATCCTGAACCTCAACCTATGGCTGAAGAGGAAGCTCAAGAGAATGTCAATGCTCAAGGGAATGTTGGTGCTCAAGAGGATGATGATCGGCAAGATGAAGAGGAACAAAATGATGAGGTTGATCCTCCACCACCACCACCACCACCACCAGCACCTAAACAAACAAAAAGGAATCGGAAAACAACAACTGCAAGAAACCCGCCAAAACCAGCATAACCACAAGTTACAAAATTTGGTGGCGGACCAAGTGATTTATCGTTGTTGCCGTCTTTTGGTGGTCATGTAGCCGCTGCGTTGTGGAGAGGAGAAGTAAGTTTTTTTTTTAAATATTGTAGTTTGCTTACTTGAATTAGAACCTAAATATTGTTGCCGTTTCTTAGAAAATTGCATTTGTACATGTTTTAAATAGTTGTCGTTTGCGTACTTGAATTACAACCTAAATATTGTTGCCGTTTCTTAGAAAATTGCATTTGTACATGTTTTAAATAGTTGTCGTTTGCTTACTTGAATTAGAACCTAAATATTGTTGCCGTTTCTTAGAAAATTGCATTTGTACATGTTTTAAATAGTTGTCGTTGCTTAGGTTTTTATTTTGAAAATATGTGTTTGCTTTTTATTTTGTATGTATAATTAATATGTGTTTGGTTTCAAATTTTGTAGTGTGGCCAAAGGACACTCAAGTGTATGAATCCTGGGAAGAGAATCAATTCGCTTGATAAACCAGAGAATGATAAAGCATGGTTTTGGGATAGAGTGGAAGCTAGTGGACTGCGACCGTTGTTGAAGACGAATTACAATCATGTGGGCTCCGGACTATTGACGGCATTTACTGAGCGTTGGCAACCAGAGACCGGTACATTCCATCTTCCTATTGGTGAGATGACCATCACCTTAGATGATGTATCGTGTTTGCTCCACATTCCGATAACGGGGAAGATGCTGAAGCATGCTGGAACATCATGCACCATGGAGGAAGGGCAAGATATGTGCGAGGAGTTGCTTAACTTTAGCAGGGAAGATGCTCAGGAAGAGTTTGATAAAATGAAAGGGGCGCATGTATCATTTGCAAAGCTTTTGGAAATATATCATGACAACTTGAATTTGGCGTTGGCAGCAGAGGACAATGAAGATGAGGAGGAGGAGACGGTTGAATTTCTAAGGGATTGCACAGTTAGAGCTTTTTTGCTATACCTGATCGGAGGAACCCTATTTACCAACAAAAGTGCTCAATATGTGGATTTGATATTTCTTTCTTATTTGCAAGACATCCCATTAATTAACACTTGGAATTGGGGTGCTTCTGGACTTGCATACATGTATAACTACTTGGATCGTGCGAGCCGGCGTAGATGCGGGAACCATGGTGGATACAACGGTATGTTTCAGGTATAAATGTGTTATTTTATACACTTTTTTTTAACAAATGTATTATTTTTTTCTTAAACGTTATTTACTCTTAATGTTCTAATATATGTTTTAATTTATGATTGTGATTGTAGGCATGGGTTTTTGCGCATTTCAAGAGGTACGGACAACGATTTCTTGATGAGAACTACACCAATGAACAACCAGTTGGAGCCAAATATCATCCGTTGAAGACAGGCAAATGGCCATATGAGACGAGGACTTCATTGGATCGGATGGAGGTTGATGAAGTCACATTCTGCCCTTATGAGGATCATCGCCAGTTCCGTCCCTTTCAAGATATCAGTTGGTACTCTGGTTGGATAATGTGTGGAAGCTCCATGATATGTCCACATTTGCCTGAGCGTGTCCTCAGACAATATGGACATGTGCAGTCTATTCCTAGAGCCCCCGGTGTTTCTGCCAAGGCCGGTATGAATCATTTTTCAATACAAGATGCATTTGATGAATACTTGAATGAAAATTATGTCACGGAGGAAATGCGAGGCCCAAGAGCTGTACATGGATATGAAACCATGCCGGGGTACATTGCATGGTTTTATCGGGTCTCGCATCCGAAGATTTGGCCACCAGTTGGAGGGGATCCCCCACGGCCTGCAAATGTGGAAGTGATGATTGAGGAGGACAATGCGAATAAAAAGTGTAACGCATTTGAGATTTGCAAGACGGTGCAAGAGGAGGTGAGAGAGAAGTTGGATGGTGAGCTTACTTTGGAAGCGGCAAGACAAGTACTTGAAAAGGTGTACAATGATTTGGACCCTGTGGTCAAATATGGTTTGCACCGAAAGAGGAAGAGAGACTCCGGTGAGGGAAAAAAGAAGAAGAAGAAGAAGAGTAAGACAAGAGGTGAAGAGGCCGGTCCTAGTGGTTCCCGATGATTATGACATTTAGGATTTGCATAGGCTTAGATTTTATTGTTTTGGTTATGTTTAGGACTTGAATATGTATTTTGGATAATTGATGTATTTTGAAAAAAAAAGTGTTGATTATGTTTAGGAATTGGTTTGTAATTTGGATAATATAATTTATTTTGCATGAATGAATGAATGAATGAAAGAAATGAATGAATGAATGAATGGATGAAAGAATGAATGAATGAATGATTGAATGATTGAATGAACGAATGAACGAATGTTTGAATGAATGTTTGAATGAATGAATGAATTTGACTGAATTACAGGTATTCGCAGATGCCCCGGCGTGGATTAAGTTCCATGAGATAAACCAGAAAATCAATGGTATCAGTCTGTGTATCAGAAGATTTCGGCAGTTACGTGCCGAAATTGTTGCGTGAATTACAGGTTCGGCACTCATGTGCCGAAACCACATGTTTCGGCAGTTACGTGCCGAAAGGATGGCGTCAATTATAGGTTCGGCAGTGATGTGCCGAACTGGGAGTTTGAAAAACCAGAAAATCAGAATTATGAACATGAACAATCTTGCATTATTAACTAAACTTATTCTAACAATCTTGCATTAGTATGAAACATAAAAAAAGTTCAATTTTTCCATACAAATAATAAAACATAATAAACTGGATATTTCATTAATTTAAACACATAGAGTTCAACAACTTCCACGAAACATATTTCATAAATTATAAATACACTAATAAAACACGGAACATTGAAAATTAAACACATTACAATGAAAATTAAGACATAACATAAATTAAAGACATAAAATTAGGTTAATTTAACATAGCATACAAACATCCCCCTTTTGGATCAATTAGAATTTGATTAAACATGGAGCGCACATCATCATTATCTTTCAATTGTTTCCACCCGTATTTCTTTGGTGCATCTTCAAATGAATTGCTTGAACAGTCAGCTGCCAGATCGACCCACATTTCTGCATACCCAAGTTTCGCAATTTTGATTTGTTTGCCCTGTGCATAATGATATATGATTTCAATTCTATTTTTGATTGATTCAACAGTTGTTAAACTGGTGTCCAATGCAAGGGTGAACAACTCTTTGTTACCCTGAAACTGGACAGAAAACTGATATGTTTCTACCGGATTGCGAGAACCACAAGAACCACGTGAGGATGACATAGTTAAGAATTGAAAAAACTAGTAAATAAATTGAAACTGAGTTGTGATTTATCTGAATACGCACCCATATATTTATATAATTTTTTGTCTGATTACATCCACAAAAAGTGTCGGTTACATTTCAACCACAAAAAGTGTCGGTTACATTTCAACCACAAAAAAAACTGTTACAAACACTATCATTCCACATGGATGGGATCATCTTTATTCGTCTCCATGTCCATGTCACCTTTTTCATTCTTCATCAGTTCTTCAAACTCAATCATCCGATTCAAAAAGGTATCCTCCCAAGTCTCAGCCTCTGGCGCCCGATGATTTTTCCATTCCTTGCAAGTTGGAGGCAGTGGACACCCGTCCTTCAATTTGACATACACACAATGATTCGGAACCATACCAATACACATAATGCGTGCAGATGGATCCAATGGTGGACGACCGCGCAATGGGAAAAATGTTTTAGAATGGCCAATCTTATGTGTAGTCAATTCAACAACAACGCGATTGTAGGCAGTTGCAATGATATGCCCCATATCCGGAAAAGTTAACCAATTTTCTACCGGTGCAATGCCACTCTTAGGCATAACTTTCGGAGGATACAAACCGTTCAGAATGTATTGCAGACGTTCCTCAGTTTGGTAAATACTCAAGTAGTCTTTCCTAAACATAGTTAACTCTCTAATAAGTTTATGCCGAACTACTACATGGCTATCTTCACCCTTATTAAGATACTCTGCTACAACGCGAAAACCACAATGACCATCACCCTTGACATCAATAATGTCCTCAATATATGAATGCATGAACAGTGGCATATACTCAATATATTTGATAACACGACGAGGGATAGAATTAGGAGACAAATTACCAATGCGAGCAGTCTTCCTCTTGGGAATAGATGGCTTTGACTGTGATGCTTGCGAGTCAGGAAATTGAGCATCGATGTGCTCCCATAATGATGGCTCTCTAGTGGAAGAATTAGCCGACTTTCCCCTTTTTTTTGAACCCTTTGTTTCGAATTGTTTAACCGGCGGAGTCAACGATGTAATTTCTGGATATGCTATTTGCCGCAGTTGATCCCTAATTTGCAGGTTCATAGCATAATCTGATGAATTTAACCGTTCCTACAACAAAGAAACCAAACATAAAATTAAATTAAAATTTTAAGTGTAAAATAAATTTAATTTAAAGTTCAAAGTGTAAAGTGTTTAATTACCTGAATTGCATTAAACTCTTTCGAGCAGTCAACCCTCTCATCATCGTCTTCACCAATTTGTAACCTCTTCCAATGCGTGTTAATCTCATCTAGTCTAATAGGTAGTTTTTTATCAATCTTCAAAGCAAGTAAACAAGCACACGGCAACCCGTATGTTCTCTTTATCACACAACTACACTTTTTCCTATTCCTACCACATTCACGAGAACGATCTTCTTCACCCCGAATAAAGTGCAAGGCTTGTCTTGAGATGTTATACACCAACTTAGAGTACAAAAAATTGTTTCTAAAATGGTGTTCTACGCCGGTAGTACTCTGTCCAAACGAGGTCTTTATCTTGTTTAACTGGTTTGACAACATTTGATCCGTAGCATCCCAAACCCTTACCAAATTACCCTTACAATCTGTGACATATTGTTTTAATACACCGTGTTGAGACTCAACTCTGTTGGTGGTTGTGTTGCCAATGTGCATAACACGGTTTGTCCATAGACTCACCAAATTTTCCTTCACCGGATCCAAAACTGTTGTTTCAACATAGTTTAGGAAATTTGGATATTTCTCAAACACTTTCCTGAACTCAGCAACTGCACTAATATATGACTCTTCTGAACTCGATTGCACAATTGATTCCCATTGAAATGTGAGTGTGTTAAGTAACTGATCCAGGTTTTTTTCTTTTGCCCCGCAAAAGGCCTTGAACTTAGCTCTTACATTTTTTGCAACATGATACCGACACACTAAAGCGGAAGAATTTGGAAACACTATCGGAACCGCATTCATGAGTGACTTATCCCTATCAGTGACAATAACCTTCGGGAACGTGTCTTTACTCTTCAAAAGACTCTTACACGTCTCAAGGGCCCATATGAAATTGTCTTCTTTTTCATTCGCAATAAAGGCAAAACCAACATTGAACGAGTCTTCTGTTGAAGTTACACCAACTATCTCAAATAAAGGCATTTTATACTTGTTGGTCTTGTACGTTGAATCCATCATCAAAACAGTAGGGAAAGTGTTAAATAATTTCACACTTTCAGGATGTGCCCAAAAAAAATCTTGTATGGTTTTCGACTCACCATCACCAACCGTTCTACACTTGTAAAAATATTTGTGAGTTTCACAACACTTTAACAGTTGTTGCATTTCAGACATTTCACCCCTAAGACTTTTTTTAAACCTGCGCATTGTATACTTGCTTCATATTTGTCTTGCTCTCTGGATTTCTCCCTTTCAAAGTCGTCAATATGTTCTTTGGGGGCACCAAATTCCTTGTCAACTCTTGGACACACTCCTTCTCCTCCGGTTTTAAACGTCCCGCAAGAGTATGACCTTCTAGGGTTTTTGCCATCTCATGGTTGTGTTCACCACATACAACACTTAGTTTCCATTCCTCTGATGCCAAAAAGTAACCTCGCAGCTTGAACGGACACTTAAGCGTTTTCGTTGCTGTGTCTTGTTTCTTTAATTTCCTTTTGTTTTCTTTGTAGACACCGCCTCTTGAGCAACTCAATAAAAAATACGGTTTCCTTCGGTTACCACCGTTATCAGATTTCCCAATCACGATAGTAAATCCAGCTTTTGTAGCCTCTTTGCGACACCATTCAATCATTTCATCTCGCACCTTATACTTTTCACAATGAAAAAAATAATTGCCGGTGTTAACCACAACATTAGGTTGCTCGACGTCGGGTTCCACAACATTCGCTTGTTCAATGGCGGCTTCATCAATGTTTGGTTTCAATTCAAGCGGAGGTTCGACCATACTAACACCTACACATATCAACCAATTCAGCAAGTCAGCAAAAGCTCCCAATTCGGCAGTTACGTGCCGAAATAACAACCCATTTCGGCAGACACAGGCCGAAACACACATTGACAGTAAAACTATGAAAATTCAAAAAATAAACGGTTTAAAGTGCAATTTACCTGTTATATGACTTCAAATGTGTGTGGGAACCCTTTATGCGTGAGAAATCGCTGCTTTTACGCCACTGAAACTTCAAAAAATCGCCCTAGATCCAAAATCTCCGGATTGTGTGTAAAAGAGGTAATGAAAGTACAGGTTATGCAGCCTAGTCTATATAGTCTGACTTCGGCAGTTACGTGCCGAACATAAGCGTGTTCGGCACGTAACTGCCGAAATGTTGTCATTTTCAAATTTTGCCTAGTTTCGGAAGTCACGGGCCGAAGGGGAGGAAAACTAACCCCCTTTTGGCCACAGCTCCTAGGCACATGGCATATTAAGAGGGTTCGGCAGGTGAGTGCCGAACCAATGTCAAGGGCAAAATTGTCTCGTTGGGGGGCTTAAGAGTAAATGAGGGGGGCGAAAAAAGCAATTTTCTAACTTATATGACAAATAAATAGTTATAAATAGTTCAGACAAGGGATCTGTCACAGCAATCAACTATCTTAATATTAGTTTGTTATCTTAGTATTAGTTTGTTGCTATTTTAATTTATTATCTTAGTAAGTTAGTTATCTTAGTGATTATCTTAGATAAAATTAGTTACTAGTTTCCTATTTCTACGCAAAGATTGGTAGAGTTTGTTACCAACTTACCTATATATAATAGCATCTAAGTGAATGGAAATAAACACAATTGAATTCATAATAATATTCTTCTTTTAAATTCCCTCTTTGCACTTTGATTCTTAGCCATCGAATAACATTCATAAATTGTTGTTCCTGGTGAGAGTTGTGATTATTATCGGACTAAACTCCCTAGTAATCCAAGTACCTTTTCTACCAATTCACTATATTTCTGTTTCAGGATCGGTCACGGTTAAAGTCAAAATATCACCTCTACCAAAATATTACCTTTTCCTTGACAAATGCATCAAATATCCTCTACCGACATACTTTACATCCCCATTTCTATTGGCACGATATACCATGCCTGGATAAATTGAACAATTGTATTCATTAATTACATTGATGAAATTTTGGTTATGTGTCAATCAGATTTAAGCAATATGACTTGAAAAATGCAAAAAAAAAAAAAAAAATTACAAAAGAAACATAACTTAAGGTATGTAACAATAAATTATTACATATTTTGTCAGCTTGATCATAGTATATATATATAGAGAGGAGGGATCCGTTGACTCCAGGAGTAAGTCTCCATTGACTTACTCCGCTTAATAACTCGATATCGGCATTATATTACTTCAATCCAACCGTTGAATTCAAAGATCTCATTGAGTAGATCAACTCCACAAATTTTTATAAAAAATCAAAACCGTTTGATACTTTTTCTAATAACTTCAATTGAACGTACGAGAAACTTTTAAAAAAACCGTTGAATTTCAATAGTCTGAATACATAACTACATTTTTTGGATTTTTATAAAAATTTGTAGAGTTGATCTACTCAATGAGAACTTTGAATTCAACGGTTGGATTGAAGTAATATAATGCTGATATCGAGTTATTAAGCGGAGTAAGTCAATGGAGACTTACTCCTGGAGTCAACGGATCCCTCCTCATATATATATATATATATATATATATATATATATATATATATATATATATTAAGTAAATGTGTAGCAGATGGAGAAACCAGCTGCAACACCCTAGATAGACATAAAAAAAAGAGAAAGAAGTACAAAAAGAGAAGGGGAACAAGCACCAAAACTTTCTCGAGCAAAAAACTAAACAAAAACCGGGGGCTAAAGCCAAACCCAGAAGAGAGAAACAGTAGGGAAATAAAAAAAAAAAAAGAAAACAAGGAAAAAATAAACAAACTCAATCTGGATGCCTACCCCTAGAGCGGGTATTATAAACTTAAAAACCCTCGGTGAAAGGTTCTTCCCTAGCAGCAGAACGATTATTCAAAAAATGGCTGCTGCATTCTCTTCTTCATCGGTATAAACCCTATGCCCAAAGTCTCTAGCATCATTTCCTTTCCAATACTTCTGCAAAATCTCTATGTCATGAGCAACATTGGGATTTAAAATCTCATTAGAAACAACAACATTGGAAACGACACAAAGATGATGGATCTTGAAGTTGGGGGATCACAGACACCTCTTCACTCTACATTTTGTACCAGATCCGCACCAACAGAAGAGTTAAGAGATAACTCTTCCTCAATGTTTAAAACATCACCCGTCAGTACACTAGCCTCTACCTCCTTAGATCTTATTATATCAATAATAAGAGGGTCTACATCCGCCACAACTTCACTGTTGTTTTCCACTATATTCACTTGCCTTTTTGGAACCTAGTCCGGTATGATTTGTTTTTTAACAGGATCATTCTTAGTGGAGGCCATTTCTCGAACAATTTTATTGGCGGGATCGTTTTTGCAATGATCTGAAGAATGACCAATAGAATTGCAAGTGAAACAAAAATAAGGAGGGTTTTCATACTCGATCTAAATGTCAAAAGCAAATTTTTCTCTTTCAACCCACAAAGAATCAGGAAGAATTCCAGCCATATTAATATCTACTAGTACACGTGCATAATGACCAAATGAATGGTTTCTAGTATTTTCATCAATAGAAATAGGAGTTCCTATTGCCCCGGCTATCACAAATAAGATTCTAGGTTGCCAATATTCTAAAGGGAGATAATGAAAATGTATCCATACCTGGCTATGCGTTTGTTTCTGGTTAAAAGGATTTAATTTCGGCGACCAGCGAGATAAACGTAACAACCCTAGATTCAAATTCCAAGCACCATTCGACCAAACACTTCGAAGATCATCAGCACAAGAGAAGCGAAATTCAAAAAATCCCCGACGCAAGGGAATCATCTTCCAACTATCAATAGGCTTCCATAAATGCTAGAGTTTTTCACACAAATCTTTAGAGGATAATGGCTTATCCCCTCGAGACAACACTAATCTTCCATGGAGGTAATTGTTGCAATTAGCTAAACCAGATTGGTAAACATCTTCTGAAATTTTGATTGAAAGAAGTTACCTTTCATACAAGGTTTAGGGAGTTGAGCCAAAGAAACATCAACCTTGTTGAGGAGACCCTGAGCATAGCTTCGATTAGAAATCACGGGAGGTGGATTCACCGAGAGCTTAGGAGGAGCAGAGGCTACACAATCCCATGGACATACAAAAGGTGCAACAATAGTAGACATGGCTGGTAGAAAAAATCACTCCCAACCAACAAAACACAACAACCCAGGGAAAAACGAAAAACAGTAATAGAGGAGGTGCTTCTGAAACCAACAGTGCCTCTGAACCGCAACAAGCAAAGTGTTCCCGGTGACCTTGACGAAAAACGCGACCCACTGAAGGATATACAGATCGACGGAGGCACAAAGAAGAGAGACGGAACCCGAAGACGTAAAACAACCACGGTGGCGAGTGATAATTTGCTGAAGAACGCGATCCCAAATTAGGGATTTGCTATAGTAACTCGATCCCAAATTAGGAGCTTCATCGGACCTTTTCTCTCTCAATCGGTTGGCCCCATAGTATATATAAAATTATTATTACCAGCACATTTATTTACGTTGACCGTTGATTTTGTAACTTTAACTTCTCAACTATCTTTATCTTTATTATTATAAAGGCAGAATAAGGGTTTTGGTTTTGCAACCACTTAACCCTAATTTTTCCCTCCTAATTCCTCTCTTAATAACACCACAACTACCTCCTCATTTATTATAGATTCAAATTTGAATTTCAAATATATCTCTCTATTATTGGTTTCACATGTTACAAAAAAAAAGTAGTCACTATTATCTTTATTATTATTATTATTATTATTATTATTATCTTAATCTTAATTATATTATAATTATAATTATAATTTATATTTATAATCTTTATCTTATCTTAATCTTAATCTTAATCTTAATCTAATCTTATCTTAATCTTATCTTAATAATAATAAAAGTTATGTTTAGCAAGTGACTAAACCCTAATTATCCTTAAACTTAAACCCTATTTTCACTCTTAATTTCCCTCCTAATGTACTCATTAATTGTGCAATTGTTTGTTTTTTTTTTCTTTTTAAATTCTTTTTAAATTGTGCAACTGTTTATTTTCTTTTTACTTTTTAATACTTTTCTTGAACAGATTCTACTACGCATGCTTCAATACCCTCATTGGAAAATTATTCATGTGCATGTTACAATAACCATTGGGGCGACCATTAATGCTTGGTTTCTCCAAGGTATTTTTTTTTAATGTAAATCCTTATTTCATTCCATATAAATAGGTGTTCAGTTACCTACTTAGCTTTACATATTTTGTCATATTTCTTCTCTTCTCCATTGTACTCATTTTGCTATACTTTGTTCCACCTTTCATATATAAAAAAATGTCTGCTCCTAATATCATCATTGGTCTGACTCCCAATCTTTTGAGAGGTTGTTGTATTTCTTATTTGAACTCTCATCTCTTTTTTGTTTTCTTTCCTGTTTTTATTGAATCTTATTTTAACTTTTTTTTTTGTTTTCTTTCATGTTTATATTGAATCTTATTTTAACTCATCTCTTTTTTGTTTTCTTTCATATTCATAAATCTTAATTAAATCTTAATTTCTTTCCTGTTTATATTAGGTCATATGCATCCAAATCCAACTACTGCTCGAGATAAGTTGATAGCTCAGTTGCAAGTGAAATACAACACATATATTGTTGAATTTGATATAAACGAAGTAAGTTTTAATTTTACACATATTTGTTCATGATTTTTGTCCACAGTTTTTCTAAATATTATTCTCATATACTTTGTTTATATTCTTTGTAGGGTGCAATAATGCTTCCCAATATGTTTGCTCGAGATTTTGGTAACGAAGTTAGGCGTTTTGCAACATTGGTAGATCTTTAGGAAATTAGTTTCGGGTTTTAGTGGAGAAAATTAAGGGTAATGTTTACTTAACATGGGGATGGTTTGCCTTAAAAGATTTCTATAACATTCCTGTTGGGGTGTGGGTACTTTTGCTCTACACAAGATTGGGATCATTTGGTATCATCTTGAAGGATAGGTTGGGGCAAGTAATTGATCCACCGCCATTTGTGCCTCCGATTAAATTTAATACAGACCTCTCACGTGTTGGTACGAAATTTGTTGATGATCTTCCGGAATCAACTGAGTTACTCTCATATGAGCATCATGGTTCATCATTTGGTATAGCATATGAGAAAAAAATTAACATATTATGACATTACTACTGGTTTTTGGTAAGATTAATATATTTGAACTTTTTTCTCTATATTTTGTATGTTTTGTTTTTTCGTCCCAACTAATACACTTTTTCATTTTATAGATACTGCCATATGAAGATTTTGGTGAGAAAGCTTTGCATAAAACAACAACTACCATGAATTTAATCGATGATTGTGGAAACAAATGGTACTGTGTGCTCATATATGCGTCTTTTCCGTATAAGCATTTCAAACTTGGTGGCGAGTGGAAAAGATTGGTTGCGGCGAAAAGACTTCAAGTGGATGATCATATAAAAATCGGTTGTTATGTCCGTGAAAAAAATGACGATATTAACATATATATATATATATATATAAAAGCAAATTAGGATTATTGTTTTGTTTCCAAATCCTTTTTTTTTGTTACGTAATCAAATTATGAGTATTTGAAATAGCAAATTTAATAATGATATTTTTTTGATATATATATATATATATATATATATATGCACCCCACACTACGTAATTATCATTGTCATCCTTAATTATCTTGAAACTTTTCAACATCCACTATGCGTTCTTCCATGCGCAATTTTTTTTCTTTCTTTCTCTTATTTCTACTTTGCTCATGACTCTTCTACTTCTGTATATAAACCAGTAACACCAATTATTATTTTTGTTTTCCAACTTAGTTTTAATTTCCTCCAAGCAGCCCATTAGTTCTTCTGTTTTTTCGTGTGAATCAATCATTAAATAGGCATAATGTGCAGAACTCAATGTTATTATTTTAAATGAAAACACCACATAAAGTTTTATTGGAAATCATCATCATCAACCAATATCAATACTGCTATGCGTTTCACAATGTACCTTTCATGACACTTCTTTAACTTATAATTACTTACATAACCCGTTATCTCTCAGGATTTGGTCTACCCGGTTGAGCTTGACACTTTAGTTGATAAGAGGATGTTGTTCAAGGTTGAGGTCAATGATGCAAATTTGTTTCGCAATTCTCGATATTAATTTTTATCTATTGGAGTTTGATGATTGTTAGATTTAATTTATATAGTTTTTGCTATGCTGTGAACAATTTCAGTTTACTGTTTGAATAACTCATCAATGATCCTTATCCATGACAATGTTTTTTTTTTTTTTACGTTTTTTGTTAAAAAATGAGCTTTTTTTAATAAAACTAAATAAAGTCACTTTTTATAATTTTGATTTACCAAAACATCAACTGATTAATCGTATATTTTGGATTGAAGATTTTAATAACCGACGATAACAGTGAAGATTCAAATACAACTACAAATGTGATTTACAAAGAAATTTTCCATAATGTTTAGTAATTTGTTAGTATATTAATTTTTATTCTATTTTGTGTGATTTCTGTGTAATTTTAATGGTTATTATGCCATGATATCAATGTTGTTTAGTTTGATTTGTACTGCCTATTTTAAGTTTAAATATATTTATTTTGACATTTAGTTTTTTTTTTTTTTTGCAATTTTTATTATAACAATTTATATCGTATAAATATCACTCAATCAAACCCGTGCAACGCACGGGTCGAAGTCTAGTTTTCACTAACGTTGGTAAAGTTTTGAATATCGACATCGTCTACTTCACCATCAATTTTGAATTATTAAAAGACACATATTATCCTCCAAACATTATGCATAATCAATTGAACAGAAAAAAAAAATAAAGAAAAAAGAAGATAATAGTGACATTACTGATAATGCTATCATCAATACCATATAACAAGAAATGTATAAGAAAATAGTCCCTACAAGTATGAATTGTTTTCATTTTAGTCCCTGTAAAAAAAATATTTATATCTCTGCAAAATTATAAAACTTTTAAAAAAGTTCTTACGGTGATATTTTAGCTGATTTGACAAGTTTAAATTGATGTGGCACATGCTGACAGTATTTGTGTTGCTGACTGGGCACATTTTTTTTTTATTATAAACAAATAAGCTCATTTAAATAAAAATATTTAAATAATATATATACAATTTTTTGAAAATAAATAATAGAAAATATGATTCAATAAAAAAAATAGAAGTTTCTTCCACCCATAAACCAAAATCTATCTTCAGCTCCAAATTTGTCTTCTTCAAGTCTCAAATTCTCATATTTGGATCCAAGTTTGTTCCATATACTTCATTCTTTTTTATTCTTTCAAACCCCCTCTAAATATGTATTGAAAGATCTCTCAGTACTTTAAATCAATAACCCGTAAAAACAACAAAAGAAATTCAACTTAACTCACGCGTTTCCAACAGTGTGTCAACAACTCCATCCTTATTCTCTTACATTCAAAACCTTTTTTATTCCTCCAACAACCTAAGCTTCTTCCTTGAAATTCAACTTAACTCACGTGTTTCTGATAGTGTGTCAACAACTCCATCTTATTCTCTTACTAATTGGTATATGATCAATGTTATAAAATTATTAAGTCCAACATAGTTTAAATAGATTTGCATATGATTTCATTTGTATAGCTATCTCTAAGTTGACTTCATATCTTGTAGTCAATAATGGATGAATATAATCCATATTGAAATCTACTAAATTCATAGTGTCTTCTCCATTGATCAACCTCCATTGTGAAGGAAAGACATACATACAATAGCGAATAAAATATGAATAAATTTCGCCATACCTCAACATTTTGGCCAAGCATACTAACCTTCAAATTTCACTGCAAAAAGTAAGTGGAGGACAATCATTTTTTCTCAAAAAGAAACTTTCAAATGATCAATGAACCAAGAAAAAATCCACCAGAAATATACCTTTGGTATTCCTTGTGGTAGAGAACCTGTTCTGGTTTACTCCACTAATCCCCATGCAAGCATCCTTATATGATATACGATATAGATGCAATGAGAAATTGTTCAGACTATGTTATGACTCGGGTTTGGATAATTTCTCTTACGGAACTCCATCATCATAGAAAATGAAAAAACCGTCTTTTGAAATATTTGGTGTCAAACAGGGTCTTGGGACAAAGCATGCTTGCTAATTAAGGCTGTTGTTTTTTCTCAAGCAGAAGATTGAATATTTTTGAATAGTCAATGCAAATATGCTGACTGGAAATTAAAAAATTACCATAGCAACAAATTGCACATCGTACAGACTCGGTTTTATAATTCTTGTGCTAAGATCATATGACTATCTAATTTGTTAGAGAATATTAAGCAAGATAGCATATCAATTTGCAAGAAAAGTCTTTACTTAGAATGAGGATTACTTTTATAAAATGAAGAGTTCTCGTGAGCTTTGCATATATCGGCATGTCCACCAAGACATAGTATACTACTACAGTCACAGTCACATTCTCATGTTCAAGCTATGCAGAAAATTTTGACATTATGATTTAAAAGAATTAGCACCTCAATCTTAAATTTGAGACATGGAATCAGACAACAACAAAAAGGCAAATAGATATATTCAAACTCCAAGCTAATAAAAGAGTGTCAACTTTCCCGGTAATTATGCAGTAACTACATATAACAGATGAGATAACAATTCCATGAACTTTCATACAATGTGACAAAATTTAGCAAAGTAAATCTCGGGCTAATAAAAGAAGATTCCATAAAAAAACTGGTATATCTACCATTATCCAGAGCTCATCAGAGACTGAACTGCACCAGTAATTATGTAAGAATTGCATATAACACTTCCAAACAAGCTCTTATTTCTTGTTATTTTGAAAAGGGCCAAATATTTTAACAATATATAAAATGCCACGACGGAGTGTGAAGTCTGGACACAAAAGTCACAGTGCTTATGCAAGAAACACCTGCGACATAATAATATTTTCCGATTTTCCGAAAGAACTGTCATCGGTTATCACAACAAGTTTGTGCGATCAATTGATTAAATTCTGCAATTGCAAGTGTTGTATGAGCTTACATGTATTCAATTACTAAATCCAAACCTTGCATTTATAATTATCAACACAAATCTAGTGCTATCTGATTCTTATACCAGCGCACCCACCAAATTTTATCAGATTTTCATAATAGTTCTGCAGTAAAAAACATTGACAGATTCGACACAACCTTATTATGGTTTCCTCCATTGGTCACAATGCAAGCATCCTCATATAACATTGGTGTTCTACATAATGCCATATATACCAGATAGATACTATGACAAATAGTTCAGACACTAAAGAGTTGGTTTCTTTGTACTTTGCTTCAGTTGATTTGTTTCTTCGTTAGAGAATTCCTTTGAAACCTTTCTTAGTAGGCTAATCCAACACAAGCACGCACTCCATTTTGCATTTGCAAAATTGCATTTAGCGACTAGGGTCATCAAAGCACAAATGATATCATCCATACCTTATATTATGAATAAAATTTCATATTAAAATTAACTTTTGCATTAAGGCATCATCCAACATTTTTGGGCCATCTAGACAATCCCATACAAAATCATAAAATGAATTATATCGATTTTATTGTCGAATTTGGAGTTAGTCGGGACATATATAACATACTACCCTTTATGGATAATAGATAATAATGAAAAAAATATTTCACCTCAGTGACAGTTTCACAATTACGGTCATAAAAAGACACAATATCATGCACGTTATGAATAAAAGAAGGCCACCATCCAACTTATCCATCATGAATATATTGTTCATAGTGCAGTTTACTCAAGGTAAATGAGGCATCCATCCCTTACAAAACTTATGAAACATTAGGGACTAGGGTTCATAATGCAAAATCACTTCTAATTGCAGTTGCAAAATTGAATTTAGGGACTAAGGGTCATCAAAGCACAATAGATATTCATCCATGCATTATTAGAATTGCATCTAAGGCAACAACTAGATTTCACATTCAGACGTCATCCAACATTTTTGAGCATCAAATCCATTCTGAAAACCATGTAACAAATATTACCTTACATCATGGAATAAATATTTTATCTCTCAGTGACAATTCATAGTCCAGATTTGCATTGAGTGTCATAAAAGGACAATAGACACCATCCCTTACATGACGAAAACAATTTCATATGAAAATTGCATTATAGCCATATCAATTCATAATGCATTTCACCCTATGCTCATCGAGGCATCCATCCCTTACAAAATTTATGAAACAAAGTATATTCATCAATCCCAACATTCATATTTAGAGGGTTTAAGGCCATATACTCCACCCTTTTTTAAATAATGAAAAAAGATTCCATCTCACAATGATCCACATTCTTCAAGAAGATTGAATATTCTTGAATTATCAAGAATGAAAAAATCCATATCGCATCAGATATCAATCGCAAACCGATATATTGGAATGAAAATTCCGAAATCACCATAGCAAACCAAAAGTTATCTTTCAAAATATTGGAACCAAATTGGGTCTTGCGACAGCACATTTGCAGAAGATTGAATGAATAATCAATACAAATACATTAAAACAATAATTTAATGTATTGGAACCAAACATCTTTGCACAAATAAAGGGTTCTTTTTATGTTGTTTTCTCAAGCAGAAGATTGAATGTTCTTGAATAATCAAGAATGAGAAAAAATAGGCAAAGTTATGCCTTTTTATAAGCAGAAGATTGTTGAATAATAAAAAAAATCAAGAATGAAAAAAATGGGTATTTGAAGATGCATCAATGAAAATAAAATGCCACAACGGAGTGTGAAGCCTGGACACAAAGTCACAGTGCTTATGCAAGAAACACCTACATAATAATATTTTCCGATTTTTCGAAAGAACTGTCATCTGTCATCACAACAAGTTTGTGTGATCAATTGATTCAATTCTGCAATTGCAATTGTTGTACCCACTTATAAGAGCTCCACTTGTATTCAATTACTAAATCGAAGTCTTGCATTTATAATTGCCAACACAAATATAGTGCTATCTGATTCTTATACCAGACACCAAATTTTCATAATAGGTCTGCAGTAAAAAAACATTGACAGATCACACACAACCTCGTTATGGTTTCCATCATTGAGCACAATGCAAGCCATCCTTACATGACATAGGTGTTCTGCATAATGCCATATATACCAGATAAATAGTTCAGACTCCAAAGAGTTGGCTTCAATTGATTCGTTTCTTCGTTAGAGAATTCCTTTGAAACCTTTATCAGTAGGCTAATCCAACACAAGCACGCACTCCATTTTGCATTTGCAAAATTGCATTTAGGGACAAGGCTCATCAAATCAGAAATAATACCATCCATACCTTATATTGTGAATAAAGTTTCATATTAAAATTGCATTTAAGACAACAACTAACTTTCAAATAAAGGCATCAGCCAACATTTTTGGGCCATCAAGACAATCCCTTACAAAAATCATAGACTGAACTATATCAGTCTTATTGTCAAATTTGGAGGTAATATGCTCATATATACCATGCCACCCTTTATAGATAATAGATTATGAAAAAAATATTTCATTCAGTGACAATTTAAAAACTAGGGTCATAAAAAGACACAAAATACCATGCACGATTTGAATAAAATTTCGTATTAAAATTGCTATGAAAGCCACCATCCAACTTATCCATTATGAATAAAGTGTTCATAATGCAGTTTACTCAAGGGTCATCGAAGCATCCATCCCTTACAAAACTTATGAAACATTAGGGTCTAGGGTCATTAAGTTCGTAATGCAAAATCACTTCTATTGTAGTTGCAAAATTGAATTTAGGGACTAAGGACCGTCAAAGCACAATAGATATCTATCCATGCATTATGAATAAATATTCATATTAGAATTGTATTTAAGGCAACAACTAACTTTCACATTAAGGCATCATCCAACACTTTTGAGCATCGAGACATTGAATCCATTATGAAAACAAAGAATATCCTATGGTTGAATGTGGAGTTATTAGGCTCATATATACCTTTTTAAGATAATGAACAAAAATTTCATCTATCAGTGACAATTCGTAGTTCAGATTTGCATCGAGGGTCATAAAGCAACAACAGATATATACCATGCCTTAAATTATAATACAATTTCATATAAAAATTGCATCATAGCCATCAATTCATAATACATTTTACTCTAGGGTCGTTGAGGCATCCATCCTTCTCTTACAAAATTTATGAAACAAAGTATATTCATCGATTCCAACATTCATATTTAGGGTTTAGGGCCATATACTCCGCCCCATTTTTGGATAATGAAAAATCTCACAATGATCCACATTCTTACAGAAGATTGAATATTCTTGAATTACCAAGAATGAAAAAATCCGTCTCGCATCAGTATCAATCGTAAACCGATATGATGGAATGAAAATTCCAAAATCACTGTAGCAAACCAAATAAGTTATCTTTCAAAATATTGGAACCAAATTGGATCTTGGGAAACCACATTTGCAGAAGATTGAATGAATAATCAGTACAAATCCATTAAATTATTGTTTTTCAAAAACATTGGTACCAAACATCTGTGCTCAAATAAGGATTTTTTTTTCTCAAGCAGAAGATTGAATATTCTTGAATTATCAAGAATGAAAAATCCGTATAGCATCAGGTATCAATCGTAAACCGATATGTTGGAATGAAAATTCCAAAATCACCGTAGTAAACCAAAAAATTTATCTTTCAAAATATTGGAACCAAACTGGGTCTTGGGACAGTATATTTGCAGAAGATTGAATGAATAATCAATACAAATACATTAAATTATTGTTTTTGAAAACATTGGTCCCAAACACTTTGCTCAAATAAGGGTTTCTTTTTTTGTTTTTTTCTCAAGCAGAAGATTGAATGTTCTTGAATAATCAAGAATGAGAAATAAAAAATAAAAAAAAGAAGGCAAATTTATACCTTTTTATAAGCAGAAGATTGAAATTTGTTGAATAATAAAAAGAAAATCAAGAATGAAAAAATGGGTATTTGAAGATGCATCAATGAAAATTAAAAAATTACCGTATGAAACAAATCATGTTCTGATGTTGCAAGTAACAGCGATGATTGAGGGACCAAACATTCACACATTGCAACGTAGAAGTTCTGATCGGTTTCATACTTTGGTTTCATGTCTTGAACATTCATACTTTGGTTCTCTCTCACACAGTGCTTTAGTTTTGTTCTTTTCTTGTTATTGAAGAATAGCGTAAACTCTAAGCTGTGTATACGCGCACGCGCTTATAAACCCTATCTCATGGGCTTGTATATTTTAGTGGGTCAAGTGACTCGGCCCAATACCAATTTAGTAATAATTTAAGGATATTTTTATTTATTAATCCTTCCACTAGTTTTTGGAAAATATATTACGATAATTCAAAATTCGAGTACGAGATAAGTAAAATATGGTCTTACTAAACAAAATACAAATTGATCACCCTTATGTTTAATCCTTTTATTTATTGCTGTATAATTTATCTTAAAATAATGTAAAATTTTTTTCTACTTTTAATAATGATATTTGATTTAATTTTATCATAATTTATTTCAATGAATTTATTATTTTTTTACATCCTTTGAGTTTTTAATATATTTTATTCAACTTTATATGTACTACCGTGCCCGTTTGTGTGATCCGCATTTTTTTATTGCACTAACGTATATAAATTATAAACAATCTGTATAAATTTGATTTTTATTTAAGTTTATTTTTGTCTACCTTAGTTTCCATTTAAATGAAAATTATATTTTACACATATTCATATGCATCAAGCCATAAAATAAGCAAGAAAAAACCCCCAACCAACAATAATTAAAAATATGGAACCAAATTTCTTGACAAAGAAAAATATGTAACCAAACTCAATATTCTCAACAAAAAAAAAAAGTAATCAAACACTCAAGATGATACCAATTTGTGGCGCGGTATGAATCATATAAATCAGTAGGTAAAACCATTCATCATTATTTTATGTAATTTTTTTTTTTTTTGAAGCAATTTTATGTAATTGTTAAACTATGAAACACAAAAAAAAACTATGAAACACAAACACTCCTCAAATTAGATGTGTTTTGGTGTCGTACACGATCACACATCAGTGTGATGTGTGTCGCACACCGACACGACGCTAACACGTGTGATTACATTGAATTATGTCATTTCGTCAAATTATTATCAGTGTTGACGTGTCTGTGTTTCATAGCGTGTTTCATAGTGTTGAGGTTGAATAGCATATAAATGAGATGACCCATAAATTTAATGTCTTAAAGTTTTTGGTAAAAGTGTAGTGTTAAAGTCATTTGTGTGGTTGTTTTTGCTCAATCAATGTGTTGATCTAATCCAACAAGGCTCTCCCTCACGACATGACCTAACAAAGGTATCAGAGTCTGATTCAACTTGATGGGTGAACAATAAGTGGGTGGTGATGGATCGCAAACATGAAGAGCCTTGCACTTGGTTGAGAGATGTTGAGAAATATCAAGTGAGTTTGAAAAAGTCAAAGATTTCAGCATGCTTAATATGGACTTAAAGTTCATTTGTTGTCTTTATTTTGTAATGACATGACTTTGAGGGCTAATTTGATATCAACTTTGTAAATACATGGACAAATTTGACTATATGTGTAAAAATTGAGGAACCAATTTGATTATAAGAGTAAAAATTCAAGGACCTATTTGATATTGAGTGCGAAAATTCAGGGACCGGTTTGACATAGTCGTTTCATGAAAACAATGAAATTTTTTGCCATCCGAATTTTAAAATCAATCAAATTGATCCACAAACACGTGGATGATGACGTGGAAGGATGCATAACATGACACATCAGCACCGTTAACAGTCAAGTTGACAGATGGACTGATTTGATGCAACTTTCACAAATTCCAGTCAAGTCAGAGACGAATTTGATTGACGCGTACAAATTTGGGACAAAATTGCTATTTTACACTAAATAACCTTAACCAAGTGAAAAATTATTATAGTAATAAATATTTGGTTTGGACCTTCCATAGTTTAGGTGATTTTATGCACTCTACTAGCAAAATACTCGTGGATAGGAGATGGCAAAACATGTTCACAAATGTATAACTGCACAAAGCCATTGTATGTTGGAATATACTCACAGAAATCAACTAACATTCGCGCAAAACCAAATTTCAGAACAGGTTCAAAATCAACTAAAAGATGTTAGAACTTGCTCACTACTAGCTCCTATAGCAAAAACATTAGTCCTAGCAAATCAATTCGTTTTAAATTCTCCATGCCAAGCTGCAACCATATCAAACCAGTCAAACATGGCAATAACATCCATATCATATGACAATACCCTTCTTCAAGGCATCCATAAAATCTGCAAAACCACATAGTAATAAAATATACTAAAAACCAAAAACATGATACCTACATCAAATTATAATGATAAATATATAGATATATTACCAGAATTCAATAAATAACTTGGTACAATAGAAGGTAACACTTTAAGGCGCACGTCAATTGGAAGTCCAGTGAAAACTTTCAATGCATCAGGATGTTGAGCAAGGTAAATGTATACTTGCGGTAAAGAAGGGTATTTAACTCCAATATCTTCCAACTGGGCCCAAAGATTCTCAACACCAGCATTCTTCTTAGTCTATTTAATCAACTCTGCACAGCTGATTTCAAACACATCCACCATTTTTTTTTTAATGTTTTAGCAATTTCCCTCATGCCTACTATCACCTTCAACAAACTTTTTCACTCGTTTCTTGGTCCTAAACAATGCTGAATCTTTAAAACATTTTTCATATTAGTTTTAGATAAAATGTTATTTTCAAACGGATTTGAGAAAGAATAGTATGTACGTAAAACCTTTGTTGAAAATTAAAAAAAATTGACTTAAATTTATCCCAAAATTTTGATTTTGTTCTAGTCAAATTCATGAAAAATCAACCTTCTCGTGTCTTGAATTTCTATTGTGATTATTGCAACCTAAACAATGAGAAATCACTATTGTGGAGACTAACAAAACAGAGGGCTTAAATAATTGATGCGATGAATAGTGATTCCTATGTCACACGACACACGACCAATCAACTATGGTGTTTAGACGACTGTTGTGGAAACAACGTTTCTATACTATCTATTTTAAACTCTCTTTTTTTGTCATGTAGTGTAATGCTAAGTGAGATAATTGGGGTTCGAATCCGATTCCTACATATATATAATGCAATGTCTCTGTCAATCGAGCTAAGCTCACGCAACGGAACATCTTCTTTATTGTGTCAATTCGTAATTAATGAATTGCATAACGTGATTAATTGATAAATTGGGTTGGTTTGATGATATTGACTTGAGACCTGGAAGTGTGCTCCTCCTTGAGGTTTCAGATTCGATTCTCTCTGGTACCAATTTGGGTGGAATAGTTTAGTTTATTCAAAAAATAAAATTGATAAATTGTGTGTGGACATGTTATTGTTGATGTTTAAATGTGTTGAGTTAGCACCTATGATTACGTGTTTAAATGTGTTGTTGATGATTGTGCGTGACTGTGTGATGGTAAATCGATTAGTGTAAACAAATATGATTTTTAATAAAAAATCTCTCTAATTTTTTTTATGTGATTTCATATTTATAACTTAGTTCAATCGTTAATTTTATCGAACACTATAAATTAAATCAAATAGTTTATTCGCTATAAGTTAAAAGTTAATTTATAAATTATTCCCTATACATTCATCCAGTATAAACTAATTTATTCGCTATCAGCTAACAATTTTTACCAAACTTCTTTCTTCTGTGTGGATAGCTTTTGCTAGAGCTGTCAAATGGGTCGGCTCGGTCCAGCCCGGCCCGATCCGATGGGTCAGGCGATAAGTATGGGACAGTCCGGCCCGACCCGATTATTGGTGGGCTGCATATTAACAAGCCCCGGCCTAGCCCGTAGGGCCATGTGGGCTAATGGGCCAGGCCGACCCTTTTTTTTTCTTCAATTTATTCAATATTTTTTATATCACTTTTATGTATTATTTCCTCATAGCTACCAATTTTATTGAGATATATTTATATGCTAGTGTAGATAATTTTTACAGCAGCATTAAATATCAATTAAATTGTACTTTGATCCCTATAAAAAAGATTAAATCAAATTAATAAACTATAAACTTAATTTTTTAAATTTTTTTAGAGAAATATAACATTTTTTATTAAGCTTACACATTTAATTATATTATTTATAATAACTTTTCAATTAGATGATAATTTTTTATGTTATTATTGATATTTTTTTACAAAAAATTGCATAATTTTTTGGGCTAGTGGGCTTGGGCCAGAAAGGCCCAATTGCATTTGGGCTAGATTTTTTTGAAGCCCGATCAATCCAAGTTGTGGGCTATTGACCTGACCCATTAGCCCGGCCCAATTTGAGAGCTAGCTTTTGCATTGTGAACCTCTATGAAATTAGTATTATAGTCAGCAGTTCCGTAGTACTACCAAGTGCAGTGAAGCAATGACCATGAAGTTACAGAAATGGTTGCAGAGATGGTACATGCAAGTTGCAAGTTAATTTCACGTGATTCTTCTTCTACTCCTTGTGGAAATAAATCCAGTTATTCTTTCACCGCCGTTTTGCATTTCTACTCTGGTTTTGGTTTTGTCTTAGCTGGTATAGAGGACGGCTCGCCCTGTTTAGACTTGACCCGCTTAAAGTCCGTTTAAAATGGGGTGGAATAGGGTGGACTGCTTTAGACATTCGAACTCAAATATCAAGTTTGTCCCGTTTACTAATGATGAGTTGGCGGGTTGGTGGAACGGCCACTAAAAAATTGAAAATAATTTGATGCGTTATTGAAATTCACCAAGATTAACGGTTTTCAATAAAAATTCATAAATCGTTAATCTTTATGGGTCTCAATAACATATCAAATTATTTTAAATTTTTATAAAAATTTGTATAGATGATCTATATAATTTAAACTTTTAATCCAACGGTCGATTTTGTAAAATCCGTATTTGTTATAAGTATATAAGCAACTGGTGCATGGTGCAAGACATGCAAGGCTGTTGCACCATAAAACTCACCTCTATTTAGTGAAAAGCATTGTTAATATTATTATATGGCTTTGATTAACATGAAAGAGTGAGATAAGTGGTGCACAGTGCATCACTTGTCAATATCTCGATAGCGAATACACATTTTACAAAATTCACCGTTGGATTGAAAATTTATATTATATAGATTCTCCATACAAATTTTTAAAGAAATTGAAAAACATTTGATATGTTATTGAGACTCATCAAGATTAACGGTTTATGAATTTTTGTTGTATACCGTTGATTTTGGTCGGTCTCAATAACACATCAAATGATGTTCAATTTGTCAAAAAATATATATGAATGATCTATATGACATAAACTTTTAATCCAACAATAAATTTTGTAAAATGCATATTCGTTATCGAGATATTGACAAGTGGTGCACCTAGAGCTGTCAAATGGACCGGCCCGGCCCGCTGGGCCAGAAAAAATAAATGGGTCAGCCCGGCCCAGCCCGATTATTATTGGGCTACCATTTATCAAGCCTTGGTCCGACCCTCGTGGGCCTTGTGGGCTAATGGGTCAGCCCGACCCATTTTATTTTATTTTTTCCTTTTTTTTTATAATATTTTTTATATCATTTTGATGTATTAGTTCTTTATAATTATCAATTTTATAGAGATATTTGATGCAAGTGTAAATAATTTTTACATCAATATTAAATATCAATTAAACTCTAGTTTTAGGTAAATATACCGTTTTTATTAAACTTATACATTTAAATATATTTTTTATAATAATTTATCAATTAAATAATAATTTTTCATTTATAATATTTTTACAAAAATGACATAAATGTGTTTTTATCAATTAAATGATGGGCTAATGGGCCAGCCCAAAGTCTGATGGGATAGCCCAGCCCAGTCCGATTTGTATATGGGCTAAATGGACTTGGCCCGGAAAAGCCCAATAGCATTTTGGACTACGCTTTTTAAGGTCAGACCCATCCAAGACTGTGAACTTATGACCCGGCCCATTTTGACAGATCGTACACCACTTGTATCACTCATTCCTATTAGGAGTGACATATCTTATAATAAAAAGAAGCAGTATATAAGGCATATCAGTAAAACTACCATTAAACCGGATAGAGAAATGACGATTAGGATAAGTTACAGAAATGGTTGGGTCTTGGTCCTAGCAGCAGTTGCAGAGATGGTACATGCAACTAATTAATTTCACGTGATTCTTCTACTCCTCGTGGTACCACCGTTTTGCATTTCTCCTCTGGTTTTGGTTTTGTTAGAATAGCTTGTTTTGGTTTTGTTTTAGAATAGCTTTTATTAATTAGTAAATGCATTATAAAAATAAAACTTTTAGAATTTCGTTTTTAGTTTCTAAGAATTTTTTTAAATTTTTTTATTCATGTTTATAATATTATAAGAAAATTTTCGATAAAAATTTAAAATTTTTTAACATAAGATAAATTGTTTATGAATTTTTATGTGCAAAAACTAAAAAAATCATATTTAATTTATTTTTTGTTAAACAAACTTTTGCAAAAGTAAATCATATAATGTACTCAATATGACTGCAGAAAAAAATTTAAAATTTTCAATGATATGCACAAGTTGAACGAAAAATATGGATAAAAAATCCTGACAAAAAATACTTCAAAGATAAAAAAGTGTAAAATAAATTATTAGAAACTAAAAAAAAATTCTAAAAAAACTATATAAACCATTAACTTGTTTAACCCTACAATATTAATATACACATATTTGTTTATCTGCTCTCAAAATTATGGCCATATATTTTTTTATATGATCATATCTTTGGCAGTTTATTAAGTCTACGGCTAAAACAAGCTAAGTGGGAAAATTAAATTAACAAGATTACCCAAACAAACAACCACTTGCGTGTTCAAAACAAAAATAGTTCAATTTATTTTGAGGAAATTGTCTTGTTTTTATTATTTTTCAATCGTTTTTTAAAAAAGATTGGACATGCTTTATTTTATAGAATCTAGTGGGCAATGGCAAAATGCGGAGACACTAAGTACAAACAAAAAATAAGAAAAGAAAATGATATTGGAAATTTCAATTTGCCTCAACACATCAAATCTCATTGCAATCTTTTATCATATGAGTTGCTCCAGTGAGATTGAATTTTATTTTTTAAAAGTAGTGTGTTTCCGGATAGCTCTTTCAGTGAAGTCATGATTGCATGCAGTCAGCAACTATGAATCATTTGATGAAGATATCAAAGATATGGCATAGACAAGTAAAAGTGGAGAAAAACTCCATTGATGAACATGGAAAAACTTAGAAGAGAGTAGAGAAAGAAGATGAATGTAGAAGAAGAAGAAGAAATATCTTTATTGTATTGAATTGAAGGTAAACAATTAGTTACAAGAAGCTTTATATATAAACTAACTAGGATAAGCAATAGCCTAACTAATCTATTGTGTATGAAGCAACTAACTAACTAACTAACTAACTTGTACTACAATCTATCTAACTTGTACTACAAGATAATCAAGTAACTAACTTGAAGTACAAAGATAACTAACTAACTAATTACAAAGAAGTGGTTAGTTAGTTGTTATTCAATACTTTTGATAGTCCTCCTCAAGATTAGGCCTGAAAAATGTTGAGAAAGCCTAATTTGACAAACAACCTATGAAAGTTAGCTGGGTGGAGAGCTTTGGTGAAGATGTCAGCAACTTGGTTGTAACCTGATATGGGAAGTAGCTTCATCAGTCCTCCTTGCAGCTTTTCCCTTACAATGTGGCAATCAATGTCAATGTGCTTGGTATGTTCATGGAACACAGGGTTTGAAGCAATGTGAAGAGCACTTTGACTGTCACAATATAAGTTGGAAGACTTGACAGTGGTGATCTGCAAATCTCTTAGCAAGTAAGTAAGTCATTACATTTCACATGTGGCTGAATCTAATGCTCGATACTCAGCTTCTGAGGAAAATTTTGAGACTGTAAGCTGTTTTTTGGATTTCCAACAGATTAGAGACTTTCCTAGAAAGAAACAATAACCTGTGATTGACCTTCTACTATCAGGGCATCCTCCCCAATCAGCATCACTGAAGCCTGAAAGCTGTAATGAAGAATCTCTAGGGAAAAATAAACCAGTACCAAGGTTGCCCTTGAGATATCTTAAAACCTTGTGTGCAGCTTTGAAGTGGAGTGTAGTAGGAGCATCAAGAAATTGGCTTAACTGTTGAACTGGGAAAGCTATGTCAGGTCTGGTGGAGGTCAAATATAATAGTTTCCCAACTAAAGCTCTATACTCAGTGATGTTATCATGTGGTGTACTGTCATCATGATGTGGTCTATGACTTGGATCCATTGGAATACTGGATGGCTTGCAGCCCAAGTTACCAGTCTCAGCCAATAAGTCCAGACAGTATTTCCTTTGGCACAATGTAATTCCTTGATCATAATGGGCTACTTCTAATCCAAGGAAGAATTTTAAAATGCCAATGTCCTTAATTCCAAAAGCCTCATGCAGTTGCTTCTTAATGTGTGTGATTTCTTCAAGACAATTACCAGTCAAAACAACATCATCAACATACGCTAGAAGAGCTGTGAACTGTGACTTATTGCTTTTGGTGAATAAAGTGGGGTCAGAAGGCATTTGTATCTATCCAATGGTAGTGAGAAACTTTGAAAGCTTAGCATATCATTGTCTACTAGCTTGTTTTAGCCCATAGAGAGATTTAACCTTGTGGAATTTTCATGTAGACATCTTCATCAAGATCTCCATGCAAAAAGGCATTATCTACATCAAGTTGATGAATGTGCCACCTATGAATAGAAGCAGTTGCTAGTATGGTCCTGATGGTAGTCATTTTTGCCACTGGAGAAAAGGTCTCAAAATAATCAACACCCTCTATTTGATTATAGCCTTTTGCTACTAACCTGGCCTTGTACCTATCTATGCTACCATCAACCTTTCTTTTTAATTTTGTACACCCATTTGTTGCCAATGAGTTTGATACCAGCTGGTAGATCAACAATTGCCCAAGTGTTGTTACTAGATAGTGCATTAAGTTCAGTTTGCATAGCCTTAATCCAACAATCATGGGTGGAGGCTTCTGCATATGTGGTTGGTTCATGATCAGTGAGAAGAGACATACAGTAAGAAGAGTAAGAAGGTGAGAGATTTTTATGACTTATGTAGTTATTGATGGGATAAGGAGTAGTATGACTGACACTATTACAAGAATAAGAAGATGAATGTAGAAGAAGAAGAAATATCTGTATTGTATTGAATGTATACAATTAGTAAGAAGCTTTATATATAGACTAACTAGGATGAGCAATAGCCTAACTAATCTATTGTGTATGAAGCAACTAATTAACTAACTTGTACTACAATCTATCTAACTTTAACTACAAGATAATCAAGTAACTAACTTGAAGTACAAAGATAACTAACTAACTAATTACAAAGAAGTGGTTAGTTAGTTGTTATTCAATACTTTTGATAGAAGATCAAACAGTTTATATTTTACGACATTTTTTATTTTGTTTTAATATAAAATTCTGAGTTGATATATGAACCATCTGATTAAGATCATATGGCCTAAATCTAATAACTACACGCTTGCACCTACTGTTGAATTTATTGAATCCAAGTATTTTTTTTTTGTCAGATAGCTTATTTGGCTAAAAATTTCATCCTTAATATAGATAAGTGGAATGTCCGAGATTCAAAATTCAATCCCCTAAACATATAATGCAATGTCCTAACAACTGAGTTACGTTTATGGGACAATTCATGCCCTTTTTATCCCTTGTATTATTTTGTTTTTCGTATATGATATAATATAATTTAGGCTTAATTACACTTTTGGTCCCTTATCTTTATTTTAAGTTTCAAGTTGGTCCCTTATCTTTTAAAAGTTTCAAGCTGGTCCCTTATCTTTATTTTAGGTTTCAAGTTGGTCCCTTCCGTCAATTTTTTTAACTATTTCCCTTAAATTTGGACACGTGGCAAACTAATTTGGACACGTGGCACACTTGGACAGATGACACGTGTCCAAATTTAACGGTAACAGTACAGAATTTGACGGAAGGGACCAACTTGAAACCTAAAAAAAAGATAAGGGACCAACTTGAAACTTTTAAAAGATAAGGGACCAACTTAAAACCTAAAATAAAGATGAGAGACCAAAAATGTAATTAAGCCTATAATTTATAAAAAATTTATAAAAAAGTCCTTATCAAGCGGTCCTTATCATTAAAGAAGATATTGTTGAAGGAGAATACGACAATTGATTTATTATGGGAAGCCACTTCTCCACATTTTCTCATACAAACCGTCCTTATCAAGCATGGCAATCCATACAAAATCAGATATGCCCCAAAATATTCGATTCAAAAAGTATACATATGCCCTCAAAATTTATCTACCGCTTAGTAAAATTGTATGAGATACAAGTATAAACTTTATAGCATAATAATAAAAATTGTCTCTTTTTTTGAGGCAGATAAAAACGTATGTTAGCTAAAATTACATGGCAAATATCATTTTGTTTTTTCGTACTCTTTAATTTCATAGAGAGTGACCCCTTAACTAAATTTGGGTTAAAATTTTTTTTTAAGCATTTAATTTTAATTTTCAAGGCAAAGTAACCTTTGTCAAAAAAAATAATAGATAGTAACCCTTAAATTGAGATCTAAAACAAAAACTATTAAGTATTAAATTAAAGGAAAATGCCAACAAATACCTATAGAACGCTGCTTAAGGAATAAAAATGTATAGAAAATTGTTTTTTATGGAATAAAAAATGATAATTTTTACATAAAAAGATGTGTATTTATTATTTGACTTGTTTTTAAAGATACAAATTCTTCTTCTCTTTTATGAGAATAAATTGATTTTATTTTGTAAAAATTTCTTAAACATATTCATAGGAGCCTTAAACTTAAATGTCAAATCCTACCGAAATAATTGCCCACCAAAAAAATACTACCCGGCCAAATAATTTAACTTTACTAAAACACATTAATAACTTACAACTAATTATTTATTCCCGGGAGTTTAGCTAGAGTATATATAAGCAACTGAATTTACTTGTCTCTTAATTAATAAACTTAACGTCAAAGTTTAAACAACATAATATAACAAAAATAATATCATTTGTTTGGGACAAATTTTATATACCAAGTTATTCTTACTCAATTCTTGTGAAATGCTAAACATAAAAATATTTTTTTATCAATATTTAAACTTTAATTCTTCATATTGTTAAGTTTATCTCCAATAGACATAATCATCATAGGTTTTTTATTTGAATAAATTATATCACATTTACTATTTTCTGGTATTCACTCTTTTTTCTTCTCTTGTTTTAGACAAAAAGACAAAAACTAGCGTAAGAACGTGAAAAGTGTTCAACTTAACGATTAATATTAATATTATGGTTTTTGCTAATCTATCCATTATAATTTGAGGGTATTTATCCATTAATCATGAAAACAAGTCATATGCAAATTCAAAAGTTTATTATAAGTTAGTTGATGGGTAAATACTCTCAAATTATAAAAAAATCTAACACTAAATCTTACTTCACGGTTGAACTGTAAATTATCATTAACTTTCTTTTTCTGAGATTCAAATTGCCGATGACATAACTAGTAAATATGTTCCTCCTCATGTTAATATATTTTATTGTTTAGGAGGAATTACACTTATTGCCTGTTTGGATTAGTTTATTTTTGATCTTATGCCTTATGCAAACAGCTCTTGCAATATAAATTAGATTTTATGTTATTTTATAAGTTTACACTCGTGAAAATTGTATTTTTATAAACTATTTTATTATAAACTACATTGACAAACTTATAATAATACATAAAAATTGCATAAACTCAAAAATAAATTAATTCAAATGTGCCATACTTGTTTTTTAGTCCAAGTAGTGATGGGTTTTGCTAGAATTTATCGATATCCTATGCTTTTTATTTTTATTTCGTGAAATAAATTAATGGTCATGCTAACCCGTACTCTATGACACTTGTTAATCATACTAAAAAAAGAAAATAAATTATAAAATTAATAAGAGAAATATAACTATTTATACTTTTGAGCTATTAAATACACAAGTTTCAAGACGAAGACAAACAAACTCACCTAACTAAGCAGAGTTTTGATACTCTAATTAAATAAAGCTTATCTTTAAATCTTAGATAAATAAACAAAATTGTAGAAACCT
Source organism: Trifolium subterraneum (assembly GCA_951799995.1). Lineage (NCBI taxonomy): Eukaryota > Viridiplantae > Streptophyta > Magnoliopsida > Fabales > Fabaceae > Trifolium > Trifolium subterraneum. The sequence goes on along the minus strand of OX637463.1, from coordinate 9,319,130 downwards.
ATAACACTTGTTTTTGATCTGACAGAAGTCGAATCTTCACTCTCTCTCAGTCTTCAGTCATCATGACTCTCTTATCTTCTCATTTCTTTCCATTCTCCGCCGTGAACCGCCGTTCACCGGCAACAACCACCACAACTACCACCAATCTCTTTTCATGTAACAAACCCACAACAACAAACGACACTGTCAAATTTTTGTATTCTCCTTCAATACATCGAAGTATCCGTTTGGATAAAAGATTTGTTACAAGGTTTGTTGTTCCTGCAAATGCTCAAGATCTAATCCACAATGCTGGAGCCACCGTTGGTGTTCTTGGCGGAGCTTATGTTCTTGTTTCTGCTTTTGATGATCTCACTAGAAAAAACATCCTTAACCAGGTAATGGTTTGGTTTAGTTTCTTCAATTCATTTCCTTAACCTGTATGCATATAAGTACACAATTTCCAAGAAAAATACTTCTTTTGGCCACAATTATAATTTTCAGATTCATTGAATTGAATTATATCATATATCTGTGATTCAATGAATCTGATTTAATGAATCTAAAAAGTGAACTTTTGTTTATAATTATGGCGAGAGTGAGCATATAAATTGATCCATTTTTTTACTTGTTTTGGTAAAATTTGAATTTTGGGTTTTGTTTATTGATTTGTTTTTTAAGGAAAAATTTGTGCTTTCTTTGAAATTGGTGTCACATGGTGATGACAGGGTCTGAGCAGAAAACTGGTACATATATTATCTGGATTACTTTTTCTGGTTTCTTGGCCAATTTTCAGGTGATTTGGATAAATTTTGATTCTTTTTTTTAATGTGTGTCTTTGATATTTCCTTATGTGGAAAGTTTGAGGCATTGATTTGATTTTTTTTTTTGAATGTTTTGATGTTAATGTTAGGATAGCAACTCCCCTGATGCTCGTTACTTTGCTGCTTTTGTTCCTCTTGTGAATTTCTTGAGACTTTTGGTGAATGGTTTTTCCTTGGTTTCTGATCAAGGACTCATCAAATCTGTGACTAGAAAAGGAGATCCAAAGTAAATAAATAAATGTCTTTATTCATTTTTTGCCAATGTTTTTTTTGGCATTATTTGGTCATGGCAGTATATAATATGTTCTAACCTTTTACAGTTTACATGATACAGAGAATTGCTAAGAGGTCCCCTTTATTATGTTGGGATATTGATATTATGTGCTGTTGTGTTTTGGCGCAACTCTCCAATTGGGGTGGTTTCCTTGGCAATGATGTGTGGAGGGGATGGTAAGACACTTTCCTTTACAAATTCATTTTTGTTTTAACCATATGATTCTTAAAAGAAAAGAGACTCCGATAATCTAAAGTTAGAGTTCAGTCAGAGGTGAGTAAAGTCATACCAGTGATTGTTTTAGTTAGATCTTACTAACATCACCTCCTGACCGAAAAATTTGTAGTTCGGTCAGGAGGTTACAATTCCTGACAGAAAGGAATACAAATTTTTCGTTGAACATTCTAATCTTATTCATCATTAGTTTTTCAATTTGTCTAATCAATATTGAATTAATGGTTACTACTAGGTGTAGCTGACATCATTGGCAGAAGATATGGGTCCATGAAGATACCTTACAACCAAAACAAGAGTTGGGCTGGTAGCATAGCAATGCTTATATTTGGATTCCTGGTTTCAATTGGGTATGTTTTAGTTTTACATTAGTACAAATTCAACCACTTTTTTAACAGTATTGTTTCTTTTACTTATAAGGAAAATGACGCAGCTCAGAAAATTAAATGTGAAAATAGATTACTCCAAGTAGATATTGACTGTTGATATTTATTGCATGTAGGATGCTGTACTACTATTCATCTCTAGGACATGTTGAGTTTGATTGGGGGGTCATTGTACCAAGAGTTGCTTTTATTTCTTTTGTGGCAACAGTGGTGGAGTCCCTTCCTATTACTGAGGTGGTAGATGACAATATTTCTGTTCCACTAGTAACCATGGCAATGGCTTTTTTCACTCTCAGTAATAACTTTTAGAGAGCCTATATACCTTTCTTCAATTTCTCCCCATCTTTTGTTTTTTGAATTAGTCAAGGGCTCAAGGCCATATGAAATTAATTCTAGTATGTACATTGTAAATAGATCATGATTTGTAACAATTTTGAAACTTCTTAATAAATAGTTCTTATTTGATAGGTATTCAGTAGTGTAGGCTTCCTTTATATGCAATCTAGACCACAAGTTTTTGGATTTCGATTGCATGCAGCATGTAGTTAGGACAGATCTGACTATTTGATTAAGATCGAACGGTCCAAATTTAAAGTAGTCATCCAATCCGATCAAATCTACTTTTAATCTGGAATGCCAAATCATGATCAGATGGTCAGATCTATCATGACTGCATGCAATCTGGATCCCAAATTTTTGGTTTAAAATAAATATTCTCTACATGCAACTGCAAAGAGTCGAAGACAAATCCCAAGTAAAACCATAATTTGGACCACAAGTTAAGCAAACTTTGATAGATTATAAGGGCATCTCTCTTTAGTGCACCACTCTCTTGGTATAACAAGTGATTAAAGTTCTGCATAATGGAAATTACCAAGTGCAATCTAACTTCCCTCTGTTAAGAAACTACACACATTTCTAATCAACACCTAAAAGCATATTAAATTGGGGGATGCACCCATATTTACACCTAAATGCCAAGGGCCAAATAATCCATTTTGAAAGCTTCACCTTCTGAGCTTGGGATGAAGAAACAATAAATTAAGTAATTGAGTGATTCATAACATTATGATAACCAAAATGCTATCATCTTCCAGCTAATAATATATGATATAAAAAATTAATAACCGATATTTTTCTTACAAAGTATTAGTTCCGATCCCCTAAAATAGCTATCCTACAATTACAACCTCCACATTTAATCATACATCCCATTGAAGCATATGAAAGAGGATGGAAAAATTCATCACAAATTCAATTAAGATGTGGTAAGTATTTAGCTTGAACCAGCTTCAGTAAAGCTAAATCTGCAAATTCACTTTCTGTTAAGGAAAAAAAATTGATTGTTCGGGAATCGGGATTCTAACTGTTTCACCCCTTCTTGCTGAACAAGATGAAGGCATCTAAAAGAATATGTTCTCAAAACCAGAATGAGTTCACCGGTTTTGAAGTCCTTCAATTGCCTTTTTCCACTGAGACGCTCTTTGCTTAGCATCCTCAAACGACATTACCTTTTTCGGCTGCATCATTACATTTGACAACAAAAATGTGAAGGAAGGTCCAAGAAAACAAAATAGAGTAGATCATAGTTATCAGAAAAATACTTATATGAATTGAATCTTGTTATGAATCATTCCATACATTGTCAACAAAATAGCGAAGAGAAAGCTTACTGTGCAAATCTTGAAATGTGAGGGACTAGTCACTTGAATGTTTAAATCATTTGGATTATCAGACCATATTATATTTCCCTTCACAATTAATTTTGAAGGGTCGACATAGATCAACTTTGGTTTGTTGGTAAGGATGAGCTGCACCTTCTTGCTTGATAGTTTTTGCAATTTCTTCACCATGGAGATCATAAGAACAGATTCACCAGGCTCCAAAAATTGTTGCCTGTTAGATGTGCACAAAATTTGAACATTAATATTAAAATTAATGGTCTCCATAAAATTAGATACTTTTCATGTGAATGCATCACACAGCAATTTCATGTCATCCGAATATGATTTGGATGTAAACAATGTACAAACTAACTAGGAAAGTTTATGCATACCATTTTGAGTCAAAGGAATCAATTGAAGCTAGCCTGGTTATGTGACCAGTTCCATCTGCAGACGATGTGGCACCATCAGGCTGTCTAGCAGAACCGTCACCAATGTGAGAAGGACTCCATGATGACTCATCAGCAGGCGATTGAGTCTAAAAATGAAAATCATGATTAGGAACTGTGTTATTAAACCAATAAAATGGACAAGAAGCAAAGTTTTCTTTTCTTATTTTGCATAAGTAACATTTCAAAGAGCAAAACAATGGATGTCGTACCCCGGGTTCCAGAGCAAGTTTTGGAGGAGTTTGTGCCCTTAAGTTATTCCAGTCAACACCCTTGAAAAATGGATGTACTTTCAAAATAGCATAACCATCAGGTCCTGCACCTGGTCTCCTGCTGGGGTCTAAATCCTGCATCACAATTGCATTGCTATTTAAAATTAAAAGTTCACAAATGAATAATGCAAAGCCTGCAACTTAAAGCATGATAGAAAAACTGTTGCATGTATCATCAAAGGATGAAATATAATAGTATTAGCGTATTACAAAGGACTATAATAGTTTGTTCTTAGCAATGAGTCACGAACGACACAAGTCACCACTGGGATGTTCGTCGACGGAAAGAAAAGATGCTACTAATATGATTCATCTATGGGATAATTGTCACCATTGGAATGATCGAGGGTAGGAAAACAGACACAACTATTATGATCCATCTGTGGAGAAATTAGTCACCACCAGAATGAGACGTCGCCACATATAAACGCATCTTCTCTATGCAAGTGAGTTTATTGAATGAGTGTTAAGAGCATATATGTGGGGGGGAAGTTAGCATTAACTCCTTTGAATGTGCTTCTGATAGAGCAGAGATAACAATTGAAATTTGAAATTACAGCAACAATTAGAAGTGAAAATAAATGAATTAGTGTTATTGAATTATGAATAAATGGATGAATAGTATGCAAATACAGCCCAGAGCTGCAGCTCCTCAGAAAGAAGAAAAGGTTTTTCTCACTGCCTAACCATATCAGGTTCTAACAAACTCAATGCTAAACATTTCTCTTCCCACACAACCTCTTATTAAGGGGATAATGGGATATACAGTTCACCACTCACAATTGCCTCGCACTCCTTTCTTCTTTTTCTTAGTGCACACTCTCCACACTTTGGGACTCTCATTATTAAAGCCTACCAACACATCTCCTTTAGTTGGGTCAGGCCTATGCAGACTCCTCATATAAGCTTCCCTGGTCTTGTGATTTAGTCGGTTTCTTATAGATTGGACTAGAGGGAGCACCTTTTGTAAGCAATGTGTAATGGTGTTAATTGAACCGGGGTAAATAAATTATGCAGTTGTGAACGGCTTAGAAGCTGAATAATGTTGTTATAAGAAGAAAAGTTTGTTGCCAACTATTTTACTGGAAGTATCAGGATTACCCTTTAGAGGAATGAAATTGCCTATTGTCACCCACAAATCAACAGAGGGAAAAAATTTTAAAAATTCTGTTTGTACAACATCCCTATCTTACAATACTGTCCTACAAGAAAGCCAAAAATAAAACACTTCACTCTAATATTTGATCTTAGTTTGTCAATTTAAAGAACTGCATCCCAGCGGTTGAAAAATGGGAAGAGGATAATTCATTGAAAACATGGAAACGTAAAAAAATTCACAGCACATCAGGGATGATATATTTGTGCGTATAAAACAAAAAGGGATGATATATTTGTATAATTGTATCCAGTAATAATGTACTAACCAAGAGCCTGTCAATAAGGTCTCTTGCTTCGTCTGAAAAGTAATCTGGAAATCGAATTTCTCTTGCTATAATTCTCTGGAAAATAAGCCATTCACTTGCATCTTTAAAAGGGGAAGTTCCAGAAAGCATTTGATATAATGTGCAGCCAAGTGCCCAGAGATCATTTCTGTTGTAATATATTCAAAAAGAAAAACAAATTAAAATATCAAAGGTTATTACGTGGGGACCTGGCACAAAATAACAGCAATAAGGAAACTCAGCACAACCACAAACTAAAGTTAAAAATAATCTATATATGCAGAAAATTATCACAAATAATTAACCAATTTGACCCTTACCCAAAAGTTGCGGGAGAGGAATTAAGAACCTCTGGAGGGACATAAGCAGCTGTTCCCACAAATGTGCAGGCTTTGTCATCTAAAAAACATTAAACAAATAAATGATGATAATACAAAAGAACAATATAATTTAAAAAAGAAAACTAGCATCAGCATAGCTCCTATCTCACCTGATGCTGCATTCGGAAGGACAGTAACTTGGCTATCCTGCATAGGCTTCACACTCCCAAAATCAGCTATTTTAATGTGTCCTTCAGATGTAAGTAATAGGTTCTCTGGCTGCAGTTGAAGAAATTTAATTTTCAAACATAGCCATATATGGAAATAAATAATGCAGTATAATCATCCCACAGAACTACCTTAATATCACGATGTATAACTCCCAAACCATGTATGTATTCAAGAGCATCAACAACTTCAGCTGCATAGAATCGTGCCTCATCCTCAGGTAAACGACCCTTCTGCGCACAGGAAATCAGAAAGTTTGCTAGTGGATGTTAATGTTAGGATAACGAGCATCAGAAGGATACAAGCTAACATAAAAAAATGTCCAAATTCCAACAATTTTAGAAATGCAATAAAAAATCTTATGGGAGGAAATCAAATTGTGAAAGTCTTGATAAGATCACAAACTTGAGTTTCTACTGAAAAAGAAGAATTGTCATTGTAAGAGAAGCAGGAAAACAAGCAAATTGTTTATGGGCAACAGCGGTCAATTTTCGTTGATTTTAATATACAAAAGAATATTAATGCAAAAAAGCTTTAGAATGGAGAGTACTCTACCATTGTTTATAAATGTGCAGTTAAGCATATACAAAGACTTGATAAAGAAAAAGACAATACTAATTTATCCTAAACCTTCGAAAACCCTATACTAAGAGAAACACTTTTCTGACAAAGTATATAATTCCTCTTTTTAGAAAATTATAGAGTTCATAACAATACCAAAGCAAATATTATGGTTTCATTGTGATATAATAAGACCTGACATAGGACTGAACCTTAGTCCTACTGGATTAACATTTTACATTACACAGCTACAGCATATGTCATAAATTTTTTCCAGACAAAAAACTTTGGTATATTGATTATGTGAAAGGGTCGTGCTAACAAGTGCCCCAAAGGCACTAGTTAAGCATGTCAAATATAGAAATTTTGCATTGGAAATGACAATTTTCAAACTTCAAAAAGGTTGAATAAACCACTTTTCAAGTCAAAACTTCTATATTTTCTTTCTTAACAAGTGCCCTAAGAGCACTCTTTTAACATTTTCCTATGTGAAATGAAATTTTGCATTCGCTTACCCTGGTAATTTGATCAAAAAGTTCTCCACCTTCACATGATTCAAGTGCCATGTCTTCTCCAATGCAAAAAGAACAAAGGGAAAAAAAAATAGATAATTTCAAATATAGTTAAGAGGAGTAAGCCACAGGGAAAATAAACAAAAATATAGCCAGTATTACTTACACAGAGAAAATGAGTCTTGAAATGTGAAATATAATCGCACAATGCCAGGATGATCCAATTGATCAAGGACTATCCGTTCCAACTTCACATAAGCAGTTTTATTCTCTTTGGTAATAAATTTTTTGTCCATGATCTTCAATGCATACACAACTCCTGTGTCCTTCTTCCTTGCCCTCACAACCTTTAGACGCATATGAAGGATATTAGGTGATAACCATAAGACAATTTTTATTCAGGAAAATGAAGTGTCCCAAAAGGTTGAAAGAATAAGACAATTTTTATTCAAACAAATAGAACCATCAATGAATTTTAAAACCTCAATAGCTAGCCAAAGAAGCCAGTAGAATGGGGGGAATGAGTTGAGAAAGTGAAGCAACGAAAGATGTTTAGTAGATAAAACAAGTAGCCTAGACCATGTTCCCTCACTTAAGTACAGTAAGATGTCACATAATTGCATTCGATAGGAATGCAATTTAACCAAGTACATACTACTGTAAAGCCACATGAAGGGTGAAAGCGAGGAATTTCATAAATTCCTGGCAAAAGAATTATGTATCACATACAGCACTTGAAGGAAGAATACGATGTTAATTTCATGCACTAGCAATTCAGTCTGCTTCATTTTCTACCGCCTATAATTTGCTTTACTTCCCATTTCCCAACCCTGCCTATAATTTTCTACTGTTTCACATTATAACCTCGAGGATTCATTTGTTTAAAATGTGGTTGAATATCCAAAATCTGAATCCTCAAAACCAGTTCACAGCTACACCACAAAAGCCATCAAGAAACAATATAGCTCATAAGGCACGATAATTTCCTACTATGTGCAATGAATGTTAAATAAAGTTTACCCTCTTTTTTCTTAAAACATGATCGAAAACCATGGAGGTAAATTCTCAAATAAAAACAGTTACCAAATAGTGCTTCAATTCAACAAATTAGCAACAATAATGCCAAATGATCTCCCAAAAATAAACAAAAAATAAATTAAATCCATTATATATTATGTAACAAAGCTACAAAAGCAAACATTATCCACATGATTCATGCATTCATCAAAGCATTAAATAAAACAAAAACTATAACAGTAAAAGTAAAAACCAAACAAAAACACAAACAAAAGTTTGGTTATGTTTGAGAACCTTAGAATAAGAACCAACACCATAGATCTTGCCCAATTCAAAGTCCTGAATGGTATAATTCTCCTGAGGAGCTCTAAAAGCAAAGCTTTTGGATCTCTGAATATTCGGAGCACCACCACCACCATTGTTAGAGGAAGAACTCATTTGAATCTTTAGCTTGGAATCAAAATCCTTCTCCATTTCCAACATTGCTCGGTTACAAATAACACCAACAACAACAAAAATCACCAGCACCTTACATTCACATCATGATTTTCTCTCTCTAGAACAAAAAAAACAAGGAAGAGGGGAAGAATAGCTAAGAAAAGTGAATCACGTGAAACCCTTTTGGATGAATTGAAAAGGGTCGAAGGGAAATTGAGATTAGAATGGGAAAGGTGAAAGCTTTTTGGAATTGAAAATTGAAAACCCTATGAGAATGAATGGATTTGGAATTGGGTTGTGTTTGTTTTGTTTTATTTTGTTTTTCTCTCTCTTTGTTTGATTTTTATGGCTAAATTGGGAACATAAAACAGATGTCGTGAAGAGAAGAGTGTTTGAACAAATAATAGTGGAAATGATGATGAATGATTAAAAGCTTTTGTGCAATTTCATGTTTTTCTTTTCTTTTTCTCTTACTCTCTCTTTGTTTCTTTCCAATGGATGTAATAGTTCAATGCTTTTGACCGTTTTGATTCTATAAATCTATCCACGGTTCAAATAACAAAGATAAGTTATTTTAGGGAACAACAACAACGATGAATTGGTTCAAGTGGTAACGATTTTAGGGTTCGTTTGACCCGGTTTTTTTAGCTCTTAGAAGCTGATTGAAAACTAAAAGTAAAAAATAAGAACTTTCAAAAACAGAGTAAAAGTTGTTTGGTAATTATTGTTTTTTTTAACTTCAAAGTTATCTTTAATCTAAAATATATATTTTTTTAAAAAGATTTGTACCAAAAATAAAAACTTTTAAAAAAGATAATAACAACTAATAATATTTAAATGAAAACAACCTAAAAAATGAAAAAAAAATAATAATAAAAAGAGCCTTAAGTGGGATTCGAAGCGGGATCATTACAAAAAAAGCTCCGGATTTTTTTTTCAACCTCTTTTTCTAGAAGCTCATTTAATCCAAATTTGCACATTGAAAAAAATCTGCTTTTTACGGTTAAGAACTTTGTTAAAAATGTGTTTAGCCTAACTTTTGATTAAAAAGAGAATTTAAAGCTAAAAACAGCTGGGCCATTCGGAGCCTTAGTCTCTTTAAGCATGTAATTAAGGGTTCGATTCATGGCTTGTATGTATGGAGAGAATTTGATTGGAAGAGGAGAACTCATCTTGTGTGCCCCACAAGTTTCCTAACAAAAATTAGTTATCGCTAACGACGGTGGAAATTTCGTATTAATATCATGGTAACTCAAAAAAAAAAATATCAAGAGCATTTAAATGAGATGTTGCATGTCTCTTATAACTTAATTGCGATCGGAATGAGGTTTAAACACTTGATGCTAGAAATGGCCCCCGAACCAAATTCGGCGGTCCAGTGGACCGGATACTTGTAGTGAAAAAAAAAACGATATGTTGGTCAGGTTTCTGATCGGGTCATCCACTATTTAACCTCACTTTACGAGTCGGTTTCGTAAGGTTGAGTTAAACTCAATACTCAATTCTAAAATGGTATCATATCTTTCTCCATGATCCGTTGGACTGCATGCTATTACGTTTATGATTGGGTCAACCACCATTTATATTCACACCTCAAGCTCAATAACATTGGGCGCAATGAGGTGTATTAAGAAGTCTCACATCAGTTACGAAATGGCCTGAATATATATTTATAAAGTAGAGATAGATAATTATCACCTTACAAATTAGTTTTGTAAGAATGAATTGGGCATAACTATCAATTCTAAGAAATTCTTCTTTAATTTATTCTTGGTATTAATACATCACCTTATTGCTGCCAATTTAGCCTAAGCCTAACATGAGAGGCTAAAAGCCTTTTTCTTTTTGTCGACTTTTTGAAGCAAGTTCCGCCCCCATGAATCCTTTTCCCCTCCCCAAAATTCAATTGTTCCCTTGAAAAAATTCGTAACGCAAAAATCAAAGTTTTTCTAGTTCAAATTTAGAAAAGATTTGAGAAACAGAAACCGAAATTTTTTTTCAAGGCAAAAGAAATTCGATAAACAGAACCCAAATTTTTTATTAAAGAGCAAAAACGGAAATCCAATGGAAAAAAGAAACACAGGACCCGAAAAATAGCTTTCTTGAAGCAAAACTAATTCAATAAAAATATCTTAAGGCTCTCTATAAAACTGATTGTGACATGTGAGAATATTCTAATGTAAGATTGATTTTGTGGAAAAAAAATCAATTCTAATTTGAAACTAAAATGGTAAACTCTCTGAAATTGTTTATTTCCAATGTTATATCTATTTTCATTTTTACATAAAATAATACATAAGATGATATTATAGAGGTGAGTGTTACAATGGATTACTTTTATAAGTGATCTATCGTGAAAATTATTAAAAATTTTAACTATTATCGACGATACTTTTTAAAGGTAAAAATTGATAACTCTCCTCGTTTTTAACTAAAACAGTGACATAATTAGTGTTTATTAAATACAAGTTACATGTTTATTTTCCACTATTTTAATCAAATTAATAGCAATTAAGTCATTATCTCAATCATAAAAATAAGGGTCTTGCTAACGAGTATCTCGGGACACTCTTTAAGCATTATATTTAAAGAAATAGTTTATTCAAAAAGTAAAATATTTTAATTCTCAATACGTCGAATTCACACATTTCCATACAAAATTCACAAAAACCCTTTAAGAAAACTAACTAAGGTAAGAACATTAATTTATAATTCCAACCAAAGACGTAAGTTACCATTAGAATTTAAATATTTTTAAAATTTGGATCTATGAAGAACCACTTATCAAAATGGACCATATTAGAATTTACTTGGACACTCCACTTATCCATCTTTAAGGTGAAATTTCTAGCCACTAAGCTATTTGGAAAAAAAAAATAATTTACTTGATGTAGAGTTTACTTTTTACAGCTTTTGAAAATAAATCTAGCATTTCCAAATTACTTATTTAAAATATCAAAACATTGTTTATTTGTTTTCATTATTTCTAAAAATTCATTCTTTCATATTATAAAAAAAAATATCACTCTTTCAAGCTTATCTTTCCATATTCTCTCTTATCACAATTGTGGCTACTTTTAACCAAAATCAATTAATTCAAAATCAATTTCTAAGACTATGGAACCAAGCACACACTTACATCCACTAAAAAAGCAACAAGAATTGGGACCAGAGTCAGAACTACAGTTTCTAAGGAATATCCTCAGAAAACACTTTTGTACTTCTATTTCCACCTTCCATCCCAAACATCATAAAAAATAAACAAAAACATAAAAAGACCATTATAGGACCAAATTTACATGTTGCAAACAATAAATACTATTTAGAAAACCCCCTAAAAATAAAAATTCACAAATGGGGTACAAGTATTAACACAAGACTTTATACCCATAAAAGAAGTAATAAAAACACTAAAGTTACCATAAAAAACCTAACTATAAAAAAAAAGTTAAAAATTAAAAACCACTCCATTAGTCCATACTATACATCCCAACCGTCTTTCCTACTGTCGAATCCCCATTTTCGATCGGCTAAACTTCCATACATCTCCGAAAATTTCATTAAACAATTACTTCTCAATGCGTAATGCACCTTTGTGTTGCGACTAATTGCAGCACCGGAAAACTTTGAAGTGTCGATTGCCCAAGCCGGTTTCACATAATCAACTGTCCTTGATGATGAACTAGCATTTGCATACAAGTAATTCAAAAGCACATCTTCACAGTTAAATAACTTGTCTACCACTTCTCGCCCTTTCTTAGCTTCCTTGCCCCAGTATCTCTTGAAAGCTAGTTTTGAATCAATAAAAGCTGCCCCGGTGAGAATCATGTTGTAGCCTTTATGCGTCCGAGCGTATTTTTCTCCTCTGTACTTTAACGGACTTCCGGCAATAAGTCGAGGATAGAACCCAACGATTCGGTCGGGATGTTGACGCCAGACGTTAAAACCTCGCTCGACATCATCACATGTCATCATAATGTCGTCGTCGAGCTCAAGGACAGCTCGAGTTTTTATCAAAGGGTCCTCCTTGAATCGGTTATTTAGAGAGTTTTTCTCCTCTACCCTGATTCTGACGGGTACAGCAGAATCTAGATCACTCAATTCCGGAGGGATTCCCTTGTTCCATACCACAACTATCTCGGACACGGAAGAGCATCTTGAGTAATGTTTCACATACATCTTCAAGTTCCAGAGACGAGCATCGTAGGTCATTGTTAATAATGTGAATTGTGAGTACTGACCTTTCAATGGATAAGGTTCTTCAGAACCATTACCGCCATAAATATTTTTGAATCCTATGCACATCAATGCAACCCCGAATATGAATATTATGGTAAGAATAACCCTCCGAGCACAAGCATTATGCTTTATCTTACCTCGGAGAAAGGTTGGGACTCGGTTCACACGGGTGCAGAACCGTCGTACTTTTGAAGAAAACGTATTTGGCCTTTCCCACGACAAGAAAGTTGGACTCTTCTTCCCAGAGTTATGAATGAACCAATTGAGAGGGACGATACAATTCACGAACCCGAGTAAAACACCCAACAGTACGATGAGTACAGCAGCAAATGCAACAGAAGCACAACCAACCATGAACCGCCGGATTGAATCTCCAGAAGGAACGCGATCCCCGTCCATAACACCAATCCAACCACCAGATGGAAGACGTTGGGCATCTAAGTGATGGTATCTAGCACCATTCCATGCATTCCGGCTCTTGTTTGACTCAACAAAGCCCAAAGGTACTTCAATTTCTTTGTATTCTTCAGCTGTAAGGGTTTCTATCTGAAAAGCACGCACCCGTCTCCCATACGTATCACCACAGTCTTGACCCATACGATAAAGATGTCCTTCGTATTTAAATGGCCTGCCTCCGTTGCGAGCTCCCAAGCTCTTATCAATGTTGTAAATCGGGTTTTTCTTGTGAGGTTTCCAAGGACCAAGAGGTGATTTGCTGTACCAAATCTCCAACTGCCCATTTTTCTTGGTGCCGAAACCACTATGATCCGAGCCAAAAAGCCAAAACTTTCCACCGTATTCGACGATAAAGGAATCAATAAGGGGCTTTTTTATAAGGACCTTTTCCAATTTCCACTGCAAAGGAAAGTTAACTGCTTTGTAGAGACGAAGATCTCCTCTTTTACTCCCCTCAGGCATCATATATATCTGCAAAGTAACAATTGAAACAATAAATGAATATCACAACTACAGTGATTAGTTTGAGAAGTAAAAGTGCATGTACAGCATCATATTCACAAAACATATGCATTATTTTGTACGTAAACAATACCTGGCCGTCATGCTCAAATACATAAGGATAAGAGAGATGCCAGTCCTCATTCAAGGCAATTCCTAGTTGCTGCCATGTTGCTCCCTTATCAGTACTTTTTGAAACTCCAATATCACCTTGCATAGTGATTGAATTCTTTGTCTCGTAGAACAAGTAAAGAGTATCTCCCTGGATTGTAATGCCGACATTAGTGAATAGTTTGATGCTGGTAATTGATATATAAAACACAAAACTGATCAAGACACCTTAATAATGTGATATTATATTAACGAGTTTTCTATTAATATTTCACATTACTCGTGACTAATAACAACATAGTGACACTAGTTCTTGTTTGTGTACACAAACATTTAAACATTTACGCTGCAGATCCTTTTTTTACAGGAATGTCACCTACTTTGACATGAGGCTAGTATAGATATAAATTGTATATAATGCAGAAAGTATTTGGTTGCAGTGTTAGTGTTGCCAGGAGCTACTCATAAACTACTGGCTTAGTTTAGCGTACCTTTTTTAGAAACAACAGAAAATGGTGAAACAAAAAGGTAAATATTTAAATATAATGCATCCATTTTGAAATTATACTGTTTAAAGAAGAGTAAACTTGCACAAATACTTTGAAAGGCACTATTCATTTTGTTAGAACAAGTTCACAAAAACTTCACCCTACTTTCACAATACAGATCCTTATTCACCAATAATTTTTCACCCTGACAACAAAACTTAAATATTTTATCGTCAATGCTGGTAGCAGTAGCATTATATTATGTATTGTGTCGCTATTGGAAAAAACAATTTGATGTTCATGTTATGTTACCTTCCTTAGTAACACATTTGTTCATATTCGTTCCTAAATTTGAAAGAGTTTCAAATGGAAATTCCGTTTGCTGGTTATCACACAAAGTTTTTTTCCTTTCCCAAACAAAATATGATGGCCAGTCCGAAGGAAGAAAATTCAGACTGACAGTACTCAATGGATCACATATAAGTTACTACATGTTCAACCGGAATGTAAAAATTTAAGATAAAAAACGATAAAATATATGCAACTATTCTAGACACTCTTTTGTTTTACTAGTATCTTTTCTGGCCGGATTCAGTTTTACTTTTACAACACGAACAGCCAAGAGGTCTACTGTTTCTTTGTATATAGAAAACAAGACGCCGGTTATTTATAGTAATCAACTACGTGATGGCGCTAAAACTTTGCACTTAAAAAGATGGAAACTGCCTCCAATAGGTAGATGGAGATATGTAAGTGAGTAATAAAACTACATTTCATGATATTTACCAAACCAATATATTAGCTCCATAGCGATACAACCAATTGAAGACTTTGCCGTAAGATCTTATCCAAGAATGACACAAAAAGTAATGAACCTACTACCTTGTAGTTAAGAACAGGACATTGTAGATAAGAACAACATGATATGTCTCACTAACCCCACCTACCATAAATTTTAATCTCATTTCTAAATATGCGATGTCATGATCAGACAAATTAATCATGAAAAATAGCAATTATAACAGAACGTATTATCTTCCACTGCGCCGCGTAGCATTCTAATATCAAGCTTTAATTTGATGGGGATTAGTGGTTGTATCCAAACATTCTAAGTATTTTTTGCCGGCCGAAAAGGAACCAAAAAAAACATTATACTAATTCATAGAATCCAAAGCATATAGAATAGATTCCAAAGCATAAAATATACAAAGGGTAACAAGAAACAATTACTTACCTGAATGAAAAGAAAAGGATCAGCAACAAAATTACTTGGAAAACCAGCATCAGAAACAGAAGCACAAGTCACCACAGGATTCGCAACCGGCCAAGCAGCGCTATCATCATTCGATACATTTGACTGCACACAATCATCACAAGAGTCAAGACCATCACTTCCATATAACAAAGTAACAAACACTAATCCATCCCTCAAACCCACATCACAAAAAACAAATACCCAATTCAAAAAAAAATTCTCATTGATCAGTTCATCAAAACAAAAACAATACTCCCAATACCATAGTAATTCACAACACCAGATGGACACAACTGATTTTTTATTTAAAAATAACTAAAACAAACCATGAAGCACATATACATACACAACACCAGATGGACACAACCTAATCCAAGGAGTGTTTGTGCTCCATAGAAAACAAAAACTAAACAAGAAGAAAAAAAAAAACTTATTTTTTTGGAAATTTTGTTTTAAAAATGACAACTTTAAAAGATTAATCAACAGAGTTATGCATATGAACAACAACACAATAAAACCACAGAAACCCCAACTAAAAAAAAGAGTAAAAAACCAAACACAAACATAGTTAGAGAGAGAGAGAGAGAGACTTACAAATTCTATGGGTTTAAGAGAGAAAGGATTATCACCAAAGAAAATCCCAATAGACCAAGAACCCTCATTGTCATCTTGACAACCAAAAGGGGAAAGAGAGGTATGAACAGAAGGAGAAAAAGCAAGCCAACCATAAAAACTAGCAATCGATCCAAACAAAACGAAACAACAAAAGAAAAAAACATAACCAGAAGAAAAAAATCGGTTATAGTAGTGTTGATTTTCTAATCTCCACCTACACCAACACTTCATACTCATATCACAACAACTACTAGAACCACCACTACTATTAGAACCACCAACACCACCGCCGCCGCCACCGTTAATAATACCTCCGCCGCTAATCTGACCGGAACCCATTTCTTAAAAGGGTTATTAGAAATGGTTTTTGTTGTTACTTAAGATCCTAAACCGCCGTGGCAGTGCCACCGCGTTACAAATCAGTCGCCAGCATTTGACAGTTCACAAACACAACACAAACACAACCGAGTTTTCCTTTTTTTGTTGTTTTGTTTTTTTGGGTTTCTCTCTCTAATGAATAAAGTCTTAATTTTGAAGAATTTATGTGTGACCCGAACGAACATCCTCTCCTTAACTTTGTGTCTTTATATATTGTTTCGGAGCCATCTTTAAATGTTTTTTAATATTATTATTTTTGAGTTAAATATTGGTTTTTTGACAAAGACTTAAATATAATTTGAAAATTCTCATGGTACATAGTACATGTGCAAAACAAAAATCTATTGTAGTTGTTATTTAAATTAAGAGTTAAAATTTTTTTGGTCCTCACAAATATTTATTAATGTTTATGTCCAAAGAACTAAAAAACTCATATTTAATTTATCTTTTGTTAAAAAAATTTAAATTTTTGCAAGAGTTTGCATTAAACATGGTCGCGAAAAATATTTCTTTTAATGATATGCACGAGTTAAATAAAAAGTATGGACCAAAAATCATGACAGAAAATACTTTAAAACCCCAAAAGTTGTTTAAAAAATTTATAAGGACTAAAAACGAAATTGGAGATATTTATAAGGATAATAAACATATTTAAGTGTTAAATTAAGAAAATACCGACAAAGAATTGCATAAGTGGTTTCGATTTCTAACTTCTGTGTACGAAAAGAATTGAATTGAAAATTGAGAAAAAAATTTCATTTTTACCTCTTCAAATTATTTTTTTAACATTTCTTAAGACCTTAACACGAGCCCTTATGAAATTTAAATTTTAAAGAGATTTTAATTTTATTTATTAATTTATGTTAGTACTCCCGTTAATTATAATATAAGTAATGGTGTTTTTTTTAAGAAAAATATTAAAAAAAAAGTTATATCAATAAAAATGACTTTTATTCAAAAATAAAGAAAAAAGCTAGTCTATTATAGGTGGCTGAATTGTTAGGGTGGGAGAATTTTTATTTAGAGTAAATGACGTATTTAATGTATTGGGCGTATACTAAACGGAATAATGGAGTTGAACATATGACCAACTCTTCAACACGGTGATGAGGTTTTCATTCCTACGGAATGACGTAATCGACGACAAAATCTTTTGTGCAAATGACTTTTTTTAAGGAAATTGCTACTCGGATCCTTTTTAAGATTTTAAATAGTATAAATATTTATAGAATTTATACGAAAAATTGTAAAGTCGACGCGTTAAAAATTGTAGCATTTACTTTATTAAACATAAAATTTCTTTAAATGAAATTTTTAAAAAGTGTCTGGGGCACTCGTTAGTAATTCGTTTCTTTAGTATTCTCCTGTCAATTTTTATTTTTTTTGTGAAAATTCTCCTATCTATTTTAAATGATCTAATTTGATTAGGTACATTATTTACATATCTTATTTTGATTTTATTTTTTTACAAATAAATAAAAATATATATTAACATATAAGATTTTATTAGAGCATCTACAATGTAGCTCTCCAAGTTTGAGTTTTTAACTGGGTTTCATTGTACACATTACTCATTTATTATTTTTTAATAATAGTTTCTAATAGGCACTCAATCCCTACAACACATCACCTCTTAAAAAGTTATAAATCGGTCTCATCAATAACTGCACATCATAATAACTTATTATTTAATAATTCATATTGAATATATAAAAGTAAGTGGGTTCCATAAAAAAAATATTTTAATGAAAACCAAGGTGAGCCCCAAAGGAGAAAGAATGCTTATTTAATAATTAGTGTTTATTAAGAACTCAAATGTGTAACGCTGCAATGGTAGTTCCTATTAAGAACTGATGCTTAAAAATATAAGAACCACCATTGGAGATGGTCTTAGATTTATTTTGATGAGTATTTTTTAAAATATTACTTTTTTATAATTTTTATTAGTACACAATTAAATATATTAATGATCCAAATTGTGCACTGGCAAACGTGAAGTGGTCAACTGTGTCATTTATTTTGGGACGGAGGGAGTAAATGTTAACTTGGCTCGTCTCGTGAACTTAACTCAGTTGGTAAAAATATTGTACTGTATATAATATGCAGGACTGTGAGTTCGAATTCTCGTACCATCACTTATTCACCTTAAAAGGTAAAATTCTAGGCGCTAGGCTACTTGATAAAAAAATGTTAACACGTTCTAAGAAAATATATCATGTGAGCACAATTAGTCGGAAAAAATAGCATATGTAAATAGTTATTGAAGTTCGAACTCTCGCACACTCATTTATTTATATTAAAAGATGAAACTATGACCACTAAATTATTTGATAAAAATAAATAAATGTAAAAATCTATTTAAAAATACAATAAAATTAATTACTATCAAATTTACTAACATGTCCTTATCAATTTTATTAATATTTCAAATTTTATATCTTTCATCGTAATTTTGCATGAATCTATGAATAAAAAAAAAGAAAAAAGAAAAAATATGTGTAAAAAGAGTAAGTTGGATAGGCATAAAAATAGCAACGTCTACTATTATTTTTTATTTTTTTGAAGTATCATCTACTACTACTCTACTAACTAACTATAACTATATAATTACTACCACATTACCTAATTTATCCTAGATTTTTTTAATAATATTTCAAATCTTCTACCTTTAAAATAACAGTTTCAACTATCTATTCTATTATTCTATCTATATTTATTCTATACTTGTTATATATATATATATATATATATATATATATAAAGAGAATACATGAGTTTTGGTGTGAACTTTTTATAATACCAACAATACCTTTGATTTTTTTAATAGCAACAAATATCTTTTATTAACAAACATTTCAAAACATAAGGTACATCTTCTTTTTTTTACCTAGTAAAAATTTTTTATTAACAAATTCACCATAACATAAGACATGTCTTTTTTTGTACATAAATTAGATACAGTGTCCAGCCCGCTAGTATCTATGAAAAACAGTTTCAATTATAATTTAACAATATTTTATAACAAATTTTTAAATAAATTTTTCTAAATAAATTTTTAATTTAATATCGATAATAGTTAACATGCCTTTAATTTTTGAAACTCAAAATATTATCATTTTAATATAAAATTTTTAACACGTGCCCTTACTTTTCATAATATCAAAGTCAAAGGTAGGTCTCTAAACTAGTAAAAAAACATGCATTTTATTTTTGAAACTCAAAATATTGTTATTTTAATATAAAATTATTAACATGTGCCCCTTACTTTTCATAATATGAAAGTCAAAGGTACTCCTTCTTACTAGTCCTGTCAAAACAAAACAAAAAAACCATTAAACCCATTAATTCATCGGCCATCTCCCTGTCCTGAAAAGGCCACAAAGTTTTCTATGCTATTAGGGATGTGGATGGATATTTATAAGGGTGGATAATATGATAGATAGTATTTGTGTCTGTCCCATTGCATTAATATGATATTCTTGTTTGCTTCATACCCTTGTGAGTATAGGTAAAACGGATAATCCATAAATTTTAATATATCCGCGGATATTTACATATATTCACGGATAACATTTTTATAAATAAAACTTATTATTGAAAGCAAAAAAAAGTTTCTAGTTTCTTTTCAAGACATAAAAATATTAATACATATAATATTTATAAATTTGCTAGATAGAATTTTTACCGAATATGAAAAGTTTTGTTTCAAAAGACTAAAAAAGAATCTGAAAAATTTTCTTTAATGAATATATGAAAACAAAACATAAGGATATAAAAAGACTATTTCTTTTACAAGATAAAAAATACTACCAGAGTTTATATCTAAGTATGAATTTTTAAGTAATTTTACTAATTTATTAATGAGTATGGATATCCACGGACACATGCATGTAGTATTAAACTTGCATTTATATCAATTAAATGCAGATAATTAAAATATCTATTTATTTTATCCGTGAATATCTATTAAACAATACGGATTATATCCGCAGATATCCGCGAATACAAATTTATTTGCCTGCTATAAACAAAGAAAAGCAAAGTTTTTAGTTTTCAATCAATTGATAGTAATATACTTAAACATACCCTAGTATTACATTACATTACATGTTATGCTTGAAACAAACGTCTTAGGAAACTAATACTGTGTGTTGGAGAGGATCGGGGTAAATGTCAATGGTCTAGGATCATGAGAGAAATAGATGTGAGATCTCTAATATATGTGGGACCAGTCTTAAATTTGAAGATATTAAGTAAATGAATCACTTTAAATTTTATAGATTTACTCCCACCCTACGACCTTATTTATAAGTAAGAATTATTTTTTAAGTTTATTGAATAATTGATGTATCTAATTTATATTTAACGTCAGATACATCAATTATTCAATGAACCTAAAAAATAACTTTTACTTATAAATAAAGTAAATGAGATGACTTTTTTTTTAACTGCATCGTAATCTTTTTATCTCTCTAGTCTCGCCACTTGCTTGATACTGATTTTTTTTTTTCTTTCTTTAATCATCTTTTTGCCGTAAAAATTGGGAGGAATGACTATTTAGAATGGAAAACGATTTTTCACAAATTTAATTTAATTTGTCAACATTTCAGAAATTAACCATTAAATAATAGCAATAAGTGATTTTTTTATGTTGCTAAAAAAAGTGATTTTGTTACGTTGTTAAAAAAAATGATATTGTTATGATAAATTTGGGAGCTGAGTCACATTTTTATTTTTTTTGACAAAGGAGCTAAGTCACATTTGTTTTTACAGAAGGGGTAAATTTTTGTTGGGATGAGAAACTAAAAATTCTATGTCATCAAATGTAAGGATAAGCAATATAAAATGGTAGTTTACATCCACAATTACATGATCATGAGTAAAGAGTGAGATGAGTAGATCAACTGGTTAAATTATTTGAGCTAAAGGTTAAAGAGTTAGAGGTTCATGATCCTAGTCCTGGCAAGGAGAAAAAACTAATATTATAAATATACTAACAAACTAACAATTTGTCAAAAAAGAATAATGAGTGAGTGCCTTCTTGAATTATACCGTCAAAACCAGATAGTTCTCATCTCTCATTGCTTATACGACGACAAACAAAAGTAGGAGCAAAATTGTATTGATGAACACGACTAGGGGGGCAATGTTGCTCAAAACTTCTTCGTTCAACTCCGTTGTCGTTGAAGAATTGGAAGAGACACGATGGTTGCATTCATGGCGGTTAGAAGAGAGGGAGAAGGATTTGTGTGGTTTGGAGTGTGTAGAGCCAAAATTGATTCTAGAAGCGTATAATTGATTATGATTTGTTTGATTTTTCAAAAGTAAATTATAGCTTCTGATTCTATAATTGATTTTTATACTCAATTTTTTTGCTCAACTTGCTTTTACATTAATATATCAATCCAAACATAAATCACTTTATCTTCAATTCAATTTTGGTCAGAATCATATTTTACGGAATCAAGTATGCCAAAATATTTTTTTCAAAAGTAAATTATAGCTTCTGATTCTATAATTGATTTTTATACTTAATTTTTTTGTTCAACTTGTTATTACATGAATATATCAATCCAAACATAAATCATTTTATCTTCAATTCAATTTTGGTCAGAACCCATATTATTTTTTTTGAACAAGTGAAAATGAGAATATTAATACCAAGAAATTAGCCCTGCCTAGCACAAGGTGCGTCAGACAAAGTTACAAAGTTTTACAACCTCAAATACACACAGAAGTGAAAAACTTAATCGACGCCCAAACAACCAACGGGCTCGACCATCACCTGTGAGTGTGGTCAGAACCATATTTTACGGAATCAAGTATGCCAAAATACATTTTTCTCACCGCAAAATCAAACATACATGAAAGAAAGATGGAGAGGAAAATAGTTAGAAGAATTGGAAGAGAGAAGATGTTCATCGTGGTTGCAGAATAATGGAAAGAGACACACCGGAGATGAGTGGATGGAAAGGAAAATAGTCATGCGACTCACTTAAAATTAAAATCTAATCTAATGAGTAATGACTAACATTTAACCCTTTCATTTTAAAATTCGTCTCACTTAAAACATTATATACATATTCAACATTTTGCCATTCATAGACAATATGGGACAAATCACTCACAATTGAGCTCAACAGTGTCTCACGGTAAAGTTCTCACCTCATATTCACTTTTGCTCCTCCCACCATATGGAAGAAATATCTAGTTTATCATCAACGTCGTTAGCTAATACTCTTGGTGTGTCTTTTGTAGGTAAGGACATTTTTTTCTCATGTAAAAAAAAACTTTTGACAATTGTATCGGACTCAAACAGTAGTGTCTATACTCCCAAGGATCTCACTTGAAGAATACACTTAAATGATAAAAATATGGTAAACTTACATATTTTTTTTACATTTTTAGTCTTTTAACTTAATTTCAGGTAATGATTTGGTTTTTTTATCTTTTTCTCCCGTCGTTTTAGTCCTTTTTCGTCCTTCATTTGTGTTTGAAAGTGGTTTTTTAAGATTCAAATCTATAATTTTATTTTAGGACATAATATATAATTTTTTTTCCCGTGAAATTAAGTTAAAGGACTAAAAGTATAATTTTGCCTAAAAATATTCAAATTTGTTTGTTATACACACAAAATGTAAAGTTAGTAGTCCTACAATCCAACTCAAATGATAATGTTGATATTGTTAGATTGAATATTTTTTATCTGAGTCTAAATCTAAGACTTTACAATTATGTGTGAATTTGACTAAATTTTGTTATTCTGGTTCAGAAGAAAAAATTTCGAACCGATAAACCTTGTTTTTTAGGGTTAAATATGTTTTTAGTCCCTACATTTTACTAAATTATTAAGAATGATCCCTACATTTTAAAAATGGTGAAAAAAAACTATAAAATTTGAATTTAATTGTTGCGCGCTGTCGGTGTAATACTTTTTTACACATACATCCAATAATATACCAACACATCACGTATTGTGTTTAAAAACAAATGATGTGGCAACACATCATTGGATGCATGTGTAAAAAACATTTACACTGACGGTGCATAACAATTAAACTCATAAAATTTTTCGTTATCAAAATTAGTCCAATCCGTCAAGAATAGTCCCTACATTTTGTAAAATTGTCAAGAACAGTCCCTACCTTTTAATATTTGTAGTCCCTACATTTTGCAAAATTGTCAAGAATAGTCCATACCTTTTAATATTTTTAGTACCTACATTTTGCAAATTGTCAAGAATGGTCTCTACATTTTATGCCACAAAAGCTTTCTTAACGGATTGGACTAATCTTGAGAACGAAAAATTTTATAGAGTTTTTTTTTACCATTTTAAAATGTAGGTCCATTCTTAACAATTTCGCAAAATATAGGGACTAAAAACATATTTAACCGTATTTTTTATTCCGTAGAATGTATTGTTTTAATTAATTTAAAATGTTGAAAGGGTAATGGAAATCACATTTTGAGCAACTATATCGTGGCCGTCGTAATTGGAGTGTAGTGTTTGGATAGTATATGAAGGGGGCTAACGTTTCAAAGGTGAAGGCACAAACAAAGTGAAGTTTGGGTCCACTTTCTATAATTTACCAACAATGGAAATGAAAGGAAAGAGGAATGTTACCAAATATGTGCATATATAGTAAAGTAAAATAATATTACATAAAGGCACAAACCAAAAAATTTCATTTTTTTTAGAACCAAAAAGCTTTATACAAGGTAGACGTTTTATGGCTCTGTTTGATAAAAATAGCGATTAGCTGATAAGCTAGCTTATAGTTTTTAGTTTATAAGGTAAAAGCTATAAAAAACTTAAAGGATTTATATGATACAAACGTAATACTTAAAGAATCTATCTGATACTTAAAAAACTTAAATGACATATATGATACAAACGTAAAACTTAAAGAACTATAGATGCATTTGACCTAAAATATATCTCACTTTTTATTGACTAAAAAATATATTTCACTTATACATCATAAAATTAAGGGTTAAATATATTTTTAGTCTCTACATTTTGCGAAATTGTCAATAATGATCCCGACATTTTAAAAATGGTAAAAATAAATCCCATAAAATTTTCCGTTATCAAGATTAGTCCAATCCTTCAAAAAATTTCCATGTCACTGACGAAAAGCTTAATTTTTAATTTTTTTCGTCTCTACATCTTGCAAAACTGTCAAGAATAATCCATACCTTTTAATATTTTTAGTCTCTACATTTTGCGAAATTATCAAGAACGGTCCTGCATTTTATGTCACAAAAGTTTTCTTAACGGATTGAACTAATCTCGATAACAAAAAATTTTATGGGATTTTTTTGACCATTTTTAAAATATTGGGATCATTCTTAATAATTTCACAAAATGTAAAGACTAAAAACATATTTAACCCTAAAATTAAACTTTCTATTTTTTATTTCTTATCGAAACTCCACAATCCAAACATTCCATATTGATAATATTAAATGATTTATCAACAATGATGAATCCGTGGTAGTAGCAGCCATACATAATTAGGAGGGCAGCTTGGTATGATTCAACATTGGACCAAATAGACGGCTGACCAAGCTTGACTGTACACGCTTACAGTATTATATAAGGAAAAGAAAAATGCTAAACAGTTTCTTCGGGGCACAGTTAAGCATATTAAAAAGGAAATTTTGTTTTGAAATTTGTACATTGAATACTTTGAAAATGTAAAAAGTTATTTTTTTGAATATTAATTTTGTCTTTATTCCTTTTTTTAGTATACTTAACGAGTATCCCGAGAACACTGTTTAGCATGACCAATTATTTAATCCTCTTCATATGGTCCACTTTCAACTAAAGTATAGAGATTTTCATTATTCATATGATATGCATGACAACGGGAAATTAATTGAAAATCTTGTTTGTAACTTTTAGGAATAACGAGTATTGGTGGAATATTATCACCAAACGACTCTTCATTGTTGCCAAGATTAGTTTGTTTGAAACAACAAGAGAGACGGCTATAACACCACAATGTTTGACAACTTCCATTTTGTCATCTGCCTTTTACCTTAGCCATATAAAATGTCATTTTGTATTTTCATAATCAAAATTTAATTTTAAATATTTTTTTTATCTAAAACATTTTTTTATCTAAATTTTAAGATCTAAAACTCTTGCTCGAGTTGTTACCCTTAATTGGCCCTGTCAACTTGGTCATTTAATTGGCCACGTCAACATCATTAAAATTATCAAATCGTAATGGCAAATGAATTTAAATAAGTAATATTTGACGGAGTTCCAAAATATTAAATGAGCTAGAGACATGTTTAAAAACGTCTAAAAGAATTGAAGACCAATTGAATGGTTTATTTAAATTGGATTTTACTAAATTTCAAAATAATTTTATAATTTTTACTTTCCTTAACCAGTGCTCTAATGCACCGGTTAACATTTTCCATTTAAATTTTCAAGTTTGGTGTTGTGTTCACCTTTAACACAAGCTGTCATTTCTTGTGTTGTGTTCACCTTTCACAAATTTTGTTGCAATTTTGCAACTATATAAAACAAGGGTGATGTTAATTAGTGCATCCGTAGCACTAGTTAAAAAACCAAAAAAATAAATTTTTATATTGAAAAGATCACTTTTTAGACTTTTAAAAAGTCGAGTACATTAGTCAAAAAAAAAAGAAAAGTCGAGTACACAAGTTTCAAGACAATTTGACTATAATCAACTTTCTTAACTAATGCCTTGGGAGCATTATTTAGTATATTGAAAAATGTTAAACGGTGCCTCTGAGGCATTGATTAAGCATATAAATAAAGAAATTTTGTTTTGAAAATTGTGCATTCAATACATTGAAGGAATAAAAAATCATTTTATCAACATTAACTTTATCTTTTATTTTTATAATTGCTTAACAAGTGCCATCCAAGAGTACCGTTTAGCATGACCCTTTAGTATTTTCCATAAAACAAAAGGAACGATATTAGTTGTACATGTTGCTTTTGGTATATACTATGTATGTATGTTAATCACAATCACACTAGAAACTTCGTGGGGGTCCGCAGGCTAGCAGCTGCCTTGGATAATTCGAAACTTCTCAATGAGTATGAAAATAACATGTTGGTCAAAAATGAATCATGTCTATGTGTGATGTGAAGGATACGGCTTTCAACCCATACTTTATGACCACTCATTTTTTTTATTTTCCTTTCTAAATATGTGATTGAATTTAAGTATGTAATGAGTTTTATTTAAAGAACAAATTATTTAAGAGAGTTTTAAATTTCAAGGGAAAGTTCTAGATTAATTCTAAATTATCTTATTAAACTTTATTTATTTAAAGATCGAACATATAAAAATCATCTTATCAATGGAAGAGGGTGCTTGTTGACTTCAAAGTCTTTTGGGGATTGTGCAAGGGAAGCATATACTAGAGGAAACTTAAATTTGAGTAATATGTATGTTTTCCTTATCTTGTTTTATTTTGTTAGTACTAAACACGAAATTGACCATGAAAATTCAATGGACCCATAGTTTTGAAGCTTAATTGAATGAGGCAATTTTATACTAAATATGTGGGATAAAGTCAAGTTTCGAGGGGTTATATAAAACTGATGGCTCTAGTGAAGGCACTATATATATCTTTAAATTATTGTTATATACTCTCTATTTATCGGGTCACTATTATAAATAAAATTTAATATTTTTGCTACATTAAAAAATTAATATATGGTTCACGATCTGATGTATATCTGGCCTACATTGTAGATCAGATATATAAGTTTTTAAATTTAAAAAAAAAATCAAATTACCTTATAATAGTGATTGATAAGATAAACTATATTGTACTAATTTTGTTTAAATATAATGCTGACAGGAGTATATAGTAGTACTTAGTAAATAAAAAGGAGCATATAATTATCAAAAAAAGAAGAAGAAGGAGTATATTGTATATAGTACTAAAAAAATCAATAATGGTCATTTTGATATTTAAATGTGTGATGTGTTGTCATTATAAAATTTGAATTTATCAAAATTACAAAGACATCCATAAACATTTCTTTTTTCTTTTATTAATTATGTGAAAAAACATTTAAAGACTACATTAACTAACTAAACACAATAACACATATTTAAAAGTCAAAATGATTAATGAATGACAAGTTAATTTCCATACACAATCAATTTGATAAATTACATATAGATCAACTAACTTAAATATGCACAAGTGTATTGATTAATATATCATTCACAATGCACTATATTATTCACATTGGTTAAGTTCTCAACATATGATTTTTATTTAGAATTGACACTGTATAAAATATTTCTATATATATATATAGTAGAAGAGAAGATTTGACATCTGGAAATTAATAATGACGATGACATAGAACAGATCATAAAGACAAAAGAATGAATCAATATAACAAATGCATTCCAAAGTAAACAACACTCTAACGGGAAGGATTTTCCTTTAATTTTTTTTATGCAAAGGATTTTCCTTTAATTAAAATAGAAAACAAGTATACAAATCCTAACAACAAACAGTCTAATTCCTACACACAAAAGTTTTTAATGGATAGCTATTTCCTCTATCTACCAAAAATAAATAAATAGAAAATTAATCGAGAACTATGATGAATTAGCTTTATGAATTGCATCAACCTCAATTGTCACTAATATTTCTCCTTTATAATAATCTATACAATATATAAAGGTGATAGGGGAGTTTGGGGATAACTTTTTCATATTCCCATTATATTCATCATGATTACTTAACATTGATTTGATTTTTTTTGTACCAACAAAAATCTTTTATTAACAAACTCACCATAACATAAGGTACATTTTTTTTAGCAGCAAAAATCTTTTATTAACAAATTTACTATAAAGTGTATACTCTTACAAGAAAACACATGTGAAAAGAATCTCCCAATTGTCAATCTAAAAGAAAATGATCGATTGTTAGAAGTCCCACATTGGCTAGAGATGTGACAAAGATAGCCTTTATAATATAGTGTAAACCTCAACTCTCAAGCTAGCTTTTGTGGTTGAGTATAGGTATCTCAAATTCTAATAAGGAACTCAAAATAAAATACTCCCTCCGCTTTTATTTAAATAACTTATTTGATCATTGCACACAATATAGAAAAATGTAATAATTAAAGAGAAAGAATATCATTTTTACTTAATAACCCTTAAAAAGTGAATTAGACAAAAATGAGTCTAACATTAAATGACCTACAAAAAATTACTCATACAAATCAACTCTTAAGGTAAATTAGATAAAAAATATAATTGAATTTTAACTGATATAAAATAAAAAACGAGTCTTCCTTGTTTTTATCTTTTCTACATAATTATAATAAGGTTAGTATATGGAAACTCAATTCTAATAATAGATTTCTGGGTTAGTGAACTAAGTTAAAATGACATAATGTTTCTTCGAAAATTCGATTTTGCCCTTGAAAAAAATTCCGGAATGTGTTTTTTGAAGTTTTTTAAATTGGATAAACATATTCAGAAGTTTTTCTTCAAGGAAAAAAATTCGGAAAACGCATTCCAGATTTTTTTTCCAAAGGCAAAAAAGGAAATCCAAGGGGAAAAAGAAACCTGGGGGTGGGAAGAGTAATTTTCATTTTAGGTAAGCACCCGACGGCCCAATTCATTTATTTATTTGCTGACAAGTTAATGGGCCAATGGAACATTATTTTTGACTAAAATACATTTTGACCTTCTAATTTTTAAAAATTTGTGATTTTGCCCCAACTTTATAATAGCAACTTTGACCCCAAATTTAGCCTATTTTGCAAATGACTAATCCCCCACTAATTTTAACCAAGTCAATGTTTATGTGGATGGTAGATCAAGTGACACACATACCACATGCGCACCATAAATATTTCATCAACTCTAAACATGAGGTTATTACGTGCGCACCATAAATTTCAAGTGGTTGCCAACCAAATTATATATCTTAGTCAAAAAAAAAAAAAAACCAAATTATATATCGTCCTTTTGCATTTTTAATTTCTTATTCTCCACCAAAGCACCAAAAGTAGTAAAAAAAATGCTCACAACCTTCCTCTTATGAGATGAAATCCACATTCAACCATTTACAAATTCTCTTCCATATTTGTACATAATGAGAAAGAGTCATAGGAAAATCACATTTTTTAAGAAACAAGTATGTCGAATGCACTGAAAATATGCCGGATTGATGCGAATCCATCTCCTAACACGATCTAGGAAATCCAACGAAAGGCTGATACTTTGTCAACGGACATGACAATTCAGTTGCTGCATCCTTCTTAGCTAGAGTCAATTCCTCTGCCCATAACATTTGCCACGACCATTTAGGTCCATGCCACAAACCAACATCTTCGATCATATCACATTATCACCAGGTCTTAAAGCTTTCTTAAACAATTGAGGATACATATTTTTCAAACAAACATGTCCAGTCCATATCTCATGCCTAAAACGCAAACATTTAGCATTTCCCATCATATTGCTCACATTGTGTTTAAACCGGTCTCCGCTCACATCTCCCTCTATCTTCATGAAATCACGCCACCACCGTGACTGTCCTTTTAAATCTCTGTTGGATACTAACCAATTTTTTTAAGACACAAAACGGTGCTTTAAAGAAAGAAAAAAACTAGAGAAGAAGACTAGAAAGTACTTAATATACTATGTATAATAAAATATTATTTGTAACTCTTATATCTAGCAATGCCTGATTGCATGATTAATTGCGCCATAATTCTTGTCTTTCTTGCACCATGGTTATTACTCCCTCCGTTTCTTTTTAATTGTCGTTTGAGAATTGTTCTGGACTGGGCCAAGGAGCTGACCCAAATCCACTCCTGCTCGGAAGACAGGGCAGGCCCAATAAGGACTTGCTCCTGCCCGACAGTCAAGCAGGCGGCTCTTCCCTCGTGCTGCTCGACATTCATCCATGGAGCTTATCCACTCCTCCTAGGATCGTGGAACTGCTCCACCAAGATAACAGCAGGCAACTGCTTCTCCTCTTATTCAGGAGTTATCGTGGCAGTCCACCTTATTGGGCTGCTCAGCACAGCCCACTAAGGGGACCTTTGGCCCAGCGCTGGGGGCAACTATATAAGCTCTCCTTGACAGGAGAGCAAGGTACACAATTCATTCTCTCACTCTCACTCTCTCTATTCTCTGTGCTTGTATTCTCTCTGACTTTGGCATCAGAGCGTCTGCAGGTACAACCCCCCCCTCCGGTGTGAATTGCTGCTTGACGCTACAGTACGACCGATCTCTGGTCATCACACCTTTCTGATCAACAGGTTAGATCAGTGGCGCCGTCTGTGGGGAGCTAGAAGTTCTCCCCATCTTCTCTTCTTTCCTTCAAGAACGAAAGATCAAAACTAATTTTCCAACCACAATCATTATGGCCAGTGCTTCAAACACCAACAACGACGACGTCAACAACGACAACGTCAACGTTGCTCCTCCGTTCACCTTGAACGCCGGCGGTTCTGTCCTCATGCCGGTTGACGGCAATGATCAGCCCATTCCTGAAACTGATCACAGAGACGGACGAGAAACCTCCCCCGAATCTGATGACGAAGATGCGGTGCAGTTCCTCTCAGAGCGAAAAAAGGGGAAGCAGTCGCAAATCACGCCGGGAAAATCGGCAACGAATCCTCAACCGAACTCCCCGCGAGTTACGGAAAACGCTGCTCTGCTCGACGCCTTGCGCGAGACTATCCGGACTGTTAACGAGCAGAACAATCGTATCCGGGCGCTGGAAGACGGCCAGCGACAAATTCTGGGGTATATCAAACCCCCTTCTCCGCCGCGGAGAGCTGAACGCTCGAAATCTCCACCTGCTCGCCGAGCAGGGACCAGCCAAAGAAGACCTGTCCTCGAGCGCGTCCAGCCACAGGTCCAGAAGAGGAACAGAACTC
This sequence comes from Trifolium subterraneum, assembly GCA_951799995.1. Taxonomy (NCBI): domain Eukaryota; kingdom Viridiplantae; phylum Streptophyta; class Magnoliopsida; order Fabales; family Fabaceae; genus Trifolium; species Trifolium subterraneum. The sequence goes on along the minus strand of OX637463.1, from coordinate 9,287,561 downwards.
CTCCCCGCGAGGACTCTGTCGCCCGAACAAACAAGAGGGGCAAAGCGGCTGCTCTCTTTGAGCAGAGACCCAGATCTCCTCCTCGGAGGAAAGAGATCCTGCTCGGAGGCATGGCCCAAGGTAGTCGGGGAGACGACTATCAAAACCGGCGAGAGAACTCTCCTCGACGAGAAGAAACTCCAACCCACTCACCGGGCTGGAGTGACGATGAAGTTTACAAGGGTCCACTGTCCAGGCAGATTGATGTCACTGATGACATGAAGAAATACCTGATGAGGAAGAACCTCCGCGATGGAACCAAGTTCAAAGAGATGGTTGCCATCGAGAAACCTGCTACCTGGGATGAGATCCTGCACAAAGCCCAGGCCTACATGCAGTTCGAGGAGGAAACCATGGCCGACGCCATGAGATATCCCCGAACATAGGACAATCGCCCTCTCCGCGAGCAGGGCAATAGAAACGGGGACAAGCGCAACGGGGACAGGCGCGGGCGTGACAAGTCACGGGAACCCCGAGGACCTCATAGCCAGTTTACCAATTACACTCCCCTGCTCGTACCACGAGAGATTGTCCTCGCCGAGTGCGCTGCCTCGGATTTTAAGAATGCTGGGATCAGATTCCCAAAATCTACCCCTTTTAAGCCCGGGCAAGACAGAAGCAGATACTGCGCCTATCACAAAAGTTACGGGCATCTGACTGAAGACTGCATCCAGCTCAAGGATGCCATAGAAATTTTGATCTGTAATGGCAAGTTGAAAGACTATGTCAAGCGGAAGGAGAACCCTCGCCAGGAGAAGAAGCACGAGGACACCCCCGAGGATGAGCCCAGAGCTTCCGGGGAGAAGAACGTCGCCTTGGCTGTCTGGCGACCAGAGGACTTCTACGTTCCCAAACACATCAAAGACACCTACGAGCATCCCATCCTCAACGAATGGGAAAATTTTGCTGAGACCATGGTCATCTCCGGCGGTGTCTTCGACAAACACACCGTCGGCTCGGTAAAAAGAAAGTTCGAGGAGCTCATCACTGCCTCCTCGGGCATGGCTGTCACCCTCGGTAAACCGAAAACATCGTCACAGCCTCTCTCCTTCTATCTCGAGGAGCTGCCCGGAGGATCTGCCAACTCACAGACCCCCCTCCTCGTCAGAGCCGACATGACAAACTTTGACATTCGACGCATCCTGGTCGACTCTGGCAGCTCGTGCGACATTATGTACGCACATCTGTTCAGGACATTGCAGCTGGATGAGTCCCATCTCACTCCGTATTTGGGCTCTGATCTCCAAGGATTCAACGGGGCAACCACAAAGCCCTGGGGTTACGTCGACCTGATCGTCACCTTCGGCCATAAGGAAACGGCCAAGTCGATCAAAGTCAAGTTCCTGGTGGTAGATTGACCATATCTCTACCAGTGCATCATCGGCAGAACTGCAATCGCAGACCTGCCCGCCGTAGCCTCCACTGCCAATCTGAAGATGAAGTATTACACTGACAAAGGGCAGGTAGCTACTCTCCATGGAGACATTGAGGCTGCGAGGAGGTGCTTCAATGCAGCTTATAAAGGGCAGAGCTATGTTGGCCCTGTCCCTGAAGCGAAGAAGAGCAAGACTTCTTCCGAGCAGCTAGAAACGAGCACAAAGCCCCCTCCTCCACAACCTCCCCAGAATGTAAGCTTGGTGGACCTCGACAGTCGTCATTCCAAGCAGGAACATAAAGAGGAGAAAAAGCTGCGCAAGGACAAGACAGAGGGCGACGCGGCGAGCAGGGATAATCTTCGTCCCATTCCCGACGGAGATTTCGAGCTGATCCCCCTTGGAGAAGATCCGAGCAGGAACTTGAAGATTGGAAAGGACGTCCCCGACTTGGCGAGGAAACAGCTGGTGGTCTGCCTGAAAGACAATGCTGACCTGTTCGCCTGGAGTGCTTCCGAGATGCCAGGCTTGGACCCCAACATTGCTTGTCACCAGTTGACCGTCGATGAAGCTGCTAGTGCCGTAGTGCAACGTAGGCTTAGGCAGTCTCCTGAAAAAATGGAGGCTGCAGAAAAAGCTGTAAAAGACCTCTTAGAGGCTAATTTTATTTCTGAAGCCAAGTATACAACTTAGTTGTCAAACGTTGTACTCGTGAAAAAATCTAATGAAAAATGGAGGATGTGTGTTGACTATACCGATCTCAATAGGGCATGCCCTAAAGATGCTTACCCTTTACCTTGCATTGATAGATTAGTTGATAATTCTTCTGGTTTTGAATTACTGTCTTTTTTAGATGCATATTCAGGGTACAATCAAATCCCAATGGCTGTGGCCGACAGGACAAAAACGGCCTTCATGACCGAGTCGGACAACTATTACTACAACGTAATGCCCTTCGGCTTGAAAAACGCCGGCGCTACGTATCAGCGGATGATGAACAAAGTTTTCCGAGGAGAGATTGGGGACATGCTCGAAGTCTACATGGACGACATGATCGTCAAATCCCACGAGGAGGTGGATCACACAGTCCACCTTCAAAAGGTCTTCGAGCAGGCCAGAAAGGTCAATATGAGGTTCAACCCTGAGAAATGCACATTTGGCATCCGAGCAGGGAAGTTCCTCGGTTTCTACCTCACCGAGCGCGGAATCGAGGCTAACCCCGACAAATGTCGAGCATTCACCGAGTTCCCAACTCCCAACGACAAAAAATCCATACAAACACTGAATGGAATGCTGACCGCATTATCCCGCTTCGTAGCAAAATCTGCCCAACACGCACTTCCCCTTTTCAAATTGCTTAGGAAAGAATCTGCCTTCGAGTGGACTGAGGAGTGCGAGCAGGCCCTTCAACACTTGAAGAGGGCACTGTCCGAGCCCCCAGTTTTGTCGCGCCCGGATGTCGGGGAGGTCCTATATCTCTACCTCGCTGTCGCATCCGAGGCTGTCAGCGCCACTCTAATACGAGAAACGCTCGAAGGGCAGAAGCCAGTATACTTCACGAGCAAAGCCTTGCAAGGCCCCGAGCTCAGATACCAACGAATCGAAAAAGTCGCCCTAGCCCTCGTCACTGCGGCAAGGAGACTGCGACACTACTTTCTCGCACACACGATCGTCGTGCGAACCGACCAGCCCATCAAGTCACTTCTTGTCCGACCAGATATGGCGGGCAGGATGTTGAAATGGTCGTTGGAGCTCTCCGAATTCGACATCCGCTATGAAAGCAGGAAAGCACTCAAAGCCCAAGTGTTGGCCGACTTCGTGGCCGAAATGACTTGCTCGTCCTCCTCGACAGACGGGGCGAACAAGTGGACCATTTTCGTCGACGGCGCGTCTAACGCAACAGGAGCGGGTGCTGGGATCATCCTCGAAAACGAGGAGGGCATCCTGATCGAAGTTTCACTAGCAGTGTCTTTTCCGACCTCAAACAACCAGGCAGAATACGAGGCTTTCCTTGCAGGATTGCGTCTCGCCGAGGACGTGGGCGCGAAGGAAATAAAAATCTATACGGATTCGCAGCTTGTCGCATCGCAGGTCCTAGGAGAATATCAAGACAAAAATGACAACTTATCTGAATACTTGGCCTTAGTGAAGGAAAAAATCACGAAGTTTGACTCCGCCGAAATACAGCATGTTCCCCGAGAGCACAACAAACGAGCAGACATCCTGTCAAAGCTGACGAGCACGAAAAGAAAGAACGGAAACAAATCCGTAATCCAGGAAATCCTCTCTCATCCGAGCATACAAAAACCAACGAGGGTCCTCGACATAAACGCCATCGGGGACGCTAACTGTTGGATGACACCAGTATACAACTATCTCGCGCACGGAACATTACCTAACGACGAGAAGGAGGTAGGAACGGTCAGACGAAGAGCGTGCTCGTATACCCTCCTTGACAATAAGCTTTACAGAAGGGGCTTCTCCATTCCCCTCCTGAAGTGTGCCGACGAGGCCACTGCCGACTACATCCTCCGCGAGATACACGAGGGAATCAACTCACAGCACCTCGGGGGTCGCTCCCTGGCCAGAAAAGCATTGCGAGCAGGATATTACTGGCCAACTATGCAACAAGATGCTAAAGAGCACGTGAAAAAGTGCGACAAATGCCAACGGCACGGGGACATGCACCTTGCTCCTCCTCACGAGCTCAAGTCATTATCGTCCCCGTGGCCATTTGCATGGTGGGGCATGGACATCCTCGGTCCCTTCACTAGAGGAAACCTCCAATGTAAATACCTCATTGTTGGAGTAGACTACTTCACCAAATGGGTAGAGGCAGAACCACTCCTCGAAATAACGTCATTTAGGATTCTACGTTTCCTCAAAAGAGATATCCTATGTCGTTTTGGGATCCCCCAAGCTGTGGTCACTGACAACGGCAGACAGTTCACTGACAAGACATTCAGGGGATTCCTCGCCAAAATTAATACAAAACATCACTTCACATCCGTCGAGCACCCACAAACCAACGGGCAAGCAGAAGCCGCAAACAGAGTCATCCTGCGCGGACTACGACGACGGCTGGGCGACACCAAGAAGCAGTGGGTCGAGGAGCTGCCCCACGTACTATGGGCATACCGAACCACCCCTCACTCCACTACCGGGGAGACGCCTTTTCGTCTAGCATATGGGACCGAAGCAGTCATTCCCGTGGAGATTGGAGAACCGTCTCGTCGCACCGAAGCCCCCCACGACGAAGAGATGAACGACGAGGCGATGAGAGAGGAGCTGGATCTTGTCGAAGAGATCCGAACAGCAGCTTCCCTCAAAGAAGCCTCACTAAAACAGCTAGTGGCTGCTCGACATGACACCAAAGTCATAAAAAGAGACTTCGAAGTCGGCAGCCTCGTCTTAAGACGAAACACAAAGGACTCCCACGAGGGCAAGCTCGCAGCCAACTAGAAGGGACCATATCGTGTCCGCGGCAAAACGGACAACGGCGCATACCACCTCGAAACCCTCTAGGGGAAGGAAATCCCTCGAACGTGGAATGCCCAAAAGTTAAAACAATATTATAGCTAAGTTATTTGCCAACCATGCATCCACGCAAAGGCAACATCTGCTCTTAAAACAACGAGCAGAGCTCCTCGACAACGGATGTCGCGCAGGCACCCGCGCTCATCTAAAAACACTTAAGGTAAACTCTGAGCTCAACACACGAGCAGAGCCTCTGCCCGACGAGGACAACTCATGAAACGAGCTCCATCGTCGTCGTGCCGTAACCTAACACCCAGCTCGCAATGGGATGTTCAGGTCGTGGACCGAGCACATCCACGCGCTCGGATCCGCGTTTGTCTGGATAAACGACTCTAGACGCTTAAGTAGTTCCTTAAACTATTTAAGTTATTTCCGAGGGCATGCGTCCTCGACAGAACGTGCCCGTACAACAGTTAGCGAATCACAAAGTTTTAAGGATTTTTCACAAGTTAAAGTCCGAGCGCAAATTCGTATGATTAAACGGACACAAAAATAAACATCCACACAAACAGGCAAAACTTAGCAAACACATGCACAAATAGATAAAGACCACCAAGGCCAACAATATCATAAAAGTACGGGGACGAAGCCCACTTGTTCGAGCATTACAAAAATATGGCACGCAGGCCCCAAAACACAAGTTCAACAAAAAAAATAAAAAACAAATGAGTAAATGGCGCGCAGGCCCAAATAAATCCGAGGACGAACTAGTGATCACTCTCCCCGTGACCTTCTTCGTTGACATCCATCTGCTCATCCTCGTTGCCGTCGTCGCCCTCCTCCTCGTCCTCCTCCTCCTGTTCCATCTGCCGGTACTGCTCAGGGATGACGATCTGTCCGTTCTCAACTTTACGAGCAGCCCGGTTCCTTCGGTCACTAGCCCGGGGTTGACGACCTGTAGTTGAGCCACGGCGTTGTCAAAACCATACTTGGCACTCTTAAAAACATTTTGCCTTTGGACTTGGATCTCGCCGACCAGCTCTGCCCGAGTCGCCAAGTTCCGAGCACAATCCGGTTCATCCTCGGCAGGGATCATCATCTGCTGTAAGGACTTCAACTCCTCCACGGCAATCCCCCTCCCTTTCTTCTCCTCGTCATAACCGACCCTCAAATCTTCCAGCTCCTTCTTGACTTTGGCGAGCTCGACATTGGTCTCCCGCAGCTCGGCCGTCTGCTTGGCATAGATCTCCCGTTTTCCCTCACAGTCGAGGATACTGTTCTCGAGCTGACGATTTTTTGCCTCCAACTTCAGGGCCTTCTCCTTCAGCTTCGCCACTTCTTTCATGGGACCACCGTCGTTGAGTGCCATAGCTGTCTCCGCCACCCTGAGCATAGCGGCCAAATCCTTGGCGAGCATATTGGCTCTCTCCTCGGATGTGTATCCCAAAATGAGGTCCTTCTCCGACTGCATCAGCAATGGAGGGTTCATCTCCATGAAACCCCTCTTCCCGTAGGTAGGGGGCAAGATAAAACCCTTCTCCTCGGCAATGACGGACAAGTCGATGATCTGCTCGTCCCTCTGTCTCTTCGCCGGAGGGGGCTTAGCAACCGACGAGCTCCCCTTAGCACCCACTGGCGACGAGGAGCTGGCGGGCGTTGTTTGGCTCGAGGAGATCACTTGGGAGATGGCAGCTCGAGCAGGTTTTTTCTTGGCCACCCTTTTCTTGTCGGCCACAATCTTCACTAGCTCGTCAGCAAAGTCAGCCATTTTATCTGCCAAAAACGAAAGTTAGTCGACTTACGAGGAGAAAAATAAACAAATAAAGTTGAAACAAATGTCGGGCACGAGAATCAAACAAATACCTAACAAATCTTTCCTAGCATCCCTGCTCGTACACTCGAGCAGAGACTTCGTATTTACAAACCGAGGCTCTACCCTCGGGTTCCCGAACTCATCCTTTGCGGGCACACCCGCCTTGGTCATGAATCTTACGGGCTCGAACCCGGCGACATAGTTTCTAATCCTCTCAAACCCTGCTCGTTCTGACGGGGAGAGATTTTCATCTCGGACTAGATAAGCATCCGTAGGCAACGCGAAATGTTTATCCGACCAGCTCAACGGGAAACGGGGAACCTCCTGAGGAACCGGCTTCCCCTCCTCGCCTAAAATGGCCACAGTCTTGTATAAGGATTGACGGGCTTCCGGGGACATAGGCTTCACCACGTAATATCTTTCCTTAAATCCCCGAACCGAATCCACGAACATCCTAAAGATTTTACCCTGTTGATGTTTCAAGGACACCCAACCTTGCCTTCCTCGGAATGTTTGCCTTTGAATTTTAAAAATTCGGAAGAACAGCGGCACAGTAGGTTCAACCTCGAGATACTCGCACAAAAGCTCGAAGGCCCTTATAAAGGCCAACGAGTCCGGATGCAGTTGCGAGGGAGCCAAGTGGAGCCGGTCGAAAATTCCAATGGCGAGGGCACTAAAAGGCATTCTAAACCCAAGGTCCTTGAAAGCGAACTCGTACATGGTGAACCCGCTGTCCGAAAATGTCGAGCACACCCTCTTCCCCTCGACGGGCAGATAAGCTTCCCAATTCACGGGGTCACCTTCGCCCCTCTCCTCGACGACAGAGAAAATGCTTGTGTCTCCTCGCTCTAACGAGGATGCAATTCCCCGGGGTTCGGCCGCAACCCAGGATAGCACCGGATCCCTTATAGTGTCGACCAGCCGACTCTCCTCGACTGGCTCCTCGATATCCGCCATAAGGTACCTGAAAAGCAGCGAAAGAAAGTGAATTCGACAGTCAAATCAAATCCACCCTTCCACTGCAATTCAAGTGAAAGGGCGTTAAAAATGGCGAGGACGTTGTCCCCGACCAAAGCCCTTATCAAATGGCAAATTAGAACAAGTTAACAAACGGGGAGACATGGGGTTTCGAGGACATGAAACGGGGAGAGGGTCCCCGGCAGCCAATTTAGCGAATACAGCGGGGAGAAGGTCCCCGACACCTAATTTAGCGATTAAAACGGGGAGAAGGTCCCCGATAAGGTTCACAGCGAACATAAATCATCATATGTGCTCGAATCTAATGAGGAGAAGCTCTGAAGCTCTCCTCGACACGAGGCGCAGATTCCCAGAAACCCCATCACTGTTCATCTTCTCCTTCATGTTCATCAAGTTCATACACTATTTTTCCAGGCAAAACTACTTTGATGCGAAAAAATCACGGTAAACACTTGGCAGTGGCAAAACCACCACCAAACACCAAAAACTCTCACATTTAACGACAAAAGCAGCGGTTTTGCTGAACTCAAAACCACCACAAACCACCAACACAGTGGTGGCTGCTATCCAAAACCAAAACCCCAAAGGAAAAATCAAAACTTTAACATCAAAGATACAAGCAAAGCACAAAAAGATCAGAAAAATGCAACAGGGGTGAAGACATTACCTTGCAATGAATAAAAATCGAAGCTTTCTGTTGAATAGGACTTGAGATGGATGAAAGTTTGAACTTCCAACTCTAAGGAGGAAAACGAAGAAGCAGCAACAATGGGAGAGAAATGTGTAAAGTGTCAAAACTGTACCTTTCCTCCTACTTATAACCTCCAAATTGATGGTCACGTGCAAAGGAAAAAAGCACGCCCTTCCGATCACAACCGTCGATTAAATCCAACAGATAAGATTGAAATACATCCAAAGGCCCTGATTTAATTTCCCAAAAAACGAAAGGACGTGACGATCGGACGGCCCACAACCCTCCTCGTAAAGCGAGGTAATAATGACCTATAAACTTAGGGCATTATGATGCCTTTTCGTAGGTAGGACACGTGGCAAGTTCAAACGGAGCCCTCGTCTTTTCACATCCCCTCGACTGGCCACGCGTCTCGAGGAGGTCGTGGGCACAAATATCCACCCACGCGCCGTGGGCACGTCGTTGAAGCAAACGCATAAAACTCTCTTCGGATGACGAGCATGAAGTTACTCTACAAACAAATCAAACCTTGCTGCGAGCACGTGCTCGCAACACAAAGATTCTCATGTCTCCTCGACACTAGGGGGAAGCGCTTCTCCGCGAAGCCTCCTCGACGACAGCTGATAAAAATCACGAGCACGAGTTACAACAACCTCTCCTCGTAACCACTATGCCTTAAAGCTCCCCGCGAGCATCTCCTCGTAAAAAGATGAGGAGAAGCAAAATACTTTGTCCTCGACACACAAGCTTGAACTTAAAGCCACTGCTCTTATGACTAAGAGCAATGGCTTGGGGGGCTCCTGTTCTGGACTGGGCCAAGGAGCTGGCCCAAATCCACTCTTGCTCGGAAGACAGGGCAGGCCCAATAAGGACTTGCTCCTGCCCGACAGTCAAGCAGGCGGCTCTTCCCGCGTGCTGCTCGACATTCATCCATGGAGCTTATCCACTCCTCCTAGGATCGTGGAACTGCTCCACCAAGATAACAGCTGACAACTGCTTCTCCTCTTATTCAGGAGTTATCTTGGCAGTCCACCTTATTGGGCTGCTCAGCACAGCCCACTAAGGGGACCTTTGGCCCAGCGCTGGGGGCAACTATATAAGCTCTCCTTGACAGGAGAGCAAGGTACACAATTCATTCTCTCACTCTCTCTCTATTCTCTGTGCTTGTATTCTCTCTGACTTTAGCATCGGAGCGCCTGCAGGTACAACCCCCCCCCCCCCTCCGGTGTGAATTGCTGCTTGACGCTACAGTACGACGGATCTCTGGCCATCACATCTTGTCATACCCCAAATTTTGCCCACTTATATAATCATATGGTTTATTGCCGCATTTTCTTTGGAATATGTGAATTAGCTCAATTGGTATTGGAAAGAGTATTTAGGGGTTTACTAGTGTGAGGGCTTGAGTTCGAATCCTATTGTCGTCTTTTTATAATTATTTCATTTAGTTTAAGTTTTATCGTTAGTAACTTTTATTAAAAATCCAAAAAATATTTTAGTCAATTTATTTTTATGTTTTTCTTTAATTTGTCAATATTACTATTAATTTCTTTATTTTTTATTATTATTGTCATTGTAATTGTTATTATTAGTGGTATCATTGTTACTATTATTATTATTATTGTCATCATGTGTCAAAAGTCAAAAGAATAAGTAGAGAGGGAAAGTATATGCACTTTTAAGACAAATCAAACCAAAGAGGAACAAATCAATTCTTCCATCAATTCCAAATCACCATCATCAAAGCATTCCTAAACCAAAATAATCCTCATTCAATTCATAAAAACCTAATTTTGTACATATAAATAATAAGGAAAAAACAGTAAGGGTGGGAGGACCAAGTGAGGAGGCAGGGAACACAAACTAGGAACCAAAATCACAAAACTGAGTTTTTCCAAATAACAATACAATACAGTAGCAGCAAGCTGCGTGTTTCTGCTCCCATAACCATCATCTTCATCAATTTTCCAAACAACAAACAAACTCACCCCCACCACCATGCTCATTCTTCTTAATCCTCTATAACCACATAATAACAACCACCTTCGATCTTCATCCCCAATATCAAACAATAACAATCTCCAAACAACAACACAGCCACACATACTCCACTCTTTATTTCACCATCTTCCACCACATATTATCACAACACAAACAACATAATCATCACCATAAACCAAACCTTCTCAAAAAACCACCACCAACCTCCAAAAGTTTCTTCCCATGAACCAACCTTCACCATTAACAACCAAGAACAGCAACAAAGCTAAAACAAACAAATAGAAAAAGAACAAGAGACCAGAAGAGAGAGATCGAAAAGGAAAAGGAAAGAAACCACCGCCGAATTCGCCGCCACCGCCATTACAGTTGCCGTCGCGACAAAACATACTCACCACCGTCACCGCTGCCCTGACTGAGAGAGGACGTGAGAGCGAGTAACGACTAGCGACAACGGTTGGCAAGCGTCTGAGCCGCAGTCGCCGGTGATGGAGGCACGACCGAGAGAAAGGAACACATGAATGAATGAAGAAGAAGGTGGACACGTACTGGTTTTATTTTTCCCTCTTTGTTTATTTTATTTTTTTAGTTTTTATATATTATATTATGTTAGTTTTATTTAATTTATTAAATGGGCAGCTGGGTGTTTTATTGTATATATATGCATTCCTACATGATTAAATAAAATAACAAAACAACAAAAACATCAATTCTAATTCTTTCTTTTAAAGCATCAAACTTCAATTAGTTTTTTATAATTAATATGGATTAAAAAAGAGATTGACGAATGTACATTTGTTGGTCTCTCGGATAATCGGGGGCTTAGCGTCACGCTTTGTCGACAGGTTGTTCGTCTTCCGCTCAAACACATTTTAATAAAAATCTTGGATTGAGAAAGAGTTTGGCGAATGTACATTCGTTGGTCTCTCGAACGATCGGGGGCTTAGCGCCACGCTTTGTCGACAGATTGTTCGTCTTCCGCACTTAAAAATAACTCAACTCATCAAATCATTTTTGCCCCAGCGCATCAAATAAAAAAAACAAATCATTTTCAAAAAATAAAATCAACCAACCAATCAAGCATTTTCTACCCAGAACTGCGTGTAGCTTTGAATTTCCCATTGCACCCGGGAATACGTAGGAGCGGGATTCATACATCCTGTCAAGCACACTAATAAAAAACTAAATTTTCCCCCTTGTATATAATAATTAATTAAAATCATGCAAGCAAATTAAACACCTTTTTATTAACCCTAAATTTAACGAGAAGGTTCCCGTTGAGTACAACGGATGTGAGGGGTGCTAATACCTTCCCCTCGCATAATCGACTCCCGAACCTGGAAATGGTTGCGATGACCATCTTTCCATCATTTTAAGGTTTTATCGATATTTTCCTTTTCCTACGGGAATAAATAAAGTTCGGTGGCGACTTTACTGTCTAGCGAGCATTTTCCGCTCGCGCATTTTTCCACCCGCTTCACACCTTTCTGATCAACAGGTTAGATCAAGAATCGTAACACTATTCATATAATCTACTTTGATTGTAATTTTTTTATTAATACATAAAAATAAATATTAGGATATAAGATGTTGTTCAATTTGTCTCGACAAGTATTTTCAAAATATAAAATTTTCATAATTTTTTATAATAGATAATTAAAGATATTAGTGATCAAAGTTGTGCATTGACATGTGTGCAGAAATCTAAAACGACAATTAAAAAGGAACGGAGGGGGTATAAAAAATCTTCAATTCGTGGCAACTAAAAATCATGCCACGATGTTGATGGATCATGGTGTTTATTTTTTTCTTCTTCAGAGATTTGCTTTGTTTTGTGATTTCTCTTCAAACTTTTTGTGATGTAGCTGCTTTGCTAGAATCTTCTCTTTTACCTTGTAATTACACCTAAAAATTTATTAAAATACTATAAAATTACTACTAAAAACCTAATATGAATGAATCTCATCAGTTATCTGCTGTCAATTGACAAATTCCGACCGTTCCAACCATTTAGGCGTTTCTTCATTGCTTCCACTATAGGATTCCAAATTATCTTTCTCCTTGGATTGACACCAATTGGAATTCCTAAAAAGCGAAAAAGGAATAAAATGTACCTCGGACGCAATAGACTAAAATTATCATCAACATTTATCCCATAAAGTTTACTTTTGAAGAAATTAACCTCAAATCAAACAACAACTCAAAACTATGCAATACCATTTTAATGGACCATAAGTTATCCCAATTACAGAACTATGTCATCTGCAAATTAAAGAGTATGATACTGTAGATCATCTCTTACTTTGTACCACCGAAGTTACTAATGTCGACTGCCTTTTGCATAGCCTTTCTGTTGCTATCTATTAAGTCCGGATACGTGACACGATACCGATACGATACTAATAGGGGAAAATTTTCAAAATCCCTGATACGATACGGCCGCGATACATTATTTAAAAATTAAATTTAAAATTAAATATTCAAATGCACAATATATAAGCATAATAAAAATCGATAATGATAATAAATTAACATTCAAATTTCTCAAACAAGTGACAATTACATATATTAAGTTAAGTTAGTATCACCGAAAAAGGACATAACTAATACTATACAAAAAAAACATCATCGGTGGTACCACCCAAAAAAGACATAGTTGACAATCCATTAAGAACATTATACTCTAACATTCACTATTTAAGAGGAAACAAATATTGTATCAGTCACATCTCTTCCATTTCTATCATAAAAAACCATGAATTGTCCGATACTTCTCTGATACACATATCGCAAAAGTATCCGACACGTGTCGATAACTTTTTTTTAAAATAATATTAATTGTCCGATATTTCTCCGATACGATATGAGTATCGGGACATATCAAATGAGTATCAAATAAATATATGTATCAAATCAGTATCAGGGCTTCATAAGATCTTATGAAGCCCCGATACTTATTTGGATACATTTAGTAAAATTGCTACCCAACATGAAAGACACGGGTCCTTTATATTATCCGATCCGATACATTATATTTCCCTTGCAGGACCCTACCATTATGTTAAAGTTGTTGACCATATACTATTCTACATCAAAATAATTTTTTTTCCTTTTCACCACCGATTTAATCTGGTCCGGGATCAGTTCTAAAATCAAGTGGTTCAATTCTCCTCTCGATCGCAGTTACGGGAAATCGAACCGCAGTCATTTCTTATTAAATTTAGCGCCAATCACCAAACCAACTAACGATCGGTTACATCAAAATAATTTTGCATCAAATAAAAAACAACACGCAACACAGTGAGTGACAAATTAAATTAAATAAGAAAATGGATTCACGTGTGAAGAAAAAAGAACATCAAATAAGAAGAGAATGAAAAAACAAAACATAAATCATTATTATTATTATAAATAAACTATTTGAACGGCCACTCTTCCAAAAGAGATGGTGAAATCCCAAAATAGAGAAGAAAATGAGGGTATGTTTGAAACAGTTTTTAAATACTATTTTTTAGTTTTCAAAAATTAAAAAAGAAAAAATTTGTTTGAAAGTCATGTTTTAAAAAACTGTTTTTAAAAACTGTTTCCAATTTTATTGTTTTAAAAACTAAAAAACAGAAACATGTTACAGGTGTTTTGCTTTTTCAAACAATTTTCTAAAATACTTTTATAAAACACATTTTAAAAACTAAAAATCAAAAGTCTTTTAAACAAGCCCTAAAAAACTCAAGGAAGATTCTTCTATTTGTGGCTATGAGTCCCTTCACCATCTTCTAAAGGAAAATCTCAAACCACATCACTTTAAGGTCACTCTACTCTCTAACTCAAACTCACTTGACATGCTGAATTGATCAATATTCTTGTTTATTACTTTCAAGTGCTCTCTTGGCTTTCCTAAGTTGTTTTGTTATTTTTATCATGTGAAATTTTGTATAGTGAAGTGAAGTTTTGTGTGTCTCTTCAAAATGATATTTGGAAAAATTATGTTATTTTCACACACAAATTTGATATTGAATTTTGACAATAAATTATATAGTTAACGCAGTTTATTAAGTGGTTGGTGAATATATAATATAAAAGAATTTAGTCAAAAAAAAAAAAATATAAAAGAAGGTATTCAATTTTGATTTTTTTTATAGTAAAATTGCTACCCCACATGAAAGCTACGGGTCTTTATATTTATCTTTTCCGAATCATTAAATATACTATATTTTCTGGATCGTTATGTGGAACGAAAGAAACCATAGATTATTTAGAGGCTCAGCAAACTCATTCCTTCATATGGTTGACAAGATCAAACATTTTTCCCATAGGTGGTTGAAGGGCGACGGACAGTACTTTAACTTTAAACCGCCATAGTCGGTGGTCTAGTCCTTTACTTTGTTTGGACCTTGTATAACTTGTTTTTCATGTTTCTTCGTATCTGACTCTGTTGTATGATCTACCTTGGTACATCTTGTGCTGACGTCAGTTTATTTATATATAATATCTCATTTTACCTTGTTCAACAAACTATATTTTCTGGATCAGGATTTACTGCTGTGAAATTTTTCCACAATTTTCCACGATAGTTAATCACAACCTTTCAATTCAGACCTAATGGTCCATATTAAACACACAATTAATTAATCTGACCCATAATTCAATCGAACGGTTCACAGCTGTAACTGCCCCATTTCCATATTTCCCTTGCAGGACCCTACCATTATGTTGAGTTGTTGACCATATGTTATTCTACGTCAAAATAATTCTGCATCAATTAAAAAACAACACGGAACATAGAAAGTGACAATGTAAACAAGGGGTGCATTTAGCTTGGACTAATTCTATCTTTTGGTGTATCTTGGATCAATCAAATGACCAATCATGGTAGGTTTTAACAAGTTTTATTTATTTATTTTTAAATGAAAAAATTGGAGACCAATTACGTAGAATTGAAACTGAAAAGTCTTTGAGTGGGGATGTAGTGTTGTAGGCTTTTAGTTACTTCCTAGGAAGTTCGGATACGTGACACGATACCTCTACCATACGATATTCTACGGCGATATGAGAAAATTTTCAAAATCTCTAATACGATACTGTCGCGTTACGTTATTTAAAAATTAAATATATAAATACACAATATATAAACATAACAAAAATCGATAATGATAATAAATTAACATTCAAATTACTCAAACTGAGCAAACAATTGACGATTACATACCGAGCAAACAAGTGACGATTACATATCTTAAGTTAAGTAAGTACTACAAAAAAATAACATAACTAGTACTATCCAAAAAAAACATCATAAGTACCAACAAATAACATCATTCACTATTTAAGAGAAAACACAAATTGTACCAGTATGATGTCCTCCAATTCTATCATCATAGAACATTTGTTGTCCGATACTTCTCTGTTACGCGTATTGGAGAAGTATCCGACACATATCGGTAATTTTTTCTTTAAAAAAATAATATTAATTGTCCGATACTCTCTGATGTATCGGAGAGTATCGGTATCGGAGGCGTATCAGACACGATACTTTGTCATTTTTGGAGAATCGAGGCTTCATAGGTTACTGCTCACTAGAAAATTTCATTTTCGTTATTTACGATAATGGGCGCTATGGTATTTACTTTTATTTTTTAAAATATAACGCTATGGTATTTACCAAAAACAATGTTTGAAAAAAAATAAAAATAATAACACTCTGGCATCGTAAAGTTTAGTTTGCTTTTATATTTAATTTTATAAATAATTTATTGCAAAATTTTCAACATTTTCTTTAAAAACAAACAACTATTACAATTTAATTTTCTTTTATTTGTTCATTACTGACTTACTATCATATTAGAAATTTTTGTTTACAAAATTTACTTAACTTTTTTTTTTAATATAAACAGCCATTTTATTTATTAAAAAAAAAATACTAAGTTACTTTAATAAAAAAATAAAATAATATTGACTAAACTATTTACTAAATTAATACAAGTTAAAAAGAATAGATAGAAGAAATTAACCCATGACAAGATATAAATAAATAACCCAATGCATAAATTTTTTATTCTGACGAAGAAAAGGGAACAATCAGGTATGCCCAAGTTTACAGAGGCATGGTTACCATTAAAATTTGATGAAAAGGTAAACAACTTAACCCACTTAGATTAGTTTAGTGATATTGATTTAGGACATGTGAGTGTCTTCTTCGTTGAGGTCTGAAGTTCTATTTTTTCTGATATATCAGTGGCTACTACTGTATTGGTCAAGTTGGACCATTCTTTTTATAGGTCCAAATTATACCGATAAGATAAGAAAATGGATTCACGTGTGAAGAAAAAAGAACATCAAATAAGAAAATGTATTAACAAACAAAATATATATGAATCATTATTATAAATAAGAGTATTTGAACTGCCACTCTTCCAAACAGTCTCAAAAAAGAGATGGAGAAATCCCAAAATGGAGAAGAGAATGAAAAAGTAAAGGAAGATTCTTCTATTTGTGGCTATGAGTCCCTTCACCATCTTCTAAAGGAAAATCTCAAACCACATCACTTTAAGGTCACTCTACTCTCTAACTCAAACTCACTTGACATGCTGAATTGATCATTTTTTCCTAAGTTGTTTTGTTATTTTTTATCATGTGAAATTTTGTAGAGTGAAGTGAAGTTTTGTGACTTTCTTCAAAATGATATTTGGAAGAATCGTGTTAACACAAATTTGTTATCAAATTTCGACAACAATTTATAGTTAACGCAGTTTATTAATTGGTTAAATACATATTTAAACTACGATAAGCATATGGATGTCAATTTGCATCCGTCAAAATTAGTCTTTTAATTTAGAAAAAACGAATAGAAAAAAACTTGTAATATTTTAAAAAACGGTTTTACAAAATCTATTTTCCAAAATACAAAGAAAAAATATTTTTTTTTAAAGCTAAAACAAACAGACCCGTATTCTGATGGCTGCTATGTGAGTACCATGTTGCAGGAAGTTAATCGTTTGCTTACCGGACTTAATTGCGGAAAAGTACTTGAAACCATTACTCTACCAGAATCTGCTACAACTCTCTCTATCGAACATGGTTTCGACCTTAAGGTATGAATACAAATTTTTTCCACAGCGTTGTAACTTATATATTAGTTAAGCTATAACTTTTGGTTGGTCTCATGATTTTAAGTTTACAACTTTCAGGCTTTCTGCTTTCATGCTGATAAAGAAGTATTAAGGGAACCGCGAGTTGTGAGGGTTGGTTTGATTCAAAACTCTATTGCCCTCCCAACAACGGCTCACATTGTTGACCAAAAACACGCCATCTTTGAGAAAGTAAAGCCAATTATTCATGCTGCCGGTTCATCAGGGGTCAACATATTATGCTTACAAGTAAGTTGCATTGCATGCATATAAATATTTTCTCAGTAAATCTTTGGTGTTTGTTTTTATGTAAGTTAATTGTAGGAATTCTGGATGATGCCATACGTCTTTTGTACTCGAGAGAAGAAGTGGTGTGAATTTGCAGAATCTATCGACGGGGAGTCAACTAAATTTTTGCAAAGCTTTGCATTAAAGTATAACATGGTGATTATAAGTCCGATTCTTGAGAGGGATATGAACCATGGAGAGGTTATTTGGAACACCGCGGTTGTAATTGGGAATCATGGCAATATAATTGGAATACACAGAAAGGTAAATTTTCCAAACTCTACTTCCGCGCATCTAATGGAGTATCACGTCTTTCAGTTATCTAATAAACGCACAAAATTTAGCGCAGAACCACGTAACAAGAGTTGGACCCTTCAACGAAAGCACATATTATATGGAAGGAAATACAGGTCACCCTGTATTTGAAACAGCATTTGGAAAGATAGCCATTAATATATGTTATGGCAGGCACATTCCTTTAAATTGTTTAACTTTTGGCTTGAATGGCGCGGAAATTGTTTTCAACCCTTGTGCCACTGTTGGTGAACTTACAGAATCAATGTGGCCAATAGAGGTTAGTAGTTGTTTTATATTGATGGAAGACATTTTCAACTCTTGTGCTTAGATTGATTTATTTTATTAGTAAAGGTGTTACTGTTATGTTTTTCAGGCACGGTACGGTGCAATAGCAAATAGTTACTTTGTTGCTTCAATAAACCGCGTTGGCACCGAGACATTCTCCAGTTCATTTACTACTGGTGATGGAAAACCAGCACATTCAGATTTGGGGTATTTTTATGGATCAAGTTATATTTCAGCACCAGATGCATCATGCACACCGCCTTTATCACGCAATAGGGATGGCTTATTAATATCAGATATGGATCTTAACTTGTGTAGGCAGTTTAAAGATAAGTGGTGTTTCAGAATGACTGCACGTTACGAGATGTATGTGGAAACACTTGCTCGGTATTTGAAACCAGATTTCGAGCCTCAAATCATCCGCGACCCCTTACTTCATAAGTGATCCTTGTGACTTGTTCTAAAAAGTGTGCATTGCAGCATTCTTTTCAAACTGTTTTCTGTGTGAAATATTATGTATTATGTTCAAAAGAAATAACCTGAAGTCTCTATGCATGAACCATTATTAAAACTAATAAATGTATAGTGTTGGAGAATCTCAGCAAGTTAATAAATGTATAATGTATAGACTTCCAATTGATGATAATCTTATGAGGCGTGGCTGTAGGGTTGTGTCGGCTTGTGTGCTTTGTTTATCGAGCTTTGAAACCACATCCCATTTATTTCTTACATGCTCTTTTGCTGCACAGTTATGGAATTGGCTAGGTGAATTATTTGAACATCAGTTTGATTGCACTACTATTTTAACAGTGTTCCAAAGTTGTAAAACTTCTTGGAGTGATATTAGATTTAACAATGCTAAAATCTCTCTGCATCCCGCAAAGATAAAAATGCTTCCACTTAACCAAATGTGTTGAAGAACTTCCTGGTTATATACACGCGACTTCCCTTGATGTTCTAGAGATGTTGCAAATGTGATGTTTGAATAACATTTCTGCTTGACAAATAATGCATTTTAACTTGTGGGATTAAATTTGAGAGTGAAATTTGGTATTTTGTAAATTTTTGGTCCCAAATTTCTTGATTTTCATAATTTTGGGAATCAATTTAGACGTTTAATTTACTCTTTCAAAAATGTTATTTCTCAATAGTAAAAAAGAATTTGAGGCACCATTGTTTTCTTTTTGTCATACTAATGATTAGGTTAGCATATGCAAAGTTAGTTCTAATATCCATCAATTTTTGGGTTAAGTGAACTAGGTTAAAATGACATGTGATCAATGACATTTCTATAAAACATTGTGACTTTGAAAGTGTACATCTAAAAGATAAGTTAAAAGCTATAAGCTCGTTTTGAAGCCTTACCAAACAGAGCCATAATGTCCAAAATAGTACTTATTTTTTAGAAGGCAAAATTAAAATTATATTTTTTGGATGTGTTCATCAAAAGTAATTTTGGGGGTGGGAAAAGTTCCTCCTTGTGTTTTTATGTAAGCTAGGTCATAAAAATTAGCCCAAGTCATTTATTTAGTTGTTGAGACAAGATGGCCCATTTGTATTTTTCCCTTTTTTAATTTTTTTCCTAGTTGTTGAGATCTATATTTTTTATGTTATTTTCTCTCATCAAAGATTATCGTCCGTTTTCTGGATCTTTCTTGAATATCAGATCTCGTAATCAACGTCTGTTTTCTGAAATCTTTCTCAAATATCAGATCTCATAATTATCGTATCTTTCTAAAATATCAGATCTCATAATTATCGTCAGTTTTCTGGAATCTTTCTCAAATATCAGATCTCGTTCTTTGAGAACTGACAATCATTCTTGACTACTACTTGAAATTTTCCTAAGCACAAGGTACGCGTTTATTTTGATGTTATCCTTCAAGTGTTGATTGTATAATTTACATTAGATTTTCTAAATCTATTGATTCATTTCATATAACACGTTTTTATTAGGGTTTTTGTAATTAATAAAAGCAAATTAAGTTTGGAAATCATTTATTGATGATTTCAGAAGACAGATTAATTGAGTATTTCGAAGCGTATCTTTCCAGCTCTATTAAAAGCTTTTTTTGTGAATAATTGAGACGCCTTTAGTATATTCTGGGTTTTGTTGTGAGTTTGTTTAATTTTTTTCCCTTTCTTTCAAACTAACCTCGATTTGCAACTGTGTAACCTAAATAAATATAGGGGGTAAAGCCCAGTTACACCAATATTTTTAAAGTTTTTAGGGTTGAATCCTAAACTAAAATATTTAAAATATATACTTATTTCATATATAAGGAAACCTTGTCCCTGATCCAAAATCCGAACTTTTGCTTTCGACTTGTAGAAGCTATGGGTGTTGTACGATGAGGGTGGCCTTGACCTCCACATCACCTCTTTCACCCTGTAGGGATTGTTACACCGTCAGATCTGCTACGTTGGTCTCTTCAACGATAATCTGTTCATTTTTTGGCGACCGTTGTAGCATCAGTGTTCTAGTAGTTAGCTTTTCTAAACATGCTTGGATCTGTTACAACCAACTGATCTTTAACCTGCATGAGTCTGTCTTCACCTCTGTTCTTGGTGGTTGTTGGTTCTGTTCTTCAGATTTGTTATCACTTTTGGGTTTGACCACGAAACCTTGGTTCTACATTTTCATGGTCGTGTTTGTTGTTGATGATGAAGTGCGTGCTCTGTTTTAGCTTCAGTGTGATCTCATTTTTCTGTTTGATGGTTATGCGGTTCTCCATTGCGTTATTTCTATGTGGTTTGAAAGGGCTATGCCTTGATAGCCACATGTTGTGTTGTGTTTCGACATAGTGAGTAGTTGGTGGGTGGATGCTTGACAGTTAGATTCATTCGTTGTACCTTAAGGACCCGTTTGGTGCGCAAGATATGATAGTGATAGAATATGATATAAAACATGATAGAGATATGATAAGATAGAAGCGGAATATATAACAGTTATCCTCAGTTATTTTATCATGTGTTTGGTGCACACAGGATAACAAACATGATAACTATCATATCATGTTTTGAATACATACCTCGCTCATAATAATATGAGAAGATATATATTATATTTAAATGACAAAATTAACCTTGTAAAACAATTATTTTTAAAAAATATATATTTTGTAATACTTTGAATTTTATAAATAAAAAATTTAAATAATCAATCAAATAATTTTAAATAAAAATCATGAACAAATAAACATGTTAAATTTTTTATATGAATAATGATTAAATAAATAACTTAATTATAAAATCTAATAAAAATAATAAAATATTGTAATTTTTATATCTAATAAAACTACCATTGCAAGATAATTATATTTAATTTGTTAGAAAATTTAAATTAACATCCCTATTTTAAAATTAAAATATTATTATTTTACATTAAAATATTGTAATTTTAATGGAATTTGGATTTTTAATTATATAAATTACAAAATTACCCTTGTGCGAAAATCATGTATATATTTAAAAGGCAATTATTTTATTTTTAATTTACTTTTTTTTAAAGACTATTTTTAATTTACTATTTACTTATTTAAATTTTATTAATTTTCATTTTTATTTTAAAATATATTTTATAGAATAAATCAATAAATTATTTTCCCGTCCTATCCTGCTGGTAATCCATCTCAAATTCAAGATAAGAATTTTAACTAGAGAGACATGATATGATAAGTTTCCAAGATTAACTTATCATATCTCGTTGTTTCACCAAACATTGGATATGAAGCCCGGATACATGACACGATACCGATACGATACCGATACGGCGATACGTGAAAATTTTCAAAATTCCCGATACGATACTGCCGCGATACGTTATTTAAAAATTAAATATATAAATACACAATATATAAATATAACAAAAATCAATAATGATAATAAATTAACATTCAAATTACTCAAACTGAGCAAACAAATTACATAAGTTAAGTAAGTATCACCCAAAAAGGACATAACTGATACTATAAAAAAACATCATAATATGTTATATAAGTAAGTACTACCCAAAAAGGACATAACTATTAACTAGTACTCCTATAAAAAAAACATTATAAGTACCACACAGATAACATCATCCACTAACATTCATTATTTAAAAGGAAACACAAATTGTATCTGTTTGATGTACTCCAATTCTATCATCATAGAAAATTAATTGTCTGATACTTCTTTGATACGCGTATCGGAGAAGTATCCGACACGTATCAGTATTTTTTTTTAAAAAAAATAATATTAATTGTCTGATACTCTCCGATACGAGTAATCAGAGAGTATCAGACGAGTATCGGTATCAGACACGATACTTCGCCATTTTTGGAGTATTGGGGCTTCATAGGAGACAAGATATGATACAATTATCCTATCATGTATCTTATCACGTGCACCAAACAGACCCTAAGGTTCAAGTTTGTCTTGGCTCGTCTCTAGTTGATGCTCGTGATCTCGATTGCACTACACTTTTTTTTTGCAATTTGGCCATTTTTGTTTTACTAGGTCATATTTATGTCCCCCAAGTCTATTGTATGTTTTCTTTTGATTTTAATCAATTTTGGGTGCTGCATATGTTTTTATCATCTGCTCCTCATTTGCCTAGAAAAAAGATTCATTGATATTTTTATACTTTTTGTTCTCTAAATACTGTGATTGTAATTTTTTGTCAAGTAGTCAAGTGGCTAGAATCACACTATTATTAATATGAATAAGCGCTAATAGAATTTCCGACTCCGCGATGTCCCTACCAATTAAGCTAAACTCATGAGAACCCGTGATTGTAAAACTTTATTCCCTAATTTTTATGACATCTGTGAGCAAAGCTAAATGTGTGGTGTATGTCTACAATGTAATTAAGAATGTGAAATGGCGGATAAGTTATTCCCATGTTGCTTTGTATCTCACTATGGCTTTAACGCTTATGTCTAAGTCATTAAGTAAAAATTATTTGTTCATCCACCACTTAACCATATTAACCCTTAATTTCCATTTATTACTAGATGTTTCATAATAACAAATTTGTGTTCAGATCTAAGTTGATCATTCCTATATTGAAAGATATATCATGAAAGCATAAGAACAAAAAATGCATAAAACCACATAATCTTATCACATGAATAATATTAGACTTTCATTGGCTTTGTGGAGGTAAGAACGGTGGTGCAGCCAAACGCAACTCTCTTCTCTTCTACTGTACATTGAATTAGGGTTTTCAAGGCTTCTTAAACAGGCAACTTCTTAGATTATGGGAAAATCTGTATTTGGATAAGGATAACCCCAACAAATAAAACATATTCTCACTTTGGATAGTACTAGTACAATACAACTTCTGCACATGGAAGACACCAGCTGTTAGGCCAATCAGTGACAAATTATTCTTTTAGTCTTGCCAGCGTGAAGTTTTGACTTGTATTATCACTAACCGAAATTCTTAGTTGTACAAAATCAAGTGTCTTGACTCTGGTTATCATGTTCAAGCATTATTGATGAAACACAAAAAGGAGAGTGAGGTTGAATTGTGTTTCTCGTTTTAAAGTCTATTTCAAAAACTCTTTAAACACAATTAAATTAATGTTCTTTATCAATTCATTTACTTTTGTTTAACGCACACAAGAGTAGAAGTTAAATTATAAAGAACTTATACAAAACTAAAACAAAGAGAGTACAAAAGGAGAGAAACAACACATTAATTTTTATACTGGTTCACTACCAACTGACCAATTAGTCCAGTCCACCCCTTACAGAGTGATTTTGCCCTCTAACCTTAGAAGGACTTCTTCAATCATAATCAAACCCAATTAAAATTACTAAGGTAAGACAATACCCTAAAGTTCCTTGCTACTTGGATTTTCTGCCCAACCTAGGAAAGACTTCCACCTACTGAGCTACCAGGATTTTTTGCCCAATAACATATAAGAGCTACCCTATCCTTCTAGCGTTAATGGGACTTTATGCCTTACACCAAAGGACTTCCTACTTGACAAGTCGAGGACTTCCTTGTTTGAAAATAAGTTGTTGTCACTGTTGGGAATTAACCGAATTCACAACAATTGGCGCCCACCGTGGGGCAAGGATCAAACGATTAAGGTATCATGGGTTCTAAGTGGGACATTGAAAAGTTCAATGGGAGTAACGACTTCAATCTTTGGAAGGTGAAGGTTAGGGCAATACTTACTCAACAAAAGTGCGATGAGGCGTTGAAGGGAGTGGCAGCCATGCCGACTACTCTCTCAGACACGGAGAAGGCCGAGATGGATGGCAAAGCATTAAGTGCTATCATCTTGCGTCTTGCAGATAAGGTGCTGAGAGAAGTGGCCAAAGAGAAAAGTGCAGCTGCTATGTGGACCAAACTTGACAAGTTATATATGACTAAGTCCCTGACACATAAGCAGTGTCTGAAGCAACAACTCTATTTCTTCCGTATGGTGGAGAATAAATCGGTGTCGGAGCAACTATCAGAGTTCAATAAGATTATCGATGATTTGGCGAACATTGATGTGAAGATAGAAGATGAGGACCAGGCGTTTCACTTGTTGTGTGCTTTACCTAAGTCTCTTGAGCATATCAAGGATGCATTGCTATATGGCAAAGAAGGCACTATCACCTTGGATGAAGTCCAAGCGGCTTTGAGAACCAAGGAGCTGACAAAACTCAATGAACTGAAGATTGATGATAGTGGAGAAGGCTTGAATGTCTCAAGGGGCAGAAGTGAGAACAGAGGTAAAGGGAAAGGGAAGAAGCACAGGTCTAAGTCTAGGGCAAAGGGTGATGGTGGTAGCAAGTTCAAATGCTATCACTGTCATGAACCGGGTCACTTCAAGAAGGACTGTCCTCAGAGAAGGGGCAGTGATAGTTCGTCGGCTCAGATTGCTGTTAGTGAAGAGGAAGGTTATGAGAGTGCAGGTGCACTGACAGTTACCAGTTGGGAACTGGAGAAGAGCTGGGTCATGGACTCCGGATGCTCTTATCACATTTGTCCAAGAAAGGAGTACTTTGAAACCTTGGAATTGAAAGAAGATGGAGTTGTGCGTCTTGGTAACAATAAGGCGTGCAAGGTTCAAGGTACAGGTTCTATCTGTCTCAAAATGTACGATGACCGTGACTTTGTTTTGAAAAATGTGAGGTATATCTCTGAACTTAAGAGAAATTTAATTTCGATAAGCATGTTTGATAATCTAGGGTATTGCACTAGAATTGAATGTGGTGTGATGAGAATTTCTCATGGTGCATTAGTAATAGCTAAAGGGTCTAAAATGAATGGTCTTTACATTTTAGAAGGTTCCACCGTTATTTCTAATGCATTAGTAACTAGTGTTGAAAATGCAGACATAACTAAACTATGACATTTGAGGTTAGGGCATGTCAGTGAGAGAGGTTTGGTTGAACTAGCAAAACAAGGTTTGCTAGGACAAGAAAAATTGAACAAGCTAGATTTTTGTGATAACTGTACACTAGGTAAACAACACAAGGTGAAGTTTGGGGTGAGATTTCATAAGTCTAGTAGACCTTTTAAGTATGTTCACTCGGACCTTTGGGGTCCAGCGTCGGTTCCTACTCATAGTGGAGGTTCTTATTTTCTTAGCATTATTGATGATTATTCTAGGAGGGTATGGGTGCACATCATTAAAAATAAAAGTGATGCTTTTGGAAAATTTAAAGAATGGCATACCTAAATAGAAAATCAAATTGGAACAAAACTGAAAGTTTTAAGAACTAACAATGGCTTGGAGTTTGTTTCAGAGCAGTTTAATGAGTTTTGCAGGAAGAAAGGTATAAAGAGGCATAAAACCGTAGCATACACACCGCAACAGAATGGTCTTGCTGAAAGAATGAACTGGACCTTGTTGGAGCGGGTGAGGTGTATGCTGTTGGGAGCTGGATTACCCAAGAGTTTCTGGGGAGAGGCAGTTAACGCTGCTGCCTATTTGATCAACAGATGTCCATCAACAGGAATTGATCTAAAAACACCTATGGAGGTTTGGAGTGGCAAGCCGGCAGACTACTCCAACTTTAAAATCTTTGGAGCTCTAGCATTTGCTCATGTTAAGCAAGATAAGCTTGATGCTAGAGCTGTGAAGTGTGTGTTCATTGGTTATCCAGATGGTGTGAAAGGTTACAAGCTGTGGAAGATGGGACCGGGAGGATCAAAGTTTATAATAAGCAGGGATGTCACTTTTGATGAGACCCGGATGGGGACGAAGTGCAAAGACCTGAATGCAAGTCCAAAAACGGGGGTGGAGAATTTCCAGTTTGAGGTGGAGCCTTTCACTGATAAGGAGGGAACAGAGGAGCAGAATCTAGTCCCTGAAGAGAGTGAAAGTGATGAAACATCTACTTCTGGCTATCAGCTAGCTAGAGATAGGGAAAGAAGAGATATTCGTCCACCATCTATTCGCCTTTCACTGTTATGCTTTGAATGCAGCTGAAGAGGTACAAAACTCAGAACCAAAGAACTTCAGGGAAGCATCAGAAAGCATAGAAGGCAAGGACTGGTTGAAGGCAATGAATGAGGAAATGCTATCATTGGAGAAGATCCAGACTTGGAAGCTTGTGCCATTACCTAAAAATAAAAGGGTAGTGGGTAGCAAGTGGGTGTTCAAGAAAAAAGAAGGCATTCCTGGAGTTGAAGCACCAAGGTATAAGGCGAGGCTTGTAGCAAAGGGTTTCACTCAGGTGGAGGGGATTGATTACAACGAAATCTTCTCACCGGTGGTGAAACATTGTTCTATAAGGGTACTTATGGCTATTGTGAACCAGTATGATCTTGAGTTGGAACAAATGAATGTGAAGACTGCATTCTTACATGGAGAGTTAGAAGAAACCATCTGCATGCAACAACCTGAAGGTTTTGTGGAAGACAGTTCTAAAGTATGTCTGTTGAAGAAATCTTTGTATGGGTTGAAGCAAAGTCCAAGGCAGTGGTATCGTCGGTTTGATGATTTCTTATTAAAGGCTGGATTCGTGAGAAGCAACAATGACAGTTGCGTGTACATGATGAAGAGGAATGATAAAATCATTCTCTACATTCTTCTTTATGTAGATGATATTCTTATTGCAGGTTCTAAAAAGCAGGAGATTCTAAAGCTCAAGGAGAAACTAAATGGTGAATTTGAGATGAAGGATCTCGGTAATGCAAAGAGGATACTTGGCATGGATATCATGAGAGGCCGGAGTAAAGGTGAGTTGTTCTTATCTCAGCATGGTTATTTGAAGAAAGTGGTGGAGTGGTTTAGAATGACAGATTCTAAGGTAGTGAATACACCACTTGGTCACCATTCAAAGTTGTCAATAAAACAGTGTCCTCAATCCGAGGATGAAAGAAAGAAGATGGAAACTACCCCTTACGCAAGTGGAGTTGGAAGCATCATGTATGACATGGTTTGTAGTAGACCAGATTTATCCTATGCAATAAGTGTGGTAAGTCGGTTTATGGCAAATCCGGGCCAAGTTCATTGGCAAGCTTTGAAGTGGATTATGAGGTATTTGAATGGTTCATTGAAGGGAGGTATGAAATATAGAAGAACTGATCCAGGAAGAGATGCTTTGGAGGGTTATGTGGATGCGGATTATGCGGGCAATGTGGATACTAGAAATTCTTTATCTAGTTTTGTATTCACTCTATTTGGTATAGCGGTAACGTGGAAGGCTAATCAACAGTCAGTTGTGGCCTTGTCAACAACTCAGGCGGAATATATAGCTCTTGTTGAAGGAGTCAAGGAAGCTATATGGCTGAAGGGTATGATTGGTGAAATGGGGATCAGTCAAGGGTGTGTGAAGATACATTGTGATAGTCAGAGTGCCATTCATTTGGCGAATCATCAAGTGTATCATGAAAGGACAAAACACATTGACATCCGATTGCACTTTGTTAGAGATATGATTGAGACCAAGGAAATCATAGTGGAGAAAGTGGCATTGGAGGAGAATCCGGCGGATATGTTCACCAAATCATTACCAAGGGTTAAGTTCAAGCATTGCTTGGAATTAATCAATTTCGAAGAGTAGACGGAGATCGGAGAGGGCATCATGGTGGTTGGTGGGAAGTTGGCATCACCATCAAGTTAAAGGCAAGGTGGAGTTTTGTTGGGAATTACCTTGAACTTGAAGAATCAGAAAATTGGGTTTGGCTCTGTCATTTGGCGCGGCGCGCAACAAACATGGCGCCTGGCGCCAATGCCACAAGTTTTCTGGGTTTGGCTCTGGCAGTTGGCGCGCGGCGCAGCTTCCTGGCGCGGGGCGCGGGAGCGCGATTCTATTTATAAAGGTTGCGTTTTCTGCTTATGCCGACACAGGAAAAAGAGGTTTTTTGAGGGTTTTCTCAAACAACAAAAGGCTAGGAATATTTCTTAGGGTTGATATTCATCTCTTTCATCTTATAAACACATATAATTGAAATCTCTTGGTCACGGGAAGAGATTTAGGACAAGGGTAGATTTAGGGTTTCTAATTCTTGTAACCTTTGTGAGAATCTTATTGTAATCAAGAAGAGCAAGTTTGATAGTGGAACGGAGAGCTGCCCTCTCCCCCAGAGTAGGTTCATTAACACCGAACTGGGTAAACAATTGTGATTGTGTTCTTTACGTTTTTCGCGGTTTAATTGTTGATTATTGATATTTCTTATTCTCACTTATTTTGATTACTTTAATCGAATTGCTCCACACACTAAGGTTATTGGTGTGATTTAACCGAATTCACAACAGTCACTAACCGGGGAGGGGGGTTACATAAACTTTGAGTTTGTACAGTGTGATACAAAATCATGGGGTAAGATTCTAATTCTCATAGAGAGAATGTACAGTGAAAATCCAATTGTTCGGTTTTTGAAATTGGCTACATTTTGTAAAAACAAGATCAAGTCAGATGAGGGACAATATGGAGCTACCATTGGTACAACATCATGAGGCCAGAATATGTGGACAGTTTGTTACACAATATTAGCGCGTTTTATTTGTGAAGTAAATCCATTAAGCAACTTGCTTGTTCCCCAAGACAAGGAATTCAGCTTATTTCCTGATCATATCGCTTTTTGCATCGCCCCTAAAGATATGCCTATATTTTAGGGATTTATTGGATTTGCTTGAAGAATATGTTTGTACTGGATTTCCCCTATATCTAAGCTATTTGTGAAGCACGAAATTCATGATCATCCCATGCTAATTCGTGGCTATTTAAAGGAAGACTCAGACCTATTTTATTTACCGAAACTGAACCAAATTATAATATCAAAGATGTAGTCTTTTAGGGTTTCGTGTCTTGTAAGCCTTGTGCTTTATTTGTGAGCCACTCTTGTATCATCTTGATGCTAGAGTAGGACTGTTTTTAGTTGAGTTGTAATTTTTTAATCTACTCCTAAACTTTAAAGTACGGAGATAGGTATTTGTTTGAAGAGTGTTCTTCGCCAAATTGTTATTAGTGTTATACGGTCACACTGGGCGTGTAGCTAAGAGGAAGTGAGACGGGGCGTCTCATATCTAGGAGTTCCTAGGTAGGATTGCATGAGATAGTGTGTAGGCGATAAGATAGAAACGGGAGGTTTTGGAATCTTTGAACTAGAACTATAGTAGTGAATTCATTCCTGGATTGGTATCCCCCAGAGTAGGAGAGGTTGCTCCGAACTGGGTTAACAACATATTGTGTTATTTTAATTTCTGTTTTTTTATTGTTAAATTGTCCATTATGTTCTGCTGGGAACTGTGTTGAAGCAGATGCTGCCCCATCCGGTACCCCATCTGGACATCGCCAGAATTTCACCAATAATGAATCAAAGTTGTATTGATGACAAACTTAATTGATTTTACAATGATCTAGTTAACTCTCAATAATGAGGATAAGACTATAGGTCATAAATCATTTTTGTTCTTGGCTTTTTACGATTCTTCTAGAGAATCAAGAACATGTCTTTTACATATCAAGAAGTTTATTGCTTAAGATTAATATTAATGCATTCATTTCCCTACCTCTGATATTTATCAAGGAGTATTTGTTATGTCATCATCCTAAGATGCAAGGTGTATACTTTACACCTGAAAAAACTCAAGGCACAAGCACTTTGACGCATTTCCATTTGCATAGAAGATCATGATAATCACTTATTGAGTATTCATGATTGCACATTATTCTTGATGCGTTGAAGTTCTGGGTGCAAAGGATGTAAACACTTCTTAAATGTTTACTCAATAGACCATGAACTGGTGATTAATTCACTGGTGATATCCATTCACTTAGTGGTTATTGACCATGAACTATCACTATTGCTTACTTTTGCGTGATCCACACATTGGTGTAATGCACACAGACACCTACTGGTGTAATTCCATACACACAACAATTACAAACAACTCTTCTATTTATAGACGAATAGAAAATTGAGCTGTTTTAGTAGTCATGGTGAGACTACCTTGTGCAGTATAGTACGAAACCTCTTTGCGTAGTACTATCCTGACATTTTCGCAGTCGTACTATTGAACTGTCATTTCATCATTGCTTGGAGATACATACACAGTAGCATTCAAATATTGCAGACGTGTGTTGTGCTCCACATAAGATAACTCTTGCCAAATGTGTAGAGGTTGTCTCTAGAGCTAGAAGATGAAAGTTTTTAACTAATGTCCAGAGGATGAGATGATGTTGACGTAACTGATATTCTATGCTGTTTCTTAATCGTATGTGTGTATGTATACATATTTTTTTTTTTTTATAGATAGATGAAATAATAAAATCATTATAATTTTACATATATAAGTAAGAGAGTTGTGGTTCGAACTCCGATTATGACGTCCGATCTAATAATTTTGACATTTTTTGTTAGTTAATCTATGACTTGTGGACATATTACATATATATTTATTTTAATCATATACTGTTTTTTTAAATCATATTACATATATACTTTTTAAATCAAATACTATTTTAATCATATACTTATTTTAATCATATTAAATCATATAATTGGGTCACGGAACAGCTAGGGGATCATTCACATTAGGCTCAGAACAATCATATAAGCGAGTTGGACACCACATTTTTACTCAAAAGTTTAACGCGTTGGGTTTATGGTCTTCTCACTTATAAAGTGCTCATGCTCCACTTTTTTAAACAATGTAAGACTTAACCTCACAATTGTCACAACAAATCTCCCACTCAAGTGTGAGTAATTCAATTTTTTTATACTCGTTCAAGTAGAAGCTTTTTTCATCTATACATTTGCACCACCGCTTGCCACTGCACTCAACGGAACACATTGTCTGACCACCATTGTCAAGAAGACTTTCTATACAAGGAGCTGGTTAAACCTTTCGTCGAATCATCAATTTTGATAATTTTCTGCGTCTTTAGGAGATATAAAAGAAACGTGGGGCTGGAAACATAAATTTCTTTTGAAATTGGTTGTGTTATTTTATTGCATATAAACTTGGGCTTGGGCTCTATGGCTTTTTGGGATTTTGAAACTAGAAAAATTCTGTTAACCCCCCTTTCCTTCCAAGACTATCTTTTTTCATCGAATTTTCATTTTTGCCGCAACAAAAATCTTCGAAACATGTTTTCTGAAGTTTTCTTATCAAATATTATTTTTAACGGTAAAAAAATTAAAAAATACATTCCGAAGTTTTACGCCATTCCAAGTGAAGAAGAGAATTTTTCGTGAAACTATTCCTAGTGAATTCGGATCACCTCATGCACTTATCTCTGCTGCACATTAACCACAATTGTTATGATATTTGAAGACAAATTGTGACTAATTAAATATGTTTACATTTAATACACCATTGATACCTTTGAAAAAAAAAAGATGTGTTTACATTTTGTTAACTATTCAAATTGTTATTGAAATTGTCCCATAACTCATAGTTCAACTGACAAAATGCCGAAATTGTTAGGTCGGACGTCGTGACCCGAGTTCGAACAATTATTTGTGAGTTTAATTTTTAGTGGATTACCACTTCATCTAAAAAAAAAAATTGTTATTGAAATTTGTTGTCTCATTTCATGTCAAAATTTCTTAGACTAATATTTTGATCAACCCCATGGATTTGAAGATGTTCTTCAATACTATATACTAGCTAGGCATATTCGAATTAAACTAGATGTTAATGATATCAAGAATGAAAAATAAAGAACTAACATGTATAAACTTGATAATATTGGAATGAAATATAGTGTAATGCATATAATTTTGAAAAAATGAGAATGTAGATTTTTATTTAAAATAAAAAAGAGTGTGTAATTTAAATTTCTCTAAAATGTTATCAAAAGACATTTTTTTTAATAAAAAAGCACTTAAAATTGACAATTGAAGTTTTATTTATATCAGATGCAGTTAAGGAGCGATGTTGCAAAGACAGAACCGGACAGAAAGATTTTAAGGCGCAGTCCAAGAAAAATTGATAAGATAAGTTCATTACCCAATTGTATATTGC
The DNA here is from genome assembly GCA_951799995.1 of Trifolium subterraneum. Classification (NCBI taxonomy): domain Eukaryota; kingdom Viridiplantae; phylum Streptophyta; class Magnoliopsida; order Fabales; family Fabaceae; genus Trifolium; species Trifolium subterraneum. Next base: position 9,254,784 of record OX637463.1, on the reverse strand, counting down.
TCTATATAATGACATTATTGACAACACAAGAAGCAGTTCAAACAAGTGTGTTGTCCAAAAGATGGAAGAACCTATGGAAGTATCTTCCTTTTTTGGTAACAAACAATGACCAATTTCGAACATGCACCAATTTTCGATGTTTCATGAACATGGTCTTAAATAATCGTGATCACTTCAGTGCGTTGAACAAAATAGTTGTCGAGTATGATGGTTTTATTTCCTTTCAAATCATGACGAAGCTTTTCAAATATGGCATGTCGCAAGGTGTGGAGAAAATTATAATTAAGGCTTTTGGTGCCGGTTATTACCTTCAAAATATCGTGATTTCCAATATCATGGTTTCTTGTAGTTCGATAAAGCATCTCAACCTTTCATTTCGTTTGACAAGAGGAAAAGTAATCCTTTCGAACACTTTAGACCTCCCTATGTTGACATATTGTCGTCTCAAAAAAGTTTCATTTTCATCAAATGATGAAAACAATTGTGTCAATCCATTTTCTGGCTGTAAGAAACTGGTCACATTGATAATTGATTGCTGCAGTCTAATCGAAAAACAGACATTACTTGTATCGAATAATCATCTTTCCAAATTGATCATACGATTTGACAAGTCTTTTGTCTTTAAGTATAAAATTCAAATGCAGACTCCAAATCTAAAGTCGTTTACTTTTGCTGGTAGTCTCAGTATTATGAACTGCACTAGACAATTGTTTGATCATGATCTCAAGTTTCTTGAAGAGGCGAGTCTTGAAATTTTGTTCCCCGAGGTTTCTCGGGAGATTGCAGAGATCGTGATGAGTTGGATAAAAATGTTCAATAATGTATATTCATTGACACTTGCTTCTCCAACCGTTAAGGTACGCAATTATTTTTATACGTAAACTATCATTATTAATATAGCATTACCCTAATGGCATAGGTATCTCTTATATTTGCTTCTTTAACTAGTACTTCAAAAACACTGATTAACATTTTTCATATATTAACGTACCCTACTGAATTTTTTCGAATAACTTCTATTGTCTAGGTTATCTCATACATTCCTAATTTTCCAAATATTGAGCATGTTCGCTTTGATAATCTGGTGTTATTGATCATGAAAATTGACCCTTTTGCACCTTTATATCCAAGGGAAGTATTGCAATTCTTAGTTGAGAAGAGTCCATGTCGTCCAGTTTTTCCTCCTTTTAGAGGTAATACCTTTTGTTTTTCCTTTCTCTACTCTCTTTCCCTTTACATTGAGGTTTATATTTAGGAACATTGTTTTAAAAGAGGCTTATAATTATATATAGACTGATGTTTTTATTTTCAAATTTATAAACTAGATTATGTTTTGTTAATACTTGCTTTGTAAATATTTATGATGATTAAATTAGTTGCACCAATGACAGGCCCTCCATTATACTATAGTGGACATCACATTGAAGATGAAACATAAGACTTGTGCAGTGCATCAAACATGCATGAAGGTGGTTGGTTTAAGGATTTGGCATATATCATTGTTGTGCAATTGTATTGATAATTTGTGAAGGGTGAAATCTCTCTGAAAATAATTTTGTTGCTTACAATGATAATATGTGATAGGATTATTAAGTTGATAGAGTTAATTAAATAATATTTAATTAGTTGAGCTTTTATTATTGAGTCTTTTAGTCTTTGAATTGTTAAGTTGGGCCTTAATGGTATTTAAGCCCAATTAAAATATTATCCATTATGGATATTATTTATATGTAGTCCTTTTGTCATTTGAGAATCAATCATTGAATGAAGTTTTATATTTTATTTCTTAATTAGTTTTAATGTTTTTTCCTAATTTTAGCGTAGAACCCTAATTCTTAGTCTTGTTAGGATTTAACTTCCTATCAACTGGTGCTTTCATACCATAAACTCTTCCATGGCTGAATTCATGTCTACCACCCCATATCCACCTTCACCTCAACCACCACCCAACACATATCATTCATCTTCACCTTCTATAACAAATTTTTTGCTGCCATTGATGAAAACTATAACAAAATTGATGCCATTGATGAAAAATATAAGGCTAAATTACATTTTTGGCCCTCTGAGTTTTATAAAGTTGCAATTTTGGCCCCTTATATTTCAAAATAGCACTTTTAGCCCTCTAAATTTCAAAAAGTTGCGATTTTGACCCCCTATATTTCAAAATGACATGTTGGGCCCCCTATCTTTACTCCTTTAATTTTGCAAAATGTCAATTTTGACCAAGTCAAAGCTGATGTGGCAAGTCACTTAAGTGACTCAGCTGCCACATCATCATTTTTTTGTCATTTTATAATTTAAAAAATAAATAAATAAAAGGAAGAAATCACGTGGTTTAAATTTATTCTTTCACTAACCCATATAATCACAAATCCTAAAGAATTAATCCTTCATGATATTTATTCAAAAGGATTTATCAACTGTACGTAAAAATAAAAAATCCCAAATCCAAAAATAGGAAACAATGGAAATTGGAAACCCTTTGTGCTTTTTGTTATGTCACTTTGATTATGTAATGACTTTTTTATATGTAATGACATGATTTGTTATGTCATTTTGATTATATTATTTTGATTTAGACAAATGTCTTGAACTTCCATTTTGAATGTAATGACTTATATGTAATGACTTTGACTTGTTGTGTCATTTTGATTATGCTTAACAAATTTATTATTTGCTCTTATTGTTTGGTAATTTTGTTGGAAATGGAATAAAAAAGAATAGCCTATATGCTAATGCTTAAAACAAAAGTTAAATTTTGTTGCTTTGTTGATGTGATAATTCTATTGAAATTGTGTAGAGAAGAGACCAATTTTTTTTATGCTACTGTTGATATGGTAATTCTTTTTCAAGCTATAATTACAACATGTTTCCAATTCATGAACGTATGTATGTATGTATGTATGTTTGATAATCTTGTATTTCAGAATGAGAATACAAAAGAGGCATAAATTATCATAATTTCACGTGACTTCCCTCTCTTTTTTTATTTCCTTTTTTTTTTAATTATTAGATGGAAAAAAAAAAACTGATGTGGTAGCTGAGTCACTTAAGTGACTTGCCACATCAGCTTTGACTTGGTCAAAATTGACCTTTTGCAAAAAGGGGTAAAGATAGGGGCCAAAAATGCTATTTTGAAACATAAAGGGCCAAAATCGCAACTTTCTAAAACTTAGGGGCCAAAAGTGCTATTTTGAAACATAGGAGGCCAAAATCGCAACTTCCTGAAACTTAGGTGGTCAAAACTGCTATTTTGAAACATAGGGGGCCAAAATCGCAACTTTTTGAAACTTGGGGGTCAAAACTGGTATTTTGAAACATAGGGGCCAAAATCGCAACTTTTTGAAACTTAGGGGACGAAAAATGCAATTTAGCCAAAATATAAACAAGAAAAGGAAGAGTCTCAGAAATTTTTTGATGCAAAAATGCAAGCTTTGAAACAGAGCAGGCAGGAGTTTCATAAAATTTTTGATGAAAAAATGCAAGCTTTGAAACAGAGCAGGTAGGAGAGATTTGTTAAAGAAAATTCAGAGAAAGTTGAAGCAGAAGAACCAACAAAAGATGACAAAACCAGAAGTAACCATTCAAGATACATAATCAAAGAATGAGATACTAGAAGAAACACAACAAGAAAAAATTGAGTTCATCACTTCTGTTTGAACAATCTATTAGCATCATAACTACCGTAGGAGAGTCGCTGGAAACCAACATCTCTCCGGCGTCAGTGCCGCCGCCTAAACCGCCGGATCTGCTCTTTGTCCACTCGGCACATTCACCTTCGATATCGACGTCAAAAATGCCAGAAGCACCAGATCTAAAATTTTCATCAAAAACCTTCTCAGCTCCGCCTCTGGTGAATCAACCACCGTTGAAACCATCGGATGAAGTTTTAGCTCCGCCGGTATCGCTGCAACCTCCGGGTCAGTCATCAAAACCACCAGATTGGCATTTACAAAGGACAGGTTTAGCTCTGCCCCAGGCACTGCGGCCACCGCGAAATGGAGATGAAGTGGTGTTTATGGGATGACGATAAAATGGAGTGAAGTTGGAATTATCCATGGAGGGTTTGAAAGTCAAGAATGAAAGCACCAATTGATAGAGAGTTACCCTTATCAAGACTACAAACTAGAAAAGCAATAAAGAAAGACATTAAAATAAAAGATAAATAAATTCATTCATTTTCTTTGATTTGTGTTCAACACACTATATCAAAGAAATATAAATACTACTAATACTTAAATTATTTAATTAACTTATACTCCTATTTAATTATTACTTGATTAATTATTATCTAATCTTCTACTGCAAATATAGCTTTAATTTCACCAGACAAGTTCCTTAAGACGCTGCCTATCCCTGCTGGGCCAGGCTGGCCTCTCCGTGAAACCTATCATTCCTGTCCTTCCAAGACTTTATCTCTTGAATTTTATACATAATCTCTCCCGATTGTATGGGCAACGCAGACTCCAGCATTTAATCCAAAATGCGATTACTAAGATCCCACAGAGATCAAGCCACTGCATACCAAACTAATGTCCGCAATTTCCTCTGGAAATTACCCTCTGCTGTCACCACCTAGTAATCGATAGACAAGCTCCCCACCAATTTAGCATATGCGTCCACACTCCCCAAGCATGATTACAGTGTAAAATACTTGTGAGTGTCAATAGGCGATGGTTTTGAGTCGCATGCTCATGTCTTAAACGATAGAGGCTATAATTAACATATACGACTAGTAAGTCATCAAGTACCTTTTGATCACATTTTGTTGTGTTTGTTAATTTCGTGATAAAAAAAAAGCTAAGCTCAATTATTTTTTCTGTTCACTTTTCTGTGGATTGGTTTGTAGAATATTTGAATTCATAGTATTTAATCTCTACAATGTTCTAACTTGTAAAGCAAGAAATATGAGCTACACTTATTTTATTCACTAGTTAAGATCCCACCACAAGTTGGAGGTTGGTAAATGTCCACCAATCCGAACTTGGATAATGAAATGTTGAAGGGTTGAGGAAGAAGTGATTTGGTGAAGAAATAAGCAATTAAGAGTTTCAGAGTGTCAGCCAACATCTATTCACGAACAATATGACAATCTATGCGAAGGTGTTTGGTCCTCTCGTGAAAGACAGGGTTAGCAGCAATGTGAAGAGCACTCTGATTGTCACAAAAGATGATCGGGAGCTTGGGAATGGACACATGCAGATCACAAAGCAGGTAAAGAAGCCATTAAAGCTCAGAAGTTGCAGCTGCAAGTGTTCGATATTCAGCTTCAGACGAGGAACGGGCAACAATTAATTGCTTTTTGGTTCTCCATGAGATAATAGATTGGCTGTGGAACGACGAGAACCCTTGCCTGCCTTGAAGATGGAGAGGTGAGTTCTTCATGATCAACAGAGAATCATGATTGGGACACTTAATTCGCGACATGTTGGCTTAATTTATATCTCAACAGTTTAAATATTTTCTGCTTTATCTATGCAATTTTGTTATTGCCTGTGTCAATTTACGGTTTTATTTATTCTAGATACTTTCAGTTTCAATGACAATATATTTTGATTTCATTCTATTTATATTAATTTTTTATTTTAAATATATATATGACGTTCTACAAAATCCATACATCACACGGGTTGCCGACTAATTATGATGAATAGTAATAAAGAGCAGTTTTGTAGTTTTCAACTTAAAATACTCACCAGAATAGAACAGGATAGCATGAAGTTAGTTCTTTCAACAAATAGAAAAAGGATGTGCTACACTGTCTTTTTACCTTAAATATTTGAGTGCATCTTTCTTTAGCGACACCAATTTAGTATTCTAGTAGTTTTATTTGTTTGTTTAAGTTGTGGTCGTCTATGTGATTGAAGATCGCACTGCAATTGCGGTGTGATGCAGTTGCAAGACTTTCACATGAGCAATATTGCATGCGGCTGTAATTGCGGTCGCAGATGCAGTTGCTGCGACACGCGTTCTACCATGAAATAATTATAAATTTTCACAAACTATATTCATTGGCACCACCATGTCACTACATCGGTTTTACTCACTATAGTAAAGCCTCAATTTGTTTGGTGCACATTTATTGAAAGATACTTGAAATACAAACTTGAAGACTATTATCGTATGATTATTCATTGCATTTGACATAAATTATAAATTTGGTGTTTATAAATATTAATTTTTGGTAAGAAGATTTGATGGAATATGGTCGAAATCGCATTAATGCGGTTACGATGTGGTTGTACACGTGATTGAAAATCACACTGCGATACAGTTGTAGTGGCGACAATTGCAGATACAGATCACAATTTAAAACGATGATATATTATAAATCATTAAATATGAGAGAACATGAGCTAACTAAATTTTGTTTATAATTCATTCGGAGTATAAATAGTTATGCAAAAATGTTTCAAGACATATCTAGGCTTGCTTATGTAACGTTGCAACACATGAGAACCCGATCAATTTGAAACGATTCGGGCTCCTATATGAGGTGATTAGCATATTATTAATTCATTCAAGCATATAGTACAAGTATGGTGTTCTTGCGGGTATGAGCTAACTCCTTACCAATTGAACAACCTATGTAGGCGACAAGCATGATCTTAATTAAAAAGAAAAAACACAAACATGGATGACAATTAGCTAGATCATATAGCTAGCTTATATTGTCTTTATTTAGAAAACAGTAGTGAAATCATGCAACATAGCTTGAAATATCATTTGAGCTGGTGATCCTTAGAGTTTTCTTTGGAGTTGTCTTGAAAGTTGAATGGAAAGACCAGGACTTAATGATGTGATGTTGACGATAGTCAATTGAATTCGAAGCAGAAAAACCAATTATAACTGTTTCAGGGAGTACATCTTTGAAATCAACGACTACTTGAGCAACGGTAGAAAGTTGACCATTATTATCAGGTAGAAAAACACTCAAAGTCTTAGAATTAGAGTCATAGGCGATACTTACATTGACCACTTCCCCGTTCACCCTTTTCCATGGTGTTGTCTTCAATGATATTAAAGAGTTGACGTCGATTCCAATATGTGAATAATCGGGATCCCATTCATTGATAAAACTGTCGAATTCTACACCAACAAATTGATTGAAATGACTGTTTCCATCAACTAGTCCAAGCTTTCCACCGTCTGAGTTGTCGGGAATTTGAGTATGATTTGTTGGTGCAAGAAAGAAGGCAAGTCCATCAGCCGGCGGCCAACGTCCAACATCTTCAACGATAAAAGTGAAGGTGGTGATAAAGCTAGCAACGTTGCCGGTGGAACGGTCCCAAATGGGCACGGGTGTTGCATACAAGACACGGCCTACAAACACCTCAGGGTCATTAGGGTCGTTAAGTTCCAAAACCCCACTTGCTGAAATCTCTGCACTCCCTTGAACGGTTATAGCTGCATTTTTGAAGTTGGTGATGTTGAAAGAAACTGATTTATGTGAGTTCACTAGTTCTGTTGCTAGCAAGATTACTAAAACAACAGAAAATAGTTTCTGAATATTAGTTGGAAAGAAATTTGCCATTGTGTTGAAGTTTGTGTTTTTGACTGATAATTAGTGTTGTGAATGAGAATTGTGTAGGTTTGTCACATGTATTTATATACACTCATCCATGCTGGGGCTAGCTTGCTCAATCCGTTTGGTATTTGTCACGTTTACAATGTAATAATATTGTAACCTCCTCTAAGTTTAACTCAGTTAGTAGTTTATATGTAAGTGTCGGGGTTGAACCCCGAACAACCCACTTATCTAATTTAACGGTGAAATTTCTATCCCCTAAGCTACTGACAAAAAAAATAGTGTAAACTACTATTTTTTTTGAATGACTAATAGATATATATATATATATATATATATATATATATATATATATATATATATATATATAACGGATTAACAGTCAGATAATAAATCCCTGATTTCATTCATTTTCAATCAAAATAGTCCTTTACATTTTCAACTAAGAGTCAAATTAATTAGTTTTTATCTTTACAATTTTTTATTAAATAGTCATTATTTTGAATTGACTTTTGACTACGTGACACTTAAACAATGTCGGCACTGTAAAAGTGTAGTGTGTGTTTACCCACGGTTATAACCGTCGCAAAGTGGCCATTTATTGTGGCCACTAAATTGTTGTTTTCTTGTAGTGATAAGGTACGATATCAACATTAATGTTATTTGTAATAATGTATTACATTATTATTATTATTATTATTATTAATGTATGGTACCTTATGTATTTTTTTTACCATTGAAGCAAAATGGTTATGACTTGCAAAAATATGTTTTATGAGAAAAACCATCGGTGATGCTCTAAATTTTTTTTTTGTGGTGTGGTCTAAGTTGTTTAAATCAATCTGATGTGGCATACTGGAGTAAAAGATACTTCATTCTAAAATATAAGGAAAATTGGTCAATCAAAGTTGATGTATTTAGTCCAAATTTTTAATTAAATATATCAATTTTCTTTGACCAATTTTCTCTTATATTTCGAAACAGAGAGAGTATCTATCTATTTGACGCTTCGTTGGCAAGAAACCTTCTATAATTGGAAACAACAAAAATAATAATATATTTAGAAAATCATTTGTGTACTCGAAAGGACAAGGACCATATTAATTATTAGGAAAATTCTATTGCATTCACAAGCACTACATGTAGCATGCTTTTAAACATGCAACATATTCTCTAACAGTGAACAAATTATAATGATGAATTTTACGGTCCATGTACACGGACGGTATATAGTGGTGGAAATGCTCACAATTTTTCGTAATAAGATGTTATTTTAGGTGTAACTTTTGGATAAATTAAAAATTAAAAATTATATTTATATATGTATTGATATACTGTTGACGTGGTTAATTTTTCCAATAAACTCACAAATTGTTTTTTTTAAACACCAAAAATAGTATGTAATATAAAATAATTAATAAATATATATAATTTGTAAACTTATCAGAATTATCCATATCAATAAATATACTTATACATATATTTTTTTGATAAATTATACTTATATATATCTAAATAAGATGTATATCAAAGAATTCACCAAATTAAAAACTTATCAGAATATCTAATTACTAAACTATTTTTTCTCTCAAGCAGCCGCCTCCCCCCTCCCCTAAACCCTAATTTATTCTTTTTGTGCCTCCACCAAGGAGGGGTAGTTTTAGGGTCAATTTTTGATCCAAAATCACCCCTCTAGATTGTTTTTTCTTTTCTTTTCAATTAAATAAGTGATTATCCACATAGATTTGTTTCTTCGTTTTTTTTTTTTGTTTTTTAAGTTTGTCGTCGTCTTGTGCGGCGTTGTGATTGTGGTCGTCTTGTGCGGCGTTGTGATTGTGGTCGCCTTGTGCGGCGTTGTGTTTGTGGTCGTCTTGTGCGGCGTTTGTTGATTTTTCATTACGGTGTTTCGTTGATTTAAATTGACATATCTACATCAACTCATTACGGATCTGAAGACTTTGAAGACTTGGACGTCAACGTTGCAAATCCGGGCGTATGAAGATTCCGGTGACTTTTATTTTGTCATATTTGTAGGCAATTTCATGATGCCGTTGTATGCTATTAACTTAGGTGCTGCAAGTTTGTTTGTAGATTCACCTTTTTCAGTTTTTAGCAATCTTGAATTTGTAATGATCTATGTATTTTCAATTTGAATGAATGAATCTTTATTTTTATTTTTAGTCAAAAAAAAAAACTTATCAGAATTATCTATAACAAACATAAGCTAAAAATCCTCCAAAAACAAGTTATATTACCAAAAGGTTTGTCCATCATATATTAAAATCTAGACTAACATTAGACTTAAAATACTTAGCTTCACCATCATATGAGGGAAAATTGAAGAGGATCTGAATTCATATTTGTTTAGTGGCTATTATAGATATCTTACATGTTGTTCACAATCTCATTCTTTGTTTGATTTTCTTTCTTTCATCCAATTAAATTTGACACGTACAATATTTGTTACATTTCATATTCATTCACTCAAATTGGTATAATACATCAAATTCAAGTACAAATTCAATACCACTAAACAGAAAAATGATGAGTCAGCAAACAAACTCACAACATATAAGTTAATAACATAAAATGACATACTCATACCTACAAATAATATGATGAAAACAAAGTATCTGAAATACATATGTCTCTACTTTAATAATATGATGTGGAGGAATAATTAATTCCTATTTAAATATTCGTGTAAAAATATTTTACAACTGACGTAACATGTCGATTAAACTCTTTAAAAAATTATTTGTGTACTCGAAAGGCCAAGTAGCATATTAATTATTAAAAAATCTAGCATTCCATGTGCTACATATTGCATGCTTTTAAACGTGCAAGATATATATCTCTTTTTCTTTATTAACAACGTGCAATATATCTCTAATGGTGAACAAAAAGACAAATACGATATCATCTAAGCGTTTTTGAGTATTTGTTCGGTTGCTATTATAGATATCTTACATTTTGTTCACAATCTCATTCTTTGTTCGATTTTCTTTCTTTCATCCAATTAAATTTGACAATATTTGTTACCTTTCATAATATTGTTGACTAAAATAAATAAAAAAACCAGTCATTCTCAAATTGATATAGTACATTAGATTCGAGTATAAATTCAATACCACTAAATCGAAAAAGGATGAGTCAACAAAGAAACTCACAACATACAAGTTAATAGAATAAAATGACATACTCATGCCTCCAAATAATGTGATAAAAACAAAGTAACTGGAATACATATGTCTCCACTCTAATAGTATGTTGTGGAGGAATATTTTACAGTGACATAACATTTCCGTTAAACTGTTTAAAAATTTATTTATGTACTCGAAAGGCCAAGTAGAATATTAATTAAATTCTATTAATTATTGAAAAAATTCTAGCATTCCAAGTGCTACATGTAGCATGCTTTTAAACGTGCAAGATATCTCTTTTTTTTTAATTAACAAACGTGCAAGATATCTCTAACGGTGAACAAATTATAATGATGAATTTTTCTATTTTTCTGTCCATGTACACGGACGGTATAGTTGGTCATTTGTAAGGAACGAAATGCAATAATATTTTGTTATTGGGTCTTTTTCTGTGATTATATTAGTTTTTGAAAGTGCAATAATGGTTTCTGAATTTATCAAAATTATAATTACGTTTTTTTTTTTGACTAAAAATACATATTTTTTAGTGGCTCTTTTGTTTGTAACTTTATGAATTAAATTGCTTCATGAAAAATATACTTGACGATTAAATTACTTAAAAATATATTTGAGATTAAAATAACTAATAAAAGAGATACTTGCTGACCTAATTGAAATTTTAATGTATTCAAGCACAAATGCGACAGCGAAATTCCTATTAGAGACTAAAATGATGATTTTTACATTTTTCGTAATAAGCCGTTACTTCATGTGTAACTTTTGAAAAAAAATTAAATGTTAAATTAGATTTTTAATCCCTTAACTTATTTGTTGGTTTTATTTTAGTCCAATAATTAATTTCCATTACATTTTAGTCCCTTAACTACTAAATATTAATGAATAGATGCATTACATGCAACTGGAACAAAACCAAAGAAAAGAATCAAATATGATTTTGATGACTTAGATGAATTTTCCATGAAAAAAAATGTTGCCACTATAATTTTGATATACATTCCTCCTAAGCAGGTAAAAAGATTCCTTTGAAAGTGTAAAGAACATTAAAGTCTAAATTGGTTTTATAATAATTTGAGTTTTAAATAAAAATTTGAATTTTGTGATAAAGGTCATGATGAATTTTGTTTTTGGTTTGGTGAGGAAGGGATGAATGAGGTGATAATTTTTTTGAATTTTTGGATAATGATGAAAGTTTAATACTATCTTAACACAGTTTGATAAATTTTAATGAGGAAATGAATTATTTGACAAATAGAAGATAGTTTTGACTAAAATGTAACGATAATTAGTTATAATATCAAAATAAAATTAATAAATAAGGTATGAGACTAAAAAATTAATTTAGCCAAATTTAAATCCATAGTGTGGCTAAGTCTAAGAAGTTGAATGTTAGTCTATATTTTAATATGTGATGGACAATTTTTTTTCAATGACAACTATATATATATATTATAAAAGGAAGCAGAAAATGCAAAGTACAAACAGCGAGTACCAGAGATACTCAAAAGAAAAATCTCAAGAAAAACAAGAACAATAGGAAAAGTTTCGAAAAAGCTCTAAAAAGTCGACACATCTCGAGCCATCTAGAGTGGCCACCTACAAAAAGGAGTGTAGAAACCAACAAGGAGAGAGAAAATCCAAGAGATTTAAACCGTCTGATCTGATGGATAGTCCAGATCTGTTTACTGTATGAGTGATTTAAACCATCCGATCAGAAATGAACAGCCCAGATTAATTACAGCGTGAATATGTGACAGCAAGAAATCTGGGTCCCATGAACATCACTTATTGGGAACTTAAAACTAAACCATCTTAGACCATGTACAATTGTTTATAAACTCAACATCCATTTTTTCAACTCTCAACATTCTACCCTTATTCAACTTTTATCCTCTCCAATGATTTTTCATTCAACACTCTACCCCACCACTTTTTATTTCATATTCTTATTTAAATTTAAATTTTTGTTTTTATAATTTACATAAAATTACAATTATCGATTAAAATTAAATTAAAATAATAAACATTTAACAATCTATTTTTTAGTAATGTAATTAAAATAAAAACAAAATTTATTTAAATAATTTATACGATACAAATCATCTTAATTTAATTTAAAATACAACACACAAGTAACGTCATTGGTATGATACAAATGATTAGAAATGCAATATAATACAAGCAATAAATTGGGGACATATTGGGGACTTCATGAAACAACTCTAGCAAATAAAACCTAATTAGCAATAAAAATCATTGTTTTAATAGACATATTGGGGACATGAGCTATTAATGTGGAAGTGGTAGTGTTATTTTCCAGCTAAAAACATTCTTTTTTTAATTGCCCTTGTTTCAAGTTTTGATTGTCCTTATTTTCTAAACTTTTGTATCTGTCATTTTAGGTGCATCTTGTATGGTAGAGTGTTTGTTTAATATCATATCTTCAACTTCTTAACAATTCAAATTTTTGAAGATGTGGTCTTCACATCCTGATTGCAGAAACATTGTTTTAGATTGCTGGAACACTGAAGTTATTGGTTGTCCTATGTTTGTTTTAAGTAAAAAATTGAAGATTCTAAAAGACAAACTTAAGATATGGAATAAAGATTGTTTTGGTAATGTTAATGATTGTGTCACAATTGCAGAGCAAAGGCTCCAACAGATCCAAGATCAAATTCAACAATTTGGTCACACTGATGCTTTGTTAGAGGAAGAAAATCTAGCCAATACCTCTTATGAGAATGCTTTAAATAGGCAAGAAGCTTTTTGGAAAGAAAAAGCTAGATTAAATTGGCATTTAGAGGGGGATAGGAATACCAAATTTTTCCACAGAATTGCCAAAATTAAATCCTCTTCCAAACTTATAACCTCCCTCCAAGATGGTGAACATGTGCTTATTGAGCAAACCCAGATATCCGATCATATTGTGAATTTTTATAAAGATTTATTTTGCACTAACATTGTTTTACAGGATTCTTTGCTTGTCGAGGAAGTAATCCCCAAGCTGGTTACTGATGATATCAATGCTCTCATGACTATCTTACCTTCTCATGCTGAAATCAAGGCTGCTGTGTTTGCCCTTAACAAAGATAGTGCTCCCGGGCCAGATGGATTTGGAGCTTTTTTCTACCAACACTTTTGGGACATTGTGAAAAATGATGTTTCTAAGGCTGTCTTGGAATTTTTTACCACTAGTTGGATCCTGCCAGGGTTTAACTCCAATATTATAGCACTTCTGCCTAAGACTCCTGAAGCTTCATCGATTGACCAATACAGGCCAATTGCTATGGCAAATTTCAAATTCAAAATTATTTCCAAAGTCATTGCTGACAGACTTGCTTCACTTATGCCATCAATTATCTCTGAAGAACAAAAGGGTTTTATTCATGATAGAAACATTAAGGACTGTTTGTGCACTGCTTCTGAAGCTGCAAATCTTCTTCACAACAAGTCTTACGGAGGTAACTTAGCTCTTAAAATTGATATTACTAAAGCTTTTGACACTTTAGATTGGTTTTTCCTTCTTAAAGTGCTCAAAACATTTGGCTTTAATGATGTTTTCTGCAACTGGATCCATGTTATTCTTCAATCAGCTTTCTTGTCAATTTCTATCAATGGCAAGTCACATGGTTATTTTAATTGCTCTAGAGGTGTTAGGCAGGGTGATCCTCTATCACCTCTTCTTTTCTGTTTGGCTGAAGATGTGTTAAGTAGGAGTATTTCTAGACTTGTGGCTGATGGTAATCTCAATGTCATCAAAGGCACTAGAAAGGTCAATGTTCCATCTCACTCTTTCTATGCTGATGATTTGATGATTTTTTGCAAAGGAAATATGGCTGGTCTTAAAGCTCTCAAGAATTTGTTTGATAATTATGCTCTCGAATCAGGTCAAGTTATCAACAATTCCAAATCCACCATTTTTTCTGGCTCAATTACGCAAGGCAGGTTAGCTTTAATAGTTCATTTGCTGAATTTCAAATTGGGCTCTCTACCTTTCAATTATTTGGGGGTTCCAATTTTTAAGGGCAAACCAAAAGCTTGCTACTTGCAACCAATAGCAGATAAAGTCAAATTGAAGCTCTCAGCTTGGAAAGCTTCACTTCTTTCCATAGCTGGCAGAGTGCAATTAGTTAGAGATGTGATTCAAAGCATGCTAATTTATAGCATTACTCTATACTCTTGGCCAGTTTCTTTACTTAAAGATATTGAAAAATGTGTTAGAAACTTCATATGGAGTGGAGACATTGAAAAAAGAAAATTGGTTACTACCTCTTGGAAGAAAATTTGCAGGCCTTATTCACAGGGTGGTCTAAACCTCAAATCGTTGTCTAAATTGAACAAAGCCACAAATCTCAAGTTGTGTTGGACTCTTTGGAATTCACAAAATTCATGGGCCAAGTTGTTAAAGGATAGAGTTATTAGGCAAAGAAAAACCATTCAGCACCACATATTTTCTTCTATATGGAGCAGTATTAAAGATGAATTTGAAGTTATTATGGAAAACTCAGTTTGGCTACTTGGTAATGGTGAAGACATCAATTTTTGGAATGACAATTGGTGTGGTGTCCCTCTTGTTGAACAGTTCAACATCCCAGCTCATATAAGTCATTCTCTTAGCTCTACAGTAAGTGACTACATTGTTAATGGCCTTTGGAATATTCCTCCTCAACTATCTCAAGCTTACACCACTTTAGGGTCTATTGTTCATCAAGTCACCATTCCTATGGAACCATCTCAAGATAAACTCTTATGGAAGCATACTGACTCTGGTGACTTGCAACTCAAGGAAGCTTACCATTTTAAAACTCAACAATTTCAAGACTTGTATTGGGCTAGCACCATTTGGAGCCCTGATATACCTCCCTCTAAATCTTTTCTGGCATGGAGATTAATGCATGACAAAGTGCCAACGGATGAAAATTTGATTCTTAGAGGTTGTTCTATTGTTTCTATGTGTAATCTTTGTCACAAGAATGTGGAATCTTCTTTTCATATTTTTTTTGAATGTGATTATGCTGTCAGAATTTGGTCCTGGCTTGCTGGTTGTATTAATGTGGTCATTCAATTTACCTCACTGGAAGACATGTGGAAACTCTGTCAGCTGAATTGGTCTCCACAAAGCAAGGTCACTATCACTGCCGCCATCATTAATCTGCTTAACACTATATGGTTTGCCAGAAATGAAGCAAGATTTAACAATAAAATTATTTCTTGGAGATCAGCTATATCCTTGATCATAGCTAATACTTCTCTAACAGGTAACAATACTTGCAAATCCTCTTCCAACTCTATTAGAGACTTCACCTTCTTGAAATTGTTCCGAATCTCTATAAAGCATCCAAAAATTCCAATTATTAAAGAAGTTTGTTGGGAACCTCCTTTGATAAATTGGACTAAATGCAACATTGATGGTGCTGCATGTGGTAACCCAGGTTTTGCCTCTTGTGGAGGTATCTTTAGGAACTTTACTGCTGATTTTGTCTTTGGTTTTGCTGAGCCTTTAGGCATTGTTTCTCCTCACTTTGCGGAGCTTTGTGGTGCGATGAGAGCTATTGAGATTGCTTATCAAAACAATTGGAATAACCTCTGGCTTGAAACTGATTCAACTGTGGTAGTTTCAGCTTTCCAAAATCCTGCAAAACCAATTGCATGGGCCTTAAGAAACAGATGGCAGAATGTTTTGCTCATGCTAAATCAAATGAATTGCATTGTCACTCACATTTATAGAGAAGGGAATCAAGTAGCTGATCTTATTGCCAATCATGGATTGTCTTTACCATCTATTGTTTTCTGGGATGTAGCTCCTATGTTTATATGTGAGGGTATTAATAGAAACAAACTTGGTATTTCTAGTTTTAGAGTTTGTTTTTCTTAATGGAGTTTTGGTTTGATCCCCTCCATTTGTACTTGTTTCTTTCTTATTTTATATATATTTTTTGGTGTTGAGCTTTTTGCTCTCACCTTCTTTGGTAAAAAAAAAAAAAAAAAAACTTCTTAACAAATGTTAATTTTAGTCAATTATTTATGCCACTTATATCGGATAGAATAAAATAAAATATTCAAAATATTTTAGATATCATGTTCAATTTTGCAAGGAGACTGTGTACTGTGGTGAAAAAAAAAACTATCAAAATTAATTTTTTATTTCTTTTTTGCATATGGAGACTAATGCCTAATAACATGAATCAAAAAGAAAACGGAGTATATTTGAAAATGACTAAAAAGTCATAGGACTAAAAATAAATTAAACAATATACTTATTTGCAAGGATACATACGGTTCTCATTCAGAAGTAATCATTTATTTAGTATATGCAAACAAACTTCAATATAAATGAACTAATGTACGACACAAATATTCAATATAAATGTACTAATGTAGACTATCAAACTCAGATACGTGACACGATACTGATATGATACGATATCAATATGGTGATATGAGAATTTTTTTTAAATTCTTGATAGGATATAGCCGCAATACGTTATTTAAAAATTAAAATTAAATATATAGATACACAATATATAAACATAACTAAAATCGATAGTGATTTTCAATTTAAGTGACAATTACATATTTAAGTTAAGTAATGTTATCCAGTACTTAAGTTAAGTACTATCCAAAAAGAACATCATTAGTACTATCCCAAAAAACATCATCAATAACACCCAAAAATACTAATTGTATCGGTCCCCTCTCATATGTTTCCATCTTCAAAGGATAATATTGTTGATGGAAGCAATGAATCGTTGGTGATGGTGACTTAGTGACAAACCCTATTTGTTATTGTTCTTTTTAAAATGTGGAGAAGAAAAACGCAAAAAAATAAAATAATCCTGCATACGTACCGCGCGTGTATGTCAGCCGTATCGGAGTAAAATTATGTTGTATCAGACGCGTATTGAATTTTATTTTTTTAAAAAACAAATAAAAAATTAACCAATATTTCTTCGATATGCGTATCGAGACGTATCGGTATCAGACACGTATTAGACACGATTCTTCGCTATTTTTAGTGTATCGGGACTTTACAGAATGTAGATCTAAACACAAATATAAATTAATACAATTTTAATATTTGAAAAACAGCAATGCTAACAATGCTAAGTGTAAGTCAATCAGTTTTATTTTTATGCTCTCTTTCTAGTGGATGTTTTTTATCCATACACTTGCACAACTGTCGTCGTTGTTCAATGAGACTCGTCGTCTGACCACATTTGTTATAGTAAGACTTTCGATACCAATGTTGGATCATGAGGGGGCAAGGGAGAAATCATTGAGCTCAGAGCCACAATATAAGTGAGTTGAACACTACACTTTTACCCAAAATCTTAAGGCATTAAATTTACAGTTCTTTTCATTAATAAAGTGTTCAATCTTCATTTTTCCAAATAATACTCCCACTGTACCAAATTATATGTCACTTTGAGGAAAACATTTGTACCAAATTATATGTCACTTTACATTACCAAGGAAACATTTAATGCAATTTTTTCTATTATACCCTTAACTATTTATTACTCTCTCTTAGTACGAAAGGAGTATAAATATAAGACTTAACTCATCTCACACTCGCCACAACAAAGAAATCACGAAATCTCATTTCAACGCTTTTCGGTCATATTTAAACTTTTTGATAATAATATAAATATAAGAATTAACCCACCTCCCACTTATCGCAACAAAAGAATTAGGAAATTTCATTTTAACTCGGTCATATTTTTTTGGGTCATATATAAACTTTTTATTAGACGTTTCTAACTTCAAAAACAACATTGCTTATATGTTAAAACTAATTTACAAACGAAACATAGGAGGTTCGCGAGTTTACAAAGTCACTTTTTTAGGGTACAACAATTGGCATTGGGACATCTCTTTCACCTCTGCCACTATTAAAACCACTGAAAAATAAAATAAAAACGTTTTTGTTGTTAGATTTCTCTTCTTCTTTATTGAAAATTACCCTCTTAGGTTCGTTTTGTAAGAACACAAAGCTATGAAGCCCAGATACGTGACACGATATTGATACGGTATCGATACCGGAAATTTGTTAAAATTCCCAATACTATACGGACGCGATACGTTATTTAAAAATTAAATTTAAAATTAAATATATAAATGCACAATATATAAACATAACAAAAATCGATAATGATAATAAATTAACATTCAAATTACTCAAACTGAGCAAACAAGTGACAATTATATATCTTAAGTTAAATAAGTACTGCAAAAAAGGACATAACTATAGTACTATCCAAAATTATAATATCATCGATACCACCCAAACAACATCATACTCTAACATTCACTATTTAACCGGAAACACAGATTGTATTAGTCTCATCTCCTTCAATTATATCATCAAAGAACATTATTTGTCCGATACTTCTCTGATACGCGTATCGGAAAAGTATCTGACACGTATCGGTAATTTTTTTTTAAATAATAGTAATTGTCTGATAGTCTCCGATACGAGTATCGGACGAGTATCGGTATCAGACACGTATCGGACACGATACTTCGCCACTTTTGAAGTATCGGGGCTTCATAGACCAAAAGTGATACTTTTTTTTCTTTCTTAACTAATCTTCAAATGTATTAAATATATTTAATTTTATGTATGTCCTTATTTATTATTTATTATGAGGGAATTGATCTTATCTAATTAGAATAGTTGTAGCCGGCGAAGCTCTTCTTCACAGCGACGTGGAGAAGATGAGGTTGTATCTACTGACACTTCGATGCTCAAGTTATTATTTGCGCAAAGTGAAGGTTTTAGAGAGTAAGAATAAAAAACCGACCCTTCTGCATGAGAAGAGTATATTTATATAGCCCCTAACGCGGAGCCAAGACCATTAATGTGAGAGCAGAACTAGCATCCTCAACAGTAATGGTTGTCGGAATAACAGATGCAAAGCCATGATTGACAATAAATGACAATCATTCCGTTGTTAGAAGTGCCAACTTCTGTGACCGTTGGACAGAAACATGTGGCTCTGGACCAGCGTGCAATTATGTTGAGCTCAAGGTGCACGACGTCTAAGTGGGACGAGTTTGACACCTAATTGGGCCGAGCTCGACGCCTAAGTGGACTGACGCCTAAATGGGCCGAGCTCAATGCCCAAGTGGATTATGCTCGACGCCGAACCGAACTTAGGCTCGGTCCAAACAAGAATATTAAATATGCGTATTTATGGAACAAATTTAAATTTATAAGATTATTAAATGAAGATATCATCTGCATTGTGTTTTCTTGATGTTAGTGATTTATGTGTTTAATTTCTTATAAGAAGGATCAACTTTGATCCTTATTACTCACTTTAAGTGAGTAATATGGATTGCCTTCCTTCTACTTATGTCAGTATAAACACCAATCAGTTATTGAAAACATGTTTCATCATTGATTTTGCTACCTATCGTGGATCGTCCATCAATCGTCCTGCTTGGTCAAACCCTCTGTAAATGAGTCTGCTTTTTTTTTCTCTGCTGTATATTTGTTTTTGGGTTATACACATGTTCATCTCACTATAAAAATATATGGAGTAAAATCATTAAATTTTGAATTTTTAAGAAGAAAAAAATAGGCTTAATTACATATTTGATCCTTTATATATATTTATTTTAGGTTTTAAATTGGTGCTCTATATTTTAAAAGTTTCACTTTGGTCTCTTATGCTACTTATTTCAACTTAAATTCGTCCTTTTTGTTAAATTTTGAGTTATTTTTGTGCTCTATGTTTTAATATCCATTTTGGTATTTAATTAAAAAACTGCAAAAAAAAAATCCATCTCCTGCGGAATTACATGTGGGTATATGTTTATGTGTTTGTTATACTTATAGCGGAATTACATGCGGCTGTTTTGCTTGAAAATTTGCAGAGGATTTATTTTCGTTTTTGGCAGCAAATTCTGCAAGAAAATTTTCTGAGGATTTCAAAATTCTTAGGAAATAATTACCCACAAAGGTATTATCTGAGAACTAGAATCTGAGAAAAATTTGTAAGAAGTTATTTCTTGCGAATTTTTTATCCAAATACATTAGTTATACAATAAACTTTAAAAAATAAATTTTATTTATATTTTCCCACCGAGGAAATATGTTTGAAGTGCAAAATTTGTTGGTGCTAGATTAGCCTAACTTTACCCTTTATGGTGTTTGTACTTGTAGTCTAACTGCCTCGTGTATATAATTTTACCCAATTTTTATTTGGACACAACTCTAAACAAAATAATTTGGGAAAAATTCAATTCATATAAAAATTAAATAATTAAGTCACATCATCTAATAATAACACATCTTTGTATCTTTTACTTTTTTTACTTTACGTATGTATGCTTAAACATAATATATTTAGTGTTGTTGTGAGTTCGAAAAAAATATATTTAGTGTTGTGATAGAATTGTCCTATAATTTTATTTGAGATAAATTTTCTATTCCATTCTATTATTAAATATTTAAATCCTTTTGATGGGAATGCTGGCTATATAGAGATGGACCCTCGTCCTTATTGTGTTTCATTTCTAATTATTATTATGAATAGTAATAAGAGCAATTTTGTAGTTTTGAGAGTTTTCCATTTAAAATCCCCACCAAAATAGAACACGATAGGAGAAAGTGTTAGTAGTTTTAAGGGTTTAAATAGTAATTGGGCTTAAGTATTGTGTAAAGGCCCAAAGCTGTTTGTTGTGTCTCTAGCCTATATAATAGCATGAGTGAGGTGTAAATAATAAGATGTTTTTCCACTTGGTTAACAAATGGTATCTAGAGCCTGGTTCGTATCCGTTAAACCGCAGTTTACCGTTGTAACCGTTTTTTTCTTATCGTTAAACACCATAACCGTCACATTCTTTCTTCTCCGGCGAGTCTGTTCATTCTTCTTTGTTTCGTTTCTTTCAATTCGTTCCTTTTCTTGTTTTCATGGCAGAGAAATCCGAATTTCTTCATCCATCGGTTCCAAAGTTCGATGGTTACTACGAACATTGGGCGATGCTCATGGAGAATCTCCTCCGATCGAAAGAGTTCTGGCCATTGATAGAAACTGGTGTCACGGTGGCTCCACCTAATGCCACCGCCGAGCAGCTCCGAATCGCAAATGAAAGTAAATTGCGTGATCTGAAGGTCAAAAATTATCTTTTCCAATCGATTGATCGTACAATCATGGAAACGATTCTGATGCGAGAGACGGCTAAAGATATTTGGGACGCTATGCAACGCAAATATCAAGGTTCAACAAAGGTAAAAAGAGCTCAATTACAAGCTCTCCGTCGTGAATTTGAAGTTCTTGTTATGCGTGATGGTGAATCAGTTGATGATTACTTTGGCCGTGTTCCTACAATTGCGAATCGCATGACTGCACATGGAGAACGATTGGAAGCTTTAGCAATTGTTGAGAAGATTCTTAGATCAATGCATCCGAAGTTTAATCATGTGGTTTGTTCAATTGAAGTTTCTTGTGATGTTACTTCCTTGTCAGTAGAAGAATTACAGAGTAGCTTGCTTGTTCATGAACAAAGATTGAAAGGTCAACAAGAAAGTATTCAAGAACAAGCTCTGAAAGTCTCTGGTGGAGGGAGAGGATATGGTCGAGGCCGAGGAAGAAGTTCTTCACGAGGCAGAGGAAGAGGAAAGCCAATTGATAAAGAAACAATTGAGTGTTTCAAATGTCATAAGTTGGGTCACTATAGGAATGAATGTCCTGATTGGGGAGAAAACGCCAACTATGCTGAGTTCAATGATGAAGAAGAAACCTTACTTATGGCAAGAACATATCAAGAAGGCACTATTAGAGAGGAGGTCTGGTATGTTGACTCTGGCTGCAGCAATCACATGATAGGTAATAAAGATTGGTTATTTGAATTTGATGCTAGCTTTAGAGATTCTGTGAAGTTGGGTAATGATGCAAAAATGAGTGTGATGGGAAAGGGTAATGTCAAGCTGTTCATGAATGGAAAGGTACATGTAATTAGTAATGTTTACTATCTCCCTGGAATGAATACCAATCTTTTGAGTGTTGGTCAATTACAACAGAAAAATGTCACTGTCATTGTTAAGAATGATATCTGCAAAGCCTACCATGATGAGAAAGGATTGATCTTCTCAACACAGATGTCCACAAACAGAATGTATGTGGTTGCAGCACCAGTTATAGTACCTATGTGTTTACAGACCTCAAGTGAAGACAAGACACAGTTATGGCACAATCGTTATGGGCATTTGAGCATCAATGGTTTGAAACTGCTGCATAACAAAGACATGGTAAAGGGATTACCAGCTATTGGGAACATGGAGGACAAGTGTACTGATTGCTTGACAGGCAAGCAACAGAGACAAGCCATACCAAAGCAAGCAAATTGGAGGGCTACTACAAAATTGCAGTTGATACACTCAGACATCTGTAGACCTATAAATCCTTGCTCTAATGGAGGCAAAAGGTACTTTCTAACATTCACTGATGATTTTAGTAGAAAGTCTTGGGTGTATATTTTGAAAGAAAAATCAGAGGCTTTTGAAACTTTCAAAATTTTTAAAGCATTGGTGGAACTAGAATCTGGATGTATGATACAAACTTTAAGAACTGATAGGGGTGGTGAGTTTACATCAAATGATTTTAATGAGTTTTGCAATGTCAAAGGCATTAAAAGACAATTGACTACTGCCTATACCCCTCAGGAAAATGGGGTCTCTGAGAGGAAGAATAGGACCTGTCATACCCCATTTTTTGACCGATTGATTTTTGTTCGGCGTTTAAAACCTTCCTGCCTTTTTTGTCATTTCTAACGAAATTTCGGCAGAGAGGTATTTTAAAATACCTCATTTGTTGTTTCTTTTATATTTATTCTTTTTCTATTATTATTATTATTATTATTTATTATTTCTACCATTTTTTGTTATTATTATTATCTTCTTTTTTAAAAAAAAATTTATTTATTTATTCTATTTTCTGTTTTATTAATTTTCGTTTTATATTTAATTTAATTTAATTATTTTGTTTTTTATTTTTATTGTTACTTTGTCCTTTTTTTTCCTGATTAAAAAAATCAGAAAAATTTGAAAGTCAACTTCTCCAAACAGCCAGGGACATTTTTCTGCAGAAAGCAGAAAGGCAGTGTACCAGTTTGTCCAAAATCAGATCCTTGTTCCCCTTTTGAGTTTTTCAAACCCTAAGTTTGTGTATATAGTGAACAGAGATTACATGAACAGAAGAGATTCACACTGAGCCGCAGCACTTTCTTTTTCCAATAAAAAAAAATCAAATACAGTAAACAAAAAACAGAAGAACCATCAAACCCAGAAAATCAAAATATCATCAAACCCAGATCAAACACTTTCTTCCTCCTTCAATCAGAACCAGAATTAAATCCAGATTCAGAAACCCATAAACCCAATCGCATCACGGTCAGCCATTCAAACAGCCGGACCAAACACGAAATCAAAACAACAAGAAATCAAAGCCAAAAACAGAATCAATCATCATCCTAAATCAAACTCGAAACCGCTAATATCACTCAAAAAAATTTTACCTTCGTTTTTTTGGAAAAACAGATCCAAACCCAAACCAAAAAAAAACCAAAAAAAGAGAATCAAAACCATTATTTCCAGATAAAAAAAACGGACAAGAAGAGAAGGATTATCAGAACCGAATTAACACCAAGAGGTTGATGTCTTTTTCCCCTTCATTTTCTTATTTCTTTCGATCTGGACTGTGAGGTTTTTGTTTGATTATTTTGAACTTAGATTCGGGTTTAGGGGTTATTTTTGTGTATATTTGATGTTGAATTTTTTTTGAAAAAAGTTAGGGTTTGGGTTAGAAAAACCGAGAGAGAGGGATGAAATCGTGAGAGAGGAAGAAGAAGAAGGAGGTTTAAGGTTATCAATGGAGTTTTTTTTGTTTTGTTTGTTTTAAAAAAAAACTGGAAAAAATGAGAGAGAAGAGAGGAAGAAGAAGAGTGAGCCGCGGCGGGTGAGAGAGAGAGGAAGAAGAGAAATGTGATTTTTTTTAGGGTTTGGGGTATTTATATCCCAACCCGATCCGGTGTGCGCATGTCCATTGCAGCACACCGTGCACCCTCTCTTTGCAGCCGTTGATCTTAATCAAATGGCTCATATCTTCCCTTTTCAAAATTAGATCAGGGCCGTCTGATGGATCAGACGGCCAGTTTGGATCCTGTTTTTTTGTTTGGTTTTTTTTACACAGATGGGCCTCAAGGGCTGGGCTTCACTGTTCTGCTGCTATCAGCACCCCCCTTTTATTTTCGTTTTTTCTATCCACACCACCCCCCTGTTTTATTTTATTTTATTTTTTTAGCTTATGAGATAAGTGCTTTTGGCATAAGCTATTTTAGCTATTATTTTAGCCAATCAAGCATGATGTCGAGGCTTATTTTATTTTCCGATTTATTTGATATTTAAAAGTTGTTAATATTACTTTATGTCTTTATTTATTTTTAGCTAATTTTATTTTTAAGCTTATGAGATAAGTGCTTTTGGCATAAGCTATTTTAGCTTTGTTTAGCCTTTTAAAGCATGATGTCGAGGTTTATTTTCATTGTCTTAGTTTCGTATTTATTTACTTATGCTATTCATCCATTACATATCATATTTATTTCATTACATCGATTTATTCATCATTTTTTTTACTGTTATTTTATTATCGTAACATTGAGTATTTATCGCTTATTAATTGTCATTTACTTTTGTTTTTGAATTTAGGATGTAAATAGGCCAAGTGTAAATTCTAAATAAAAGTGCATAGCATACCCCGTCTCTTGCATCATTTCATATTTATTTTCTCGCAAAGGTTTTAGAGTGTGATTAGGCCAATGTACCCTAAATGAAAAATTGCATCTCATGCATATTTATTTTTTATCGCTTTCCGCCAATATGCGTAACGTTAAATTCCGAGGGAAAAGGCGTCGCTTTGATCAAAATATCATTGCGAATTGTCTCCGCGTTTGATTTATTAGTTGTGACGTTTTAGGTTAGTGTCATTTTGCGCGCGTAACCATTACCTATTTTCTTCTCAAAAAATGAGGTCAAGACCTCTTTCCAAAAAATACATAATTATTTTCTTTTCGAAATATCATGGAAACACAAAAATTTTCATCAAACATTTCTATCAAAAAACCTTGGAATTCAAACCAAGTGTTCTTTTTCTTACAAAAACCTTGGAATTCAAACCAAGTGTCTTTTATCACTCAAAACATTTTCTCAACAAACCTTGGATTTTAAACCAAGTGTCCGCGTCTTATTTCATAATCAAAATTCAATCAATTTAACCATATAGACTTTCTTCACAAATTAACATTAATCAAACTCACATTTTGCCACTTTTGGCTTTTTGGTCTTTAAAACCATTTTCAAAACTTTAAAATCAAACAAACAAATTTACTCGTAACTTTTACCCCGAACTACGGTGGTTTGATCCTTCGGGTACGTAGGCATGAGACTTGTCTCTCCGATCAATAAAATCAACAAAAACATTTTTCCTTTTCCATCACTTTAAACTTTTTTTTATCATCACTTTATTTCCCACTTATACATTTTTTTTTTATAAGCAATTAAAATTAAGCGCAAGGTTAGAATAAAAACAAGAGGTTCCTATAGAGTACTATAGATACTTAGGGTGCTAACACCTTCCCTTCGTATAACCAACCCCCGAACCTTGTTCTCTAAAAATAGGGTTTTTTCGAACTTTTTCCCTTTCCCTCGGATAAATTAAAGATCGGTGGTGGAGCATTAAATTGCGATTCGAAGTTAATTAATAACTCGATATCCAAAAATCACCGCGACAGAAATGGCGACTTCACTGGGGACAACCAAGCGGGTTGAACCTAACTTGTTTTAAATTACTATCTTCGCGCTTTTATTCTTTTAATTGTAAATATTTGTATATATTTATTTGGGTTTGTCTTGAGTGGTGAGATAAGTCCTAACCCGGGCTTGAGTGACACAATAAGATAGGATGGGGTGAAATCATAGTGACATGTCCAGAGTAGTCTGGATTATGAAGCACATGTGATATGATCCTACTCGGTGGAGGCCTCGCGACGGTAGTACTCGTTGTCATGAAAAGTCATGATGATGGTATTATTTTCAATGTGAGTGTCCGGCGAAGCCGAGAACCTTTAGAATCACCTTTAACCCATCTTGGCCTTTCTTAGGACGTAGTGCGGTGGCTAAATCAAGAGTAGTCTTGAGATTAGTCGTCACGCGAAACTACACTCAAACGAGATTATCCCGTGGATGTTGTCGGAACGAGAGTAGTCCCGTAACCCGGTAATGCCCATGAGACGGTCAATGACTTTGGGAACTTTGTAGAACACGTGATGCAGGTACAAGTAAACCCTAGTACTTACCATATGGGAGGGCTTTTACCCTTGACTCCATCATTATGTATCCCAACCTTCCAGTTGTGTTATGAATCATTGTAACATAATCATGCATCCATGCATTCATTTCATCATAAAAAAATCATTTTTTCCTCGAAGGACCTAAGAGAGTTATTTTGTAAACATTACAGATTATGGACCTAAAGAAAAGGAACACTAAGAAGTACAGTTTCAAGGAACTGGATCTTTCCCGGCTAAGAGAGCTAGGAGCTCTAGTTCCATTCCCCGAAGATTTCCAAAAACGATATGGGAAGCTTTTGAGTATCCTCAATACAAATGTTGAAGAGGGAATTCTTAATACACTCGTCCAGTTCTATGATCCAATTTACCACTGCTTTACTTTTGTCGATTATCAGTTGGTTCCTACTCTAGAGGAATATTCTTATTGGGTTGGTTTGCCGATCTCCGAGAAGGTACCTTACACCGGTTTAGAAGAATTTCCTGCACCTTCAGTTATTGCAAATGCTCTTCATTTGAAGACTTCAGACGTAGTCTCCAGTCGCACTAAAAAGGGGGGTTTTCAAGGATTGACTTCTAATTTCTTATTCGGAAGGGCGTTTGCGTTTGCCAAAAACGGAGATGTGGCCGCTTTCGAAGCTATCCTCGCTCTACTCATCTATGGGTTAGTGTTATTCCCCAATATTGACAGTTTTGTTGATAATAGTGCCATCCAAATCTTTTTGGGAGGGAATCCCGTTCCGACCCTACTTGCGGATACTTACCATTCTATTCATCATAGGACCCACAAGGGAGAGGGACTTATCCTTTGTTGCGCACCATTGCTATGTAGGTGGTTTATTTCACACCTACCTCGGACTAGACACTTCAAGGAGAATCCAGAAAAGCTCCGTTGGGCCCAAAGGATTATGCCTCTCACTTCATCCGATATAGTTTGGTACGATGCGGCTTATGATGTTGGGGTGATTATTGATGGTTGTGGGGAGTTCCCCAATGTACCTCTTCTTGGCACACGAGGAGGAATCAGTTACAACCCTACTCTTGCTAGACGGCAGTTCGGATACCCCATGAGGGATAGGCCTAAAAGCATTTTATTAACCGGTATATTCTATCCCAACGAAGAAGGAAGTCAACATATGAGAGAAAGTTTTGCTCGGGCTTGGCATAATGTCCATAGAAAAGGAAAGGATCAGTTAGGGAAGAAGCTTGGAATTGTCTCCGAAGACTACACTAAATGGGTAATAAGTAGAGCTATAGAGCGCGGGATGCCTTATAGTTTCGAGAAGTCCTCTTCTGTTAATGCGTCTTCTTCTACCGCACCTCCTTCAGTTATCCCATTTAAGACTGTAGATGAATTCCAGGAACTTTTGGCAAAGTTGAGACTTGAGAAGGATGCATGGGAGAGAAAATTCCGAGAGTCTGAGCTTGAGAACAATGAGTTGAAAGAGAAGTTGAAAGAACAAGAGAAGATGCTCTCTCTACAAAGTGGTCTGTTGGCCGAGAAGGAAGATATGATTAGGGTCAAGGATGCCTTATTGAGACAAGATGGCAAGAGGAAGAAGAGGCAAGGGGATTTATTTTCCTCTCGCTTCGATGGCTAGTTGGCTTCATGGAAATTGGATTTAGTTTTGTTTTATGTTTTTATTTTTTGAAAAAAATGGTTGTAACCTTTGAATTATTAATGCAATTTTTATTTACTTTTCCTTTTCTTATAAAATGTTTACAAAATTATTGTCTTAAAGTCCTTCAAAAAAAAAATCTCGCATATTTTAACATAACATATTCATGAATCATATCACATTCATAAGTTTCAAAAATCGAGTCTCATATTCTTTCTCTCCTCTCTGTCCCAGTTAAAGTGGCCCGACGACCACGACCACAGCCATCTCGCACGTACAACACTCAAGCAAACAAGAAAAAGAGAATGGACCCAGTCGAACAAGAGAACGTTGAGCTCCATGGGGAAATAACAACGCTCCGGGCTGAAGTAGAAAAGCTAACCGCCATGATGACATCGTTGGTGGCTGCGCAGAATCAGCCACTAACCCCTCCTCCTCAAGCTACAGTCATCTCTGAAATTGTCACTGCCCCGATTCCAGTGGTACCCGTCAACGCACATCAGCACGTCATGCCCGAAGGTTATCCTTGGGGCATGCCTATGAATTTTAATGAAGGGCTTCGACCCCAAGTTCCCGAGGTCCCCACTCCTACTTTGCCGCATGCTACTGTTGTTCCCCAACCTGGGATGATTCTTCCTCAAGTCACTATGTGTGTCCCTCAGTCAACAATGACCATTCCAGCTTCCGTAGCTCACACCGTTCCTTATGTGAGCGAACCAGTCTATCATGCGGAGGATCCAGAGACTTATGGCCGTATGGATAATCTTCAAGATCAGTTTGATAAGATGCAGCTCGAGATTAAGGCCCTTCGTGGGAAGGATTTGTTCGGCAAAAACGCCCATGACCTTTGCTTGGTACCAAACGTTAGGATCCCACCTAAGTTTAAGGTCCCCGAGTTTGAGAAGTACAAAGGAAATTCCTGCCCTCAGAGCCATCTGGTAATGTACGCCCGAAAGATGTCTACTCAAACGGACAACCATCAGTTACTAGTCCACTACTTTCAGGATAGCTTGACAGGTGCCGCTTTGAAGTGGTACATGGGCTTAGATAGTGCCAAGATCCAAACATTCAATGATTTGGGCGAAGCTTTTGTCCGTCAATACAAATACAATCTAGACATGGCTCCAGATAGAGATCAACTTCGAGGTATGTCTCAAAAAGATAAAGAGAGTTTCAAAGAATACGCTCAGCGATGGAGAGAGATTGCCGCTCAGATTTGTCCACCACTAGAAGAAAAAGAGATGACCAAGATTTTCCTAAATACTCTTGATTCATTTTACTATGAACGAATGATTGCTAGTGCACCCAGTGATTTCACTGAGATGGTAAACATGGGAATGCGACTTGAAGAAGGGGTCCGACAAGGACGTTTGGTCAGAGAAAGTGTTCCGGTCAACAGTACGAAGAGGTTTGGGAGTAACTTTGCAAGGAGAAAGGAGTCAGAAGTAAGTATGGTGGCCCATGGACAGCATCAACGACCGTATATGGGTTACCAACACGTTGCAGCTGTCTCACCAGTGCCTCAAAACCCGCCCTACCAGCCACAAATGACCCAAAGACCACCTTCGCACTATCCACCACTTTATCAACAAACATATCCTCAACAACCATACCCACAGCAACCACAAATTCGACCACAAACTCCCCAACAACCTTACAATTATCCCAATCGCACCCAGAGAAATCCATCATTTGACCCCATACCCATGAAATACGCTGACCTACTCCTCGCCTTACTCACCAAAAATCTTGTCCAGACGAGACCACCTCCACCTGCGCCAGCAGTACTACCTACTTGGTACCGTAGTGACCTAACTTGTGCCTTCCATCAAGGGGCCCCTGGCCATGATGTAGAACGTTGCTACGCCTTCAAAAAAGCTGTTCAAGAATTAATCCATAATAAGGTGCTGTCCTTCAAGGATGAAAATCCCAACGTCCGAAACAATCCGCTGCCCAATCACGGGTCCTCTGTCCATTTTATCCAAAGTTGCCAAGAAACAAGCACCATTCTCAGTATAAAGGATATCAAAACCCCGTTGGTGCCCATTCATAGTAAAATGTGTGAAGCAAAGTTGTTTAGCCATGATCATGTAACTTGTGAGGAGTGTTTGAAGGATCCTCAAGGTTGTTCCCGAGTTCAAGAGGACATACAAAGGTTGATGGATAAAGGAGAATTGGTAGTTACAAAGAAGAGCGAGGATGTTTGCGTCATAGTACCAGAATTCAATGTCTCTGACCGTCTCGAGATGATATATAACAGTGGAGAGCCCACAGTTACCCCGCTGGTGATCTGCGTGCCAGGGCCTATGCCATATACGTCCCTGAGAGCTGTGCCGTATAGATATGATGCCACCATGTTGCAGGATGGGGTG
Organism: Trifolium subterraneum; assembly: GCA_951799995.1. Taxonomy (NCBI): domain Eukaryota; kingdom Viridiplantae; phylum Streptophyta; class Magnoliopsida; order Fabales; family Fabaceae; genus Trifolium; species Trifolium subterraneum. Next base: position 9,223,751 of record OX637463.1, on the reverse strand, counting down.
GAAATACCTATTCCTCCTTTGGTATCCGTGGACAATATTGCAGATAATAGCAAAATACTGAGGAGTGGGCGTGTTCTTCCGGGAGTTGTTCAAGAAAAGACCGGTAGTCCTGTTGAAAAAACACAAATTCCTGACTCTAGTGGGACTGGTGAAAGGGTGTATGAAGACTCAGATGAAATTTTGAAAATGATCAAGAGAAGTGAGTATAAGATCGTGGATCAATTACTACAAACCCCTTCCAAGATTTCAATTTTATCACTCTTGTTGAATTCTGATGCGCACAGAGATGCACTAATGAAGGTCTTGGACCAGGCATATGTCGACCATGACGTAACCTTGGGCCAATTTGGTAGCATAGTGGGGAATGTCACAGCCTGCAATAACTTGAGTTTCAGCGACGAGGAACTCCCTGAAAAAGGAAAGGATCATAACTTAGCATTACATATCTCGGTAATTTGTAAATCTGATGCCTTATCCAATGTGTTGGTGGATACCGGGTCATCTTTGAATGTAATGTCCAAGTTTACTCTCGACAAGCTCGCATACTGTGGTGCGCCTTTGAGGCCGAGTGCATTAATCGTGAAAGCCTTCGATGGGTCAAGAAAATCAGTAATCGGTGAAATAGACCTACCCATTTCAGTTGGTCCCTATGAGTTCCAAATTACCTTTCAAGTCATGGATATTCAAGCTTCTTATAGTTGTTTGTTGGGACGACCATGGATTCACGAAGCGGGGGCGGTGACCTCCACACTTCACCAGAAGCTGAAATTTGTGCGGGAAGGAAAGTTGGTGATCGTGAATGGAGAGGAAGCTTTATTGGTGAGTCATTTGTCGGCTTTTTCTTATATCAGTGCTGATGTTAGGGACGGTACGTCTTTCCAGGGGCTTTCTATTGAAGAGAAAAGGTCGAAAAAGGGGAAAACATTTATGTCTTCTGCAAAAGATGCGCGAAGGGAAGTACAACAAAGGTCACATCTGAAATGGGGGAAGTTATTACAAATGCCGAAAAGAAGACACATGGAGGGTCTGGGTCCTGCTCCGTCTACAAGAACAGTCAATCCAAATAGGGGTACCTTTGTCAGTGCCGAACCGATTTACACTCCACCAGAAACTAATGCTATCATTGAAGACAAAGTTGAAGAAGAGCAGCCTTCTTTCGTGATTCCAGGAGGAATTTGCCGCAATTGGGTCGTTGTTGATGTCCCCTCTGTCACTCCTCTATCTAAGTAATATGTTTGTCTATTTTTGTTTTCCAAAAAAAATCCTTTTGTCCTGCCCAAGGCAAAAGCGAACGCATGTGGGGCTTTGTTTTGAGCTTCAAGTATTTTAATGAAATTGTCGTTTTTATCATGACTTTTGTTTTTGCTTTCTTTTGATTCTGGAAAATGGTAACACCAAAAAACCAAAGTATATATTTTATTTTCCTTCTACTTCCTAGTTTTTAATCATTTTCCAAAAGGTTTGCATTCTTTTATTTAATAAAATCAATCATAAATCATATGCAGATTAAGCATCAATGAACCCGTTGAACACAATGTTCCTAGGCCCTCTCCCAACTTTGAGTTCCCTGTTTACGAGGCTGAAGAGGAAGAGGATGAAGGGATCCCTGATGAGATCAAACGGCTATTAGATCAAGAGAAGAAAGTCATTCAGCCTCATGAGGAAGATGTGGAGTTAATTGATTTAGGTTCCGGCGAAGGAAAGAAAGAAATCAAGATTGGGGCATCCTTAGAAGCATCTGTCAAGGAAAGGGTGATCGTTTTACTCAGAGAGTATGTTGACATCTTCGCCTGGTCATATCAGGATATGCCCGGTTTAGATCCCGAAATTGTGGAACATCATTTGCCTCTGAAGCCAGAATGTCCTCCGGTAAAGCAAAAGTTAAGAAGAACTCATCCAGATATGGCCCTCAAGATCAAAGAAGAGGTACAAAAACAAATTGACGCTGGTTTTCTTATTACATCAGAATATCCTCAGTGGTTGGCTAACATAGTACCGGTTCCAAAGAAGGACGGCAAAGTCAGAATGTGTGTTGATTACAGAGATTTGAACAAAGCCAGTCCGAAAGATGATTTTCCTTTGCCTCACATTGATGTATTGGTCGATAACACAGCTAAATCCAAGGTTTTCTCCTTCATGGATGGTTTCTCCGGGTACAATCAGATCAAGATGGCAGTTGAAGATAGAGAGAAGACCGCTTTCATTACACCTTGGGGCACATTCTGTTACAAAGTAATGCCTTTCGGTCTAACAAATGCGGGTGCTACCTATCAAAGGGGCATGACCACCCTTTTCCATGACATGATGCACAAAGAAATCGAGGTATACGTAGATGATATGATTGTCAAGTCGGGCACCGAAGAAGAACACGTGGAGTATTTAGCGAAAATGTTTCAAAGGTTGAGGAAATATCGTCTCCGTTTAAATCCCAACAAATGCACTTTCGGGGTTAGATCCGGAAAGCTCCTGGGATTCATTGTTAGTCAAAAGGGTATCGAGGTAGATCCAGACAAAGTCAGAGCCATCAGAGAAATGCCAGCTCCACAAACAGAAAAACAAGTTAGAGGTTTCCTGGGTCGACTAAATTACATCTCTAGATTCATCTCCCATATGACTGCCACATGTGGGCCGATATTCAAGTTGCTTCGCAAAAATCAAGGGATTGTTTGGACAGAGGACTGTCAGAAAGCTTTTGACAGTATCAAAGAGTATTTAATGGAACCTCCGATTCTTATCCCTCCAGTTGAAGGAAGACCGCTCATCATGTATTTAACCGTTCTAGAGGAATCTATGGGTTGTGTGCTGGGGCAACAGGATGAAACCGGTAGAAAAGAGCACGCAATCTATTATTTGAGTAAGAAATTCACAGATTGTGAATCTCGATACTCCATGCTTGAGAAGACTTGTTGTGCTTTGGCTTGGGCTGCCAAACGTCTCCGACATTACTTGATTAATCATACTACTTGGTTGATATCCAAAATGGATCCAATTAAGTACATTTTTGAGAAGGCAGCTCTAACCGGAAGAATTGCCCGTTGGCAGATGTTGTTATCCGAATACGATATTGAGTACCGTACCCAAAAGGCAATCAAGGGTAGTATTCTTGCTGACCATTTGGCTCACCAACCAGTTGAAGATTACCAGCCAATCAAGTTTGATTTTCCAGATGAAGAGATCATGTATTTGAAGATGAAGGATTGCGATGAACCGGTGTTTGGCGAGGGGCCAGATTCTGAATCCCAGTGGGGTTTGATATTTGATGGGGCCGTTAACCTCTACGGTAGTGGAATTGGGGCAGTCATTGTTACCCCTAAAGGTGCTCACATTCCTTTCACGGCGAGATTACAATTTGAATGTACTAACAATATTGCAGAATATGAAGCTTGCATCATGGGCATTGAAGAAGCAATTGACTTGAGGATCAAAAACATCGACATTTATGGAGACTCAGCTCTTGTGATTAATCAGATCAAAGGAGAATGGGAGACTCGCCATGCTGGTTTGATTCCTTATAGAGATTATGCGAGACGGTTGTTAACTTTCTTCAACAAGGTTGAGCTACATCACATTCCTCGTGACAAGAATCAAATGGCTGATGCTTTAGCCACTCTATCTTCAATGTACCGAGTTAATCGCCGGAACGAGATACCAACCATCAGTATTCGGTGCCTTGAGAGACCAGCATACGTGTTTGCAACCGAGGAAGTGGTGGATGACAAGCCTTGGTTTCATGATATCAAGATGTTCCTTCAGAAGCAAGAATATCCCCCTGGGGCATCTAGCAAAGACAAAAAGACTCTGAGAAGGCTGTCCAGTAGTTTCTTCCTGAATGATGAGGTGTTATACAAAAGGAATTTTGATATGGTCCTGCTGCGGTGTGTGGACAAACATGAGGCTGATCTATTGATGCATGAAGTACATGAAGGTTCATTCGGAACCCATCCTAATGGACACACAATGGCCAAGAAAATGCTAAGAGCCGGCTACTATTGGATGACAATGGAGTCTGATTGTTACAAACACGCCAGGAAATGCCATAAATGTCAGATTTATGCGGATAAGATACATCTACCGTCAACTTCTCTGAATGTTCTCTCTTCTCCTTGGCCGTTCTCCATGTGGGGGATCGACATGATTGGTCGGATTGAACCAAAGGCTTCCAACGGACATCGTTTCATCTTAGTGGCCATTGATTACTTCACCAAGTGGGTTGAGGCAGCGTCTTATGCCAATGTGACCAAGCAGGTGGTCGTACGTTTTATCAAGAACCATCTTATCTGCCGTTATGGTGTTCCTAACAAGATTATTACAGATAATGGGACAAATTTGAATAACAAAATGATGGAAGATCTGTGTGACGAGTTCAAGATTGAGCATCATAATTCATCTCCTTACCGGCCTCAGATGAATGGCGCAGTTGAAGCTGCAAATAAGAACATCAAGAAGATCGTGCAGAAAATGGTGGTCACTTACAAAGATTGGCATGAAATGTTACCTTTTGCTTTACATGGATACCGTACTTCAGTCCGTACTTCGACAGGGGCAACCCCTTTCTCTTTAGTATATGGCATGGAAGCAGTACTCCCCGTAGAGGTTGAAATCCCATCCATGAGAGTCTTAATGGAAACTGAGTTGGCCGAGGCAGAATGGTACCAAAATAGATATGACCAATTGAATTTAATTGAGGAGAAACGCATGGCGGCTTTATGTCATGGACAGTTATATCAGAGAAGAATGAAACAGGCTTTTGACAGGAAGGTTCGGCCTCGTGAGTTCCGTGAAGGTGACCTTGTGCTCAAAAAGATTTTGTCCTTTCAGCCAGATTCTAGGGGCAAGTGGACGCCTAATTATGAAGGCCCGTATGTTGTCAAAAGAGCTTTTTCTGGTGGTGCTATGACTCTTGCAACCATGGATGGTGATGAGCTCCCTCGTCCTGTGAATGCCGATGCAGTCAAGAAATACTTTGTCTAAAAAATAAAAGAACAGCTCGCTAAGTTGAAAACCCGAAAGGGCGGCTTAGGCAAAAATGAGCGTCTCGGTGGGCTGAAAACCCGAAAGGGCGGTCCAGGCAAAAATTAGAGACATAAACAGAAAGTAATATCCTGATAGGTCGAAAACCTGAAAAGGCGATCTATGCAAAAGTTAAGGAATAAGACAAGTAACTGCATCGGATCAGGCATCACTTGCTCAGAGTACCTCGATTGACAGAATATCTTCGGCTTACAACATTTTAGACTGCAAATTCAAAGTTGTTAGGGAGAATAGCGATCATTGTGTTTAACGTACCTTTCCCACCCAATTACCATTTTTCATCTTTGTAACGATCTGTGGGGTTGTGCTTTTCGCCAATCGCCACTCTTTTAATCAAATTCGAGCCTGTGCCCTCTATTTGGAATTCAAATTTATTTGCAATTTTGTTTCTCCCTCTTTCAATTTAAAGTACTTGAAGCAAAAACTCAAAAAAAATAATAATTTAAAGTTTTTTAGTAGTTCTTTTTTAAAAAAAATATACAAATGACAAACATATTTCTTAGATTCATGAGTCATACAAGCATATATCAACATTGTTCCGAAAGCAGACAGGTTCAACAAGGCAAATACAGTCATTGCTAAAATAAAAAAAAAACAAACAAAGCTCGATAAGTCGAAAACCTGAAAAGGCGGCTTAGGCAAAAATGAGCGTCCCGGTGGATTGAAAACCCGAAAGGGCGATTCAGGCAAAAGTTAGGGATTTCGAAAAAAAAGGGAAAAAGCGAAAGCATGACTGTTGAAGCACAGACCATGAGAAAATATTCGGTTTCAGTGTACAAAATGGCGACTTCTGCCAGACCTCTGACCGATGGGCTTTACCCCAAGAAGCAATCGCTCTTAACGTGGATTGACACACCGTACCGGGTTTTACCCCGAGGATCTGATTTATTTCACCTATAACGATGGTGTCCCCAGCGGAGAACTACCGAGTGGTTGTACGGATACGTCGGCCCGATGTTCATCTTTTCTGATCAAGCTTTTGTCTCATCCAGTCGTGTACAAATATCATTCAATCATACAAGTACAAGCTTCATAACAATCATTCATACGTACATACATACATGCATGCATACATACAATCATTCACATGTCCATACATATATTCATATTCATATGCAACGTGCAAACAAAATCGTTCATACATGCTGCATTGACCATCACGTGTCCTGTTTCAATACATCACAAAAAGAGTCATCCCCAGTGTACCTGGTCCAGAGATGTCTCCATCAATCATACATCACAAAAAGAGTCATCCCCAGTGTATCTGGTCCAAAGATGTCTCCATCAATCATACATCACAAAAAAGAGTCATCCCCAGTGGGTCTGGTCCAGAGATGTCTCCATCAAGCATATTTCAAATAGCAGGTTTTGCAAACAATCAACTGCAAACTAATGGTTGATTTCCCCAAAAGAAGTCATTTCCAGTGTGTCTGGTCTAGACAAATACATATTCTTGTCATGTCTCGCTCTCCCACCATGTCAGCAGACAATTTGTTTCCTCGATGTGTCCTTACCGTCCCACAATGTTGGTAGACACTGCCTTTACTTGTTCTTACCATCCCACGATGTTGGTGGACACTGTCTTTACTTCTGTCCGTACACAGGACTTTATCGCTTTCAGTCTTTACTTCTGTCCGCACACAGGACTTTATCTGCTTCTGTCCATACACAGGACTTTATCGCTTTCAGTCTTTACTTCTGTCCGTACACAGGACTTTATCGCTTTCAGTCTTTACTTCTGTCCGCACACAGGACTTTATCTGCTTATGTCCACACACAGGACTTTATCGCTTTCAGTCTTTACTTCTGTCCGCACACAGGACTTTATCTGCTTCTGTCCGCACACAGGACTTTATTGCTTTCCGTCTTTACTTCTGTCCGCACACAGGGCTTTATCGCTTTCAGTCTTTACTCTGTCCGCATACAGGACTTTATCGCTTTCTGTCTTCATTACTTTTGTCAGATAATCTTCATTTCATTCAAACACTCATAAACATAACACTCATAACATCATATCATAGCATTTTATAGTTTAATCCGGTCAAAAAATGATGTATTCTGTATTTAAGTCTCTTCCACCGTCGAACCAAAACAAAAAAAAAACATCATCAAAAATCATCTTTTTCTTTTTATCTCCGATGGAAGAAACTTAAATAGGGGCATCTGTCATACCCCATTTTTTGACCGATTGATTTTTGTTCGGCGTTTAAAACCTTCCTGCCTTTTTTGTCATTTCTAACGAAATTTCGGCAGAGAGGTATTTTAAAATACCTCATTTGTTGTTTCTTTTATATTTATTCTTTTTCCATTATTATTATTATTATTTATTATTTCTACCATTTTTTGTTATTATTATTATCTTCTTTTTTAAAAAAAAAATTATTTATTTATTCTATTTTCTGTTTTATTAATTTTCGTTTTATATTTAATTTAATTTAATTATTTTGTTTTTTATTTTTATTGTTACTTTGTCCTTTTTTTTCCTGATTAAAAAAATCAGAAAAATTTGAAAGTCAACTTCTCCAAACAGCCAGGGACATTTTTCTGCAGAAAGCAGAAAGGCAGTGTACCAGTTTGTCCAAAATCAGATCCTTGTTCCCCTTTTGAGTTTTTCAAACCCTAGGTTTGTGTATATAGTGAACAGAGATTACATAAACAGAAGAGATTCACACTGAGCCACAGCACTTTCTTTTTCCAATCAAAAAAAATCAAATACAGTAAACAAAAAACAGAAGAACCATCAAACCCAGAAAATCAAAATATCATCAAACCCAGATCAAACACTTTCTTCCTCCTTCAATCAGAACCAGAATTAAATCCAGATTCAGAAACCCATAAACCCAATCGCATCACGGTCAGCCATTCAAACAGCCGGACCAAACACGAAATCAAAACAACAAGAAATCAAAGCCAAAAACAGAATCAATCATCATCCTAAATCAAACTCGAAACCGCTAATATCACTCAAAAAAATTTTACCTTCGTTTTTTTGGAAAAACAGATCCAAACCCAAACCAAAAAAAAACCAAAAAAAGAGAATCAAAACCATTATTTCCAGATCAAAAAAACGGACAAGAAGAGAAGGATTATCAGAACCGAATTAACACCAAGAGGTTGATGTCTTTTTCCCCTTCATTTTCTTATTTCTTTCGATCTGGACTGTGAGGTTTTTGTTTGATTATTTTGAACTTAGATTCGGGTTTAGGGGTTATTTTTGTGTATATTTGATGTTGAATTTTTTTTGAAAAAAGTTAGGGTTTGGGTTAGAAAAACCGAGAGAGAGGGATGAAATCGTGAGAGAGGAAGAAGAAGAAGGAGGTTTAAGGTTATCAATGGAGTTTTTTTTGTTTTGTTTGTTTTAAAAAAAAACTGGAAAAAATGAGAGAGAAGAGAGGAAGAAGAAGAGTGAGCCGCGGCGGGTGAGAGAGAGAGGAAGAAGAGAAATGTGATTTTTTTTAGGGTTTGGGGTATTTATATCCCAACCCGATCCGGTGTGCGCATGTCCATTGCAGCACACCGTGCACCCTCTCTTTGCAGCCGTTGATCTTAATCAAATGGCTCATATCTTCCCTTTTCAAAATTAGATCAGGGCCGTCTGATGGATCAGACGGCCAGTTTGGATCCTGTTTTTTTGTTTGGTTTTTTTTACACAGATGGGCCTCAAGGGCTGGGCTTCACTGTTCTGCTGCTATCAGCACCCCCCTTTTATTTTCGTTTTTTCTATCCACACCACCCCCCTGTTTTATTTTATTTTATTTTTTTAGCTTATGAGATAAGTGCTTTTGGCATAAGTTATTTTAGCTATTATTTTAGCCAATCAAGCATGATGTCGAGGCTTATTTTATTTTCCGATTTATTTGATATTTAAAAGTTGTTAATATTACTTTATGTCTTTATTTATTTTTAGCTAATTTTATTTTTAAGCTTATGAGATAAGTGCTTTTGGCATAAGCTATTTTAGCTTTGTTTAGCCTTTTAAAGCATGATGTCGAGGTTTATTTTCATTGTCTTAGTTTCGTATTTATTTACTTATGCTATTCATCCATTACATATCATATTTATTTCATTACATCGATTTATTCATCATTTTTTTTACTGTTATTTTATTATCGTAACATTGAGTATTTATCGCTTATTAATTGTCATTTACTTTTGTTTTTGAATTTAGGATGTAAATAGGCCAAGTGTAAATTCTAAATAAAAGTGCATAGCATACCCCGTCTCTTGCATCATTTCATATTTATTTTCTCGCAAAGGTTTTAGAGTGTGATTAGGCCAATGTACCCTAAATGAAAAATTGCATCTCATGCATATTTATTTTTTATCGCTTTCCGCCAATATGCGTAACGTTAAATTCCGAGGGAAAAGGCGTCGCTTTGATCAAAATATCATTGCGAATTGTCTCCGCGTTTGATTTATTAGTTGTGACGTTTTAGGTTAGTGTCATTTTGCGCGCGTAACCATTACCTATTTTCTTCTCAAAAAATGAGGTCAAGACCTCTTTCCAAAAAATACATAATTATTTTCTTTTCGAAATATCATGGAAACACAAAAATTTTCATCAAACATTTCTATCAAAAAACCTTGGAATTCAAACCAAGTGTTCTTTTTCTTACAAAAACCTTGGAATTCAAACCAAGTGTCTTTTATCACTCAAAACATTTTCTCAACAAAACTTGGATTTTAAACCAAGTGTCCGCGTCTTATTTCATAATCAAAATTCAATCAATTTAACCATATAGACTTTCTTCACAAATTAACATTAATCAAACTCACATTTTGCCACTTTTGGCTTTTTGGTCTTTAAAACCATTTTCAAAACTTTAAAATCAAACAAACAAATTTACTCGTAACTTTTACCCCGAACTACGGTGGTTTGATCCTTCGGGTACGTAGGCATGAGACTTGTCTCTCCGATCAATAAAATCAACAAAAACATTTTTCCTTTTCCATCACTTTAAACTTTTTTTTATCATCACTTTATTTCCCACTTATACATTTTTTTTTTATAAGCAATTAAAATTAAGCGCAAGGTTAGAATAAAAACAAGAGGTTCCTATAGAGTACTATAGATACTTAGGGTGCTAACACCTTCCCTTCGTATAACCAACCCCCGAACCTTGTTCTCTAAAAATAGGGTTTTTTCGAACTTTTTCCCTTTCCCTCGGATAAATTAAAGATCGGTGGTGGAGCATTAAATTGCGATTCGAAGTTAATTAATAACTCGATATCCAAAAATCACCGCGACAGGACCTTACTAAACATAGTTAGAAGCATGCTTGTATGTAAAAATGTTCCTAAAAATTTCTGGCCTGAAGCATTGAAATGGGCAACCTATGTAATGAATAGGAGTCCAACTATATCAGTAAAAAATATAACTCCAGAAGAAGCTTGAAGTGGTGTTAAACCATCTGTGATGCATTTCAGGGTTTTTGGATGTTTGGCTTTTGTTCATGTCCCTGATAAACACAGAAAAAAGCTGGACAACAAAAGTATAAAGTGTGTGCACTTGGGAGTAAGTGATGAGTCAAAGGCATATAAATTGTACAATCCAGTAGAAAAGAAAATAATCATCAGCAGGGATGTTGTGTTTGATGAATCAAAAGGATGGGATTGTGACAATAAGGAGAAGCACATTGACAATAGCAGTATCACTGAGATGCTTGATGAAGATAGTACAGTGGAAGCACCAACTAGTGCAGTGGAAGTACCAATTGAAAATAATGTGACTGATGATAGCAGTACTGATGCTGAAGATCAAGAGCATCAAGTGGTTCAAAATTCAAGCAGTGATGATGATAATGAATTAGGTCCAAGAATCAGAAAGACACCAGGACATCTCAGAGATTTTGTCATTGGTAGAGAAGCTGAGGAAGAATAGGAATTGCATAGTTTGGCTGTGTGCAGTGTTGGTGAAGATCCTACCAGCTATGAAGAGGCAAGTAAGTCACATAAATGGAAGCACGCCATGGATGTGGAAATAGAAGCAAATAATACCTGGGAACTCACTGATTTACCTAAAGGAGCAAAGGCTATTGGAGTAAAATGGGTGTATAAGACCAAGTATAATGAGATGGGAAAAATTGACAAATTCAAAGCTAGACTAGTAGTAAAGGGCTATTCACAGAAATATGGGATTGATTACAATGAGGTTTTTGCACCAATAGCTAGGTGGGAGACTATAAGAACTGTGTTAGCTTTGGCTGCAAGTAAGGGATGGTGTGTGTATCAACTTGATGTGAAGAGTGCTTTTTTGCATGGTGATCTAGATGAAGACATCTATGTGGAGCAACCTCTAGGTTATCATCAAGGAGATAACAACAAGGTTTATAAACTGAAGAAAGCATTGTATGGACTTAGACAAGCTCCAAGGGCTTGGTATAGTAAAATAGAGGCATATTTTCTGTGTGAGGGATTTCAAAAATGCCTAGTTGAACATACACTATTTGTCAAAAATATTGACAATGACATACTCATAATCAGTGTGTATGTTGATGATCTGATAGTTACAGGTAATAATCCAAGTCTGATTGCTAAATTTAAAGAATCAATGAAGAAGAGGTTTGCTATGTCAGATCTAGGAAAGATGAAATTCTTTCTTGGAGTAGAAGTAAACCAATCCGATGAAGGTATCTTCATTCATCAAATGAAATATGCCACAGAAATCTTATCAAGATTTGGAATGCTAAACTGTAATTCTGTATGTAGTCCCATGGTCACAGGTTGTAAACTTGTGAAAGATGAAAATGGTAAGGCTTGTGATGCTAAAAGCTACAAACAGATGATAGGTAGCTTAATGTACTTGTTGGCTACTAGGCCTGATCTTGCATTTGCATTATGCCTTGTAGCTAGGTTTATGGAAAGGCCAACTGAAATACACATTGCTGCCATCAAGAGGATAATGAGATATGTGAAGGGTACTGTTAGTCTTGGAATTATGTATAAGAAGACTGATGAAAACTTGCAATTACATGGATGGTCTGATTCAGATTATGCAGGGGATTTGGATGATAGGAAAAGTACCTCAGGATATGTGTTTATGTTAGGAAGTGGTGCCATTTCATGGTCTTCAAAGAAGCAACCTATTGTCACACTATCCACCATTGAAGCTGAGTTTGTAGCAACAGCTTCTTGTGCTTGCCAATGCTTGTGGCTAAGAAATGTGTTGAATCATTTGAGCATAAATCAGAAGGGTACTACTCTAATACATTGTGATAATAGCTCATCCATCAAGCTCTAAAAAAACCCTATTCTATATGGAAGGTGCAAACACATAGATGTTAGATTCCATTTCCTTAGAGATCTCACTAAGGATGGAATTGTTGAGTTGATTCACTGCAAGTCTCATGATCAACTAGCAGATGCCATGACTAAACCTTTGAAGGTTATACCTTCTGCAGACTAAGAAGCAACATAGGTGTAATCAAGTTGTTTTAGTTAATTCCCTTGTTCTGGTTGTGATTACTTTTGTTCTGCTTGTATGAATAAAAGCATCTACTATGCTGGTATGATTGTATAAACTGAATCGTATGTGTAATATTCAGTTTAAGGGAGGGTATGTTAGTAGTTTTAAGGGTTTAAATAGTAATTGGGCTTAAGTATTGTGTAAAGGCCCAAAGCTGTTTGTTGTGTCTCTAGCCTATATAATGGCATGAGTGAGGTGTAAATAATAAGATGTTTTTCCACTTGGTTAATAGAAAGTTCTCTCAACAAATAGAAAAAGGATGTGCTACACTATCGTTTTACTTAAATAAATATGACAACGGAAGTTGAATAAAATTGGTTGGAATGTGGAAGGATAAACGAAGGATCATGTACTATCCTTCCTTGACAATTACGCGCACCACCGCGGTCCAGCTTGGGCCGGGCTTGGTGATGTGTTATTATCGTTTGCGAACTGATAAGATCCCACCGTACATGCAAGACTTTGGAATGAGAAATACTGCTGCTGTAATTTCGGTTGTGGACTGCAATTTAAAACTATGGTCATAATTTTAAACTGCGGTTGCTGTGACGCACATTCTAGCTTAAAGTAATTATAAATTTTCACAAACTATATTTAGTGGTACCACCGTATCACTACACCTTTTATTTTTTTTAATATGTATGAGTACTACACTTTTTCACTAATACAAAAAATACTTGTTAAGTCGGTTAAAAATGATTTCTTAAGTCGGTTTCGCACCTGAATTAATAGTTGGCGACTTAAGAAGCTTTGAGTTTTTAAGTCAAATTTTTATTCGACTTAAAAAAAATGACTTCTTAAGTCGGTTAAACTATATATTAACCGATTTAAGAAGTAATATTTTAATTTAAAAAAATTGTCTCAACTGAAGAGGCCAATAACATTTTGTTTTCAAAAAAAAAAATACAATAGTGCTGCATCTGCTAACCAAATATCCCAAAACAAGCTATTTTGCTCGACTCAAATCACATAAGAACAAATTTACAAACTAATTAAGGGGCAGTATCACTCTATACAATCATAATAATAATAATAATAATAATAATAACAACAACATAAATAATAATAATAATAATTATTATTATTATTATTTCCTATTTTAGTTGTTCTGTACTGATTAAAATTGTTGAGTTGTGAAAATTGGTTAGAAAACTCTTTCTTAGAAATTTGTTTTCTCGGTGTTTTAAAATATGCATTGTTGAGGTTCAAGAATATTAATATTTTGCTTTAATAATAATAATAATAACAACAACAATATATATTCCTAAATAAAGATCCATGTTTGAGTTTGTGTGTTACTTTTTGTTTATCAGCATTTTTTTTAAGCTGCAAATATATTATTAGCTCAATCAACAACATAAGAAATTACAAAGTTGAGAGATAAAGTGGCCGTTTGTTTTGAATTTTTTTGAAAATAGATTTTGTAGTGTTAGAAAATTTTGTATAAAAAATTTACAAAGATTTTTTTTATAAAAGTTTCAAATGAAAATTTCGTTTGAATAGTTATTCTTAAAATGTTATTTTAGGTATTTCATCATTTTATTGAAAAAAATTTGGATATCAAAATTTCAAAAAAAATCACTTAATTTTGGAGTTGTTTCAAATAGAGCTATCTTACATTTTGTTCACAACCCATTCTTTATTTTATTTTCTTTCATCCGGTGAAGTACAAAGTGTACAAATTAAGTTTCCCACATAGGCTCAAGGCCAAAAATCGGGAAAAATTAAAGAAGAAAAACTAAAAAGGCTGCAGGCCCAAAAGCACAAACTGAAAAGCTAACAACACAGGAAAACAGGCCCAAAACAGAAACAAACAATCAAAACACACCCCTAAAAAACCAGAACATGCACCCCTACCTAACAACAACAACGACTTTGTATCAGCAATCACAACCAACTTCTGCTCAGACCAACTCACACACATCAACAAAGCACAGTCGTGCTTATAAATAAAAAAAAGCACAGTCGCCTCCGCATACAAAGCACCTATCCAATCATCCATTCATACGATAAACAAAATATACGATATCATCATTAATGTTACTTTTAATAATGTATTGTATTATTATTATTATTATTATATGGTACCTTGTGTTATTTACCATTAAAGCAAAATGGTTATTATGAGTTGTAAAAATATGACGTAGTCCACTTATTACTTTTATATGAAACTCAAAATAGATTCTAGAAAAAAAATCATTGGTAATCCTCTAAGTTTTTTTTTTTGGTGGTGGGTTATACAAATGTGATGTGGCACAGTGGATTCTAATAAATAAAATATATCTTTTTATTAGAGATGTTCTTACTATTATCTTACATTTTGTTCACAATCTCATTTTTTATTTTATTTGGTGAATTCTTAGGTGGAAATATTATGTGAATATGTATCGGTAGATTTGTTAAGGTGGGTGATTCTGATTGATTTATTAATTTTTCTATCTTAAATACTATTTGTGAACCAAACGTACAATCATCCACATAAGCCGTGTACCGGTAAATATTCACATAATATGTGTACCAGAGTGTTCAAATTTCATCCAATTAAATTTGACGCTTTGTTGGCAAGATTTGCTACCTTCCTAGTTTTTGGAAACGAAACGAAACACCTTCTCTCCTTAACATCCAAACTTCTTTGCCTACATCATGTAGTTGCCTCTAGTGGTGGTGCAAGGAGCGACGTTGGCCCTCTCCACCACCCGTTTCCAGATCTATAACGCGGAGTATTAAGTATACAAATTATTTATGATTGGGCTTGGATATGGTTTGTCTGAGTTTGTATTCTTTGGTTTGGATTTGGTTAACAGGCACCACCTCCGTCGTGGTGGTTGTCTGTCGGCTCTTTTTGCACAACGTGCTCCGTTTTGCTTTTCTGGTGTTTCGACGACAGGTTGTTGGACTTATAAAACCCGCTGTCACGGTGGTCGTCACGGTGGTTCTGCGGTGTACTCAGTTGTTGCTGCGCGTGATACTGTTAATTTTTTTAGTAAGGACATAGTTGCTTTCTGACGTATTTTATTCAAACGGCGGTGGTTTGGTTCCCCGTCGTTGTTGTTGTTCTGATCGTTGTACTCCGATGGCTCTTAATTGTATTATCTTTATTTACTATATTTTTGCGTGGTGTAATTGGGTCAGGTTGATGTTCCCTCAATTATGTTGTACTATCTTTTATTTTAAGTTTAATCTATTTAGGGTGGTGCAGAGGCATTCCCTCGGCCCTGCTTTTGCTTAAAAAAATTTGTTACCTTCTATAATTTGAAACAACAATAGTAATAATAAATCATTTGTGGACTCGAAAGGCCAAGGACCATATTATTTATTAAGAAAATTCTAGCATTACATGTAGCATGCTTTTAACCATGCAACATATATATTCTCTATCAGTGAACAAATTATAATGATGGATTTTACTGTCCATGTACACGGACGGTATAGTGGGTAATTTAATTTGTAATATTTTGTTATTGGGTCTTTTATTTGGCAAAGAAAGAAATTCTCACAATTTTTAGTAACTAGACTCCAACCCGTGCGTTGCACGGGTTTTGTGGAGTGTCAGTTATACGATTTAAATTAGTCTAAGATTATAAAAAAATCACATATAGAAATCACATAAAATAGTCTAAGATTATAAAATAAAATAACAATCGAAAAAATGGGATATATTTAAGGCAACTTTTGTATTTTATTTGTTATGATTTATTTTTGCGAGACAGAATATTTGTTGTTTACAAAGTGAGATATATTTAAAAACGAAAAGTCAATCGAAAAATAAAAAATGTTGCATAATTATCATATATAAGCCATAACAACTGGTTTTATTTGTATTTGTAAGGCAACTTTTTTTTTGCCAAGGCAAGATTTTATATTTTTAGTTGGACGAAATTTTTTTGAATAAAAGTAAAATATCAGAATTGATAACCAATATGTTCAATTTTTTATAAGAATAACCAATGTTCTATTTGTTGATCGAATATATTAATTTATTTAAAATTTGTTATCCTAAATATAAGAAAGCATAAAAACAATAAATATATTCAAGTCAAACATAAGAGAAAATGGATTTCAAATGGCTGGAAACTTTTGTATTTCTTCAAAATCATATTTTTCATTATAATTATCAGATTAATTGAAAAGTTAAAATACAAAAACTAAAAAAAAAAATTAAATAATTGATAAGGTTCCCAACTCAAAATAACAACATTAACCATAAAGTTTAAGTATTACGAATGAAGTATGGTTCCGTCATGTGAAAAGGAACATCTCTTTCATCTCTTCCATCTCCCAGGATTTACATCAGCACCTGAAAAACATTGATCAACTTCTGTATACAAAAAAAAATGGAACTTTTTACAACAAAAACAAATAAAATTAAACATCAGTATACAAAAAACATCAATATACAAATGATACCAACATGCCAGAAGTAACATCAGCAACTAAAAAACATCGATCAACTTCTCTCGATCCGTTGCAGGATTATGATTTAAAGGACCTATTATTGTATGAATAAAAAAAAGTAAGGAAAAATATAAAAATGTAATTATTATAAAGATAAACAACTAACACTTATAAAAATATTTTCAAACCTCTCAATAAATTTAGAGAAAGATTAGTAAAAGGATTAAGATTAACCATTTTTATTGTAGCAGTGAAGGAGAAACTGTCCACAGAACGAAAATAATAGATGTGAGTTTGAGGGACGAAGGAGATAATAGATGAAATTTGTGAGGAAACAACAAATGAGCCGGTTAGACTGCAAACAACGACAATTGCAAACCTGTGAAATATACCGTTAAAAACCAACATTGACATATATAAAAATACAAATATATAAAAACTTTCAAACAAACATAGACACTTAGGAAACTTTATTTGTAAATAAATCAATTCATAGACACATTCAAAGATAAAAAACTGAACTTTCTCTCAAACAAACATTGTTTGACTTCTAAAAAAATCAACGTGAAATCAACGTGTATGTATATCAAATAAGTGATCATAAATTTTTGAGAGTTTGTTATGGTGTATATATAATATAATAATATGAGATATATTTCAAAAGAGTTGGTTATGTTGTGTATGTATATCAAATAAGTGATCATAAATTTTTGAGAGTTTGTTATGTTGTATATATAATATAATAATATGAGATATAATTCAAAAGAGTTGGTTATGTTGCGTATGTATATCAAATAAGTGATCGTAAATTTTTGAGAGTTTTTTATGTTGTATATATATATAATATAATATATTAATAATAATATATGGGATATATTTAAAGTTTTTTTTTTTCCCGTAGACATTAGACATATTACCCGTATTCAAGTATTGTATAATAATAATAATATATAATAATAATAATAATAATAATAATAATATATAATATAATATATAATAATAATAGTAGAAAGTTAATATAATAATATTTGTAGATAGCTAATAATAATAATAAATAAATATTTAACATAGTGAGAGATTCCATATTTATTAGATGTTGATTGCAAAATAATAACATAATAATAATAATAATAATAATAATAATAAATAAATAAATAAATAAATATTTAACATGATGAGAGATTCCATATTTATTAGATGTTGATTGCAAAATAATAACAACTTGATTGATGTAGTGTAGTGGCAAAAAACACAAAATAGATCTTAAATGTTGCGGGTTCGATTCTCGGTGAGGCCTTTTTTAAATATTTTATTTTAATATTTTAGGGTAAAATGAGAGGGAAAAAGAGCGGGAAAAAAATTAGAGTTAAGAATAGCAAAACGGAACAAGCTTATAATATAAGAGATAAAATGTTATTTTAGGTGTAATTTTTAGATAAAATTTAAAATAAAAATTATATATTTTATTTAGATATATATATATATCGATATTTTGTTGAGGTGAATAATTCTTCTAATAGATGCACAATTTTTTTTTTGAATCAAACAAACTTACTGCATTTCATTAACTACTAAATGTTCAATACATAAGGGAATATTCTCAAATCTATGGAAGCTAGTCCAAGAATTGGCCGCCCTAGCAAGAGTATGAGCAACCGAATTCGCTTGCCTCCTAACAAACTTAACCTCAAAGTTTAGAAAAGACGACATAAAACTAAGAATATTATGAACAATTGAAAGAAACTCGGAATTGCCTCTACGCTTCATATGAATGACATCAATCAACACTTTCAATCACTTTCAAGTTGAACTTGATTCAATCCTCGATGTCTAGCTTCTTCCATCGCTAAAAGCAAAGCCCAGACTTCACCCTCTACATATGACAACACATTTTGCTGTCATTGTATCATACCAGCCATAAATTGACCACTATTAGCGCGAAAACACAGTTTTTTTAAACACCACAATAGCGTGTAATATAAAAACGATTAATAAACGTAATTTGTAAACTTATCAGAATTGTACATATCAACAAATATACTGATAAATATTTAAATAAGATGTATACCGAACGATTCACCAAATTAAAATCCTTCTTATATGGTGGTGAGGCTAAGTCTAAGAAGTCGAATGTTAGTCTAGATTTTAACATGTGATGGGCAAACCTTTTGGTAATATAACTTGTTTTGGAGGCTTTTTAGCTTATGATTGTTATTGGCTTGTTTTGCCTTTTGATTGAACTTGTTTTATGTTAGTTAGAATGATTGTTTAATATCATTTCTCTGGCTTCTTTTTTTTTTGGCTTTCTTCTTTTGGACTAAATCATTTCTTTAGTTTCTTAATATATATATATATATATATATATATATATATATATATATATATATATATATATTCTGTTATTTGGTCAATTTAAAATTCTCGAAATGACTCAATCTTTGTTGGAAGGATCTTTATCTGTTGAATATCTAGTTAATAGGATGAAACTTGTTTCTTGAAAATGATATCTAGTCAAAAACTCTGCCAATCCGTGCTCTCTTTACGAGTGAGAGGTTCAACCTATTTTGTGTTTGAACCGTTTGAGTCTTGTGTGGTGGTGTTTCTGGGGTTTGGTGATCTTGAAGGGGTGTGACTTTCTTTCTGGTTTCTCTTCTTGTTTTCTTCTATTTCTCTCTTCTTTGTCGTTGACTGTTTTGGAGATTGGTGATTCTCAGTCAAGTCAGAGGTGCCTTAGGAGTTTTCTATCTTTAACTTCATTGTAATTTTTTCTTTATTTTGGGGGTGCAATACTTCTTGTACTCCTTTTGGTCGTTTCTTTTGGTGTAACCGTTTTTTCTTACTTTATATATATATATATATATATATATATGGGAGAGATTAAAAAAAATAATCAATATATTTGAAAGATTAATTTTAGTATCATTGAAATTTTAAATATGGCTTCTACTAAAAAAAACATTTAAAAATATTGTACCAAATTTGTTTTACAAGGAGACTAAAATCTAACAGGGATAAAACATAAAAAATAAACACAGCATATTTGCAATGAATAAAAAGATCAATTTTTTTATAAGGATTACAAATAATACAATTTATATTTGCAAGGATTTTTTTTTTCTACCCATTTGCAAGGATATTAAACATATTAAAATTATTATTTTTTGAGTGTAAATATGTTATCCTTCCACGCGTAATTGCAAATATTAATTTTTTGAGTCTTGTATAATCTAAGTAGACAGCAAGTCTTGTATAATCTCATTTAAATGTTCATATTTAAACTTTTATACTTGTAGTTATTAACTTTTTTTTTTTTTGGTTGATGTAGTTATTAACTTTTATTAATATTTAAATAAATGTAGACACAAATATAAATTATTTCAATTTGATATATATAGGAAATGCTTGTTTTTATAATTTACATTGTAACGAAAGAGAAGAGTAAATTCCAGCCACTTATTTTATCTCCAACTATTCCATGTATTATGTCCCGCATTCTTTTATTATTGTTTTTTTTATATAAGTGCAATTTTTTTTAATTTAGAAGGTAGATGAAGATCACACTCATATTCGCTTCACGATTAGAGATGTTAAAATGGGTTGGCTTATCGGCCTAACCTATTAGTCATGTATTTTAACATGGATAAAGCTGTAAAAGAGGACAAAAAAATGCGACATATATATTTTAGGGCCAGTTCTCGACCTATATTTTTTACAAGCCAGCCGGGCTGACCCGGCGGACTCTTGGGCTGTCCGACTAAACTAAAAAAGAATTAGTGTTTTTTATTAAAAAAAAAGTTAGTTAAATAGAATGTTTCCTCAATGATTTTCGATGGCAAATTCAAAATCAGAGTCAGAGTTCGAACCTTGAATCTAAAAACAAACCAATACCATCTCATCTAAGCATTCTTTAGTATTTGTTCGGTGGCTATTATAGATATCTTACATTTTTTTTCACAAATCTCATTCTTTGTTTGATTTTCTTTCTTTTGTTCCAATTAAATTTGACAATATTTGTTACCTTTCATGATTTTGTTGTCTAAAAGTAAAAAAAAATCATTCACTCAAAATGGTACAGTACATCAGATTCAATACCACTAAACCGAAAAAATGATGAGTCTACCAACAACGTCACAACATCCAAGTTAATAGCATAAAATAACATACTCATGTCTACAAATAATCTTATAAAAACAAAGTAACCGGAATACATATATCTCCACTCTAATAATATGATATGGAGAAATAATGGATTCATATTAAACATCCGTATAAAAATATTTTACACTGACATAATATGTCATTAAACTCTAAACTCCGTAGAAAATTATTTGTGTACTCGAAAGGCCAAGTAGCATATTAATTATTAAAAAAATTCTAGCATTCCAAGTGCTACATGTAGCATGCTTTTAAACGTGCAAGATATCTCGTTTTCTTTTTAATTAACAACGTGCAACGGTGCAAGATATCTCTATGGGTGAACAAATTTAAGTATAAATATAATGATAAATTTTTCTATTTTTCTGTCCATGATGTACACGGACGGTATAGTTGGTCATTTGTAAGACCATGTATAATGGTTTCAACTTCCAACCCTCAAAATTATTTTCACTTTCTTCCACTTAATCATTCAACACACATTTAACTTTTACTCTCTTCAATGGTTTTTCATTCAACACCATACCCCACCACTTTTTATTTCATATTCTTATTTAAATTTTAAATTTAAATTTTTGTTTTTAAGATTTACATTAAATTACAATTATTGATTAAAATTAAATTAAAATAATAAATACTTAACAATTTATTTTTTAGTAATGTAATTAAAATAAAAATAAAATTTATTTAAATAATTTATACGTACAAATCATCTTAATTTAATTTAAAATACAAAGTAACGTAATTAGTACGATCCAAATAATTAGAAATGCATTACAACACAAAATTAACGTAATTAGTACGATACAAATAATTAGAAATGCAATACAACACACAAGAAACGTAATTAGAAAAATTTTGGGTGTTAAAATGATTATTGGGATCCATATCACTAAAAAAAAAATTAAAACTTCAAAATTAAAACTAATAGAAAGATAATAATAAGATTAAGGTAGTGAAAAACTTGGTTTTTTTTCCTGTGTCCAAATCAAATGAACCAAGTCTCTATTTATAGACAAGAAAAAATTATGAATTTTGGTAAAAAAATAAAAAAATAATTTTCAATGAAATAATTGAATTCAAAGTATTAATGACATAAAAATCCAGCGAACCAATCAAAACACGCCACTTGCCCTGCATCATCTTCTCTCTCCGCGTCCTTTTTGCCTTCACTCCCCCTAGATGCACGTGAGATGCACGCGCCTGCTGCAGCCAAACAAAACGCGCCCGTGGCCCCCTACGTCAGAATTCAACTAGTTGAAATTGTTCACCATCTCTCTTCCAACTCATCTTTCAACACTCTCATGCAATGGTTCAACACCTATTTAAACTCTTTCAACACCCAAATTCTTAACCATTGTAAATGGTCTAAAGAACGAAATGCAATAATATTTTGTTATTGGGTCTTTTTCTGTAACTCACTTTTTCGTAGAACACGACTCTATTAGGTTTTGAAAGTGTAACTCTAGTCTCTGAATTTAGAGATAGTGGAGGCGGGATAAGGGTGAGTGGTTCAAGGAACATGTATCGAAAAAGGTGGGGGACGGGTCACATACATTTTTTGGATCGATCCCTAGGTGGATGAGACATAGCTTCTTTGTGCGAGCGGTTTGTGCGCTTGTTTGATTTGGCGGAGACACGGTCGTGCATGGTGGCTGAGATGACTTCGTTAGGGTGGGGGTGGGTGGGGAGGCGTGGGTGTGGAGGAGACAATTGAGAGGGTGGGAGGAGGAGATGTTGAGGGAGTGTCAGATTTTACTTCTTAACATATACTTGCAGGTACAATCTTCAGATAGATGACAGTGGTAGCTTGATCCTATTAAAGGCTACTCTGTCCGCAGTGCTTACCACCTTCTGACATCACATGATCAATTCAGTTACTCTTCATGCAGCGTAATAACTCATTTAGCACTTACAGGTTCCCTTGAAGGTGTCCATTCTCGCGTGGTGTCTCTTGCGTGACAGGTTACCCATAAAAGTAAACTTGGTTACCCGAGGCATCTTATCGTCGGAAGCTCACTACCGCGTGTCTGGATGCGAAGCGGTTGAATCAACTCATCACTTATTCCTCTCCTGCAACACTTTTGGTTCTCTTTGGTCACTTGTCAGTTCTTGGATTAATTCTTCATTGGTGGATTATATCTGATCACTTTGCTCAGTTTACTCATTCAGCAGATGGTCTCAGGGCGTGTCACTCTTTTTTACAACTCATCTAGCTTGTCAGCGTTTGGGTTATGTGGCACGAGCGGAACTCTAGTTTGTTTAGAGGCTCAACATTCTTCTTACAGCACATGTTGGACAATATCAAGACTTTTTCCCTATAGGTGGTTGAAGGCGACGAGTAGTACTTTAAACTACCATAGTTAGTGGTTTAGTTCTTTGCTTTGTTTGGGCCTTGCATGATTTATCTTCATGTTGTTGGTTCACTGACGCTTTTGTAATCTTCCACAATTTTCCCCAGTACATCTTGTGCTGAGAAAATTAGTGGTTTTGTTATATATATATATATATATATATATATATATATATATATATATATATATATATATATATATATATATATATATATATATATATATATTGTTTTGGCTTGTTAAAAAAAGAAGTTATAAATACACTATTATAGTGTCTCTTTTGTTTGTAATTTTATGAATTAATTTGACTAATGAAAAATACATTTGAAGATTAAATTGATTACCTAAAAATATATTTAAAATCAAAATGACTAATAAAAGAGACAATTGTTGACCTAATTGCAATTTTGAATATTCGGGGACAAATGTGACTAGTGGCGGAGCCAGGACCCTGACTCAGGGGGTGCAATATGAGTTTAATTGTTGTGCACCGTCAGTGTAAAACTTTTTTACACATACATCCAATGATGTGTTGCCACATCATTTCATGAATGTGACACATCATGTGTTTGTAAATAAAATACATGATGTGTTGGTATATTATTGGATGTATGTGTAAAATAATTTTACACTGACAGTGTATATAAATTAAATTCGTGCAATATTGGGTCCCAAGAGAAATTCAGAAGATTATTCATATTGGACATAGAACAATCAAATGAATGAATTAGACACTACATCTTAACCCAAAATTTTATGACATTAGGACTTCTCTCACTTATAAAGTATTCAACTTTCAGATTTTCAATCAATGTAGTACATAATTTAGCTCACACTTAACTATAAAATCAACCCAGCCCACACTTATCACAACACACTGCCCGACCACCTTTGTCAGGAAAACTTTTGAACAAAATCAAAACCAAAAAATAATAGTTTGGTTTGATTCAATTGGGTTGAAATTTGTTAACAAAAAAATTTGAGTATTATTAAAATTTTAAAGCAAGCACAACATATAAATTATACAATTTATAACTAAAGTTATGTATATTTTTCATATTCAACATAAATGATTTGCTAGCCTAATGGATTAATTACTTTTAACAAGCAACTTTCAAGACTTGGAATTAATTATTCTAATTCAAAATATTAATTTTAATTGTATAATCACCACTATATTTGTTGTTGTCTTTATTATTATTATTATTATTATTATTATTATTTGGGAGCCTTCAGATAAAACAAGCACCAACAAGAAGAAGAAATAAGAAGATCACCAAGAAAGAGAAGTATGAAGCATACTTCAACTTCCTGGATACCACCAAGATTGAGACTCACCACGAGTAAACCAAACTCTTAAATATTAAAGAATAGATGAATTATGTGCAACTGGAACAAAATCCAAGAGAACAATTAAATATGATTTAGGTGAATTTTCCATAGAAAAAAAATCGTTTGCCACCGTAATATATAAACAAGCACAGGACGGTGGCAGAGATGCGCGAGTTGGGGTGGGATGGTGGAGGGGCAACGTGGTTATGGCGCCGTCAGTTGTGGATGTGAGAGAAAGAGGTGTTAGCATAGTGTAGGGGTTTACTTTTTGACATTGTCGTGTAGCCTAATGTCGTAGATAAATGGATGTGGAGGCACGACCCTGATGGTGGGGTGCCTACACCGCGCGGGGTGCCTACACTCTGCTCATCCGCTTCTCATTCAGGACCACTTTGTTCAGTTTTCTCACTCCTCCGGAGGCGCGCGAGCTCGCCGATCTTTCCTGCAGCTCCTTTGGTTGTGCATCATTTGGATGGTGTGGCATGAACGGAATAATGGAATATTCAAAGCTAAAGAAAGCATAGTTTACCAGATGCTAGAAAAAGTCAAAGTTCATTCGCTTTGGTGGATGAAAACATATAATACACATCTCGGTCTAAATTCGCATTTGTGGTGGTCGAACCCTTTTATTTGTCTGGGCATCGACTAATTGACGTCTTTGTACTCGTGATTATTGTAAACTCTTGTTGTTCTGTTTGGCACAACTTATACTAAGCAGAACTTGTTGTTATTATTAATAAAATCCATTTTTGGTTGTTAAAAAATATATATAAAAATCTCTAACTCCTATGCCTTTCTTGCACTCTATTTCCATAAAGTTAAATGTCAAACCCAAAAAAAAATTTACTTTTTTTAAACTGCAAATATTATTAAAGCACACAGCTATGCACAAGGAGTGCAAAAGATAGGCAAAAAACACATGATACACTCCTACTAAGTGTGTAAAAAGAACAAATAAATAAAATAAATAAATAATACACAATAACCAAAACCAAATCCAGCACCACAGGGAATAACGGAAAACACCACACACACAAACCACTACAATAACAAGACTAGTCGAAACTTAAATTGGTTTATAATAATTTGAGTTTTAAATAAAAATTTTAATTAGGTGATTAAGGACGTGATGATTTTTTTTCCTAGGTTTGGTAATGAAGTGATAACTGAGGTGATAAATTTTTTGGATTTTTGGGTTAATTATGAAAGTTTGATGAATGTTAATTATTTTAAAAAATCTTAACGGAAATCACTTATTTGAGAGACATAAGATAGTTAAGGGATTAAAATGTAACGATACTTAATCATACGATCAAAATAAAATCAATAAATAAATTAAAAGACTAAAAGTTTAATCTTTAGCTGGTTATTTTAATCCAGAATCGAATGTTAGTCTAAATATTAATATGACTGTTTATAAAAAGAGGAAAAATGATACATCAAAAAAGAGTCCACACAAAAGGAAGTAGAAGGAGTACCAAGTCTCCAATGAAAATAGGCCAAAAATGTTATTATAAAAGGTATGAGGTTAAGTCGCAAGTCGCAAATATGAAAATTAGGGAACATAAAGTACAATTTATTTTTTGAAACAGTTAGAGAGGCGGGTCCAGGATTGAGTCTTCATTTGAATATTCGTAAAACGGAGATCTTTTGGCCTTCTTATGATGGAAGAAAACTACATAAAGGATTATTTCCTTCGGACATTGGGAGACCGCTGTCTAGTGTGAAATTGCTCGGAGGTGCTGTTAGTCGAGATAGAGATTTTATTGAGGAGGTAGTCATGAAGAGAGCTATCAGGACTGTTGAGTTAATGCATCTTCTTCCTAAGCTTAGAGACGCACAAAGTGAACTTCTTCTACTTGGTCATGCATGGGTATTGCCAAACTTTTTTTTGGCCTTAGGACGTGCCAACCAATTTATATGCAAGAGGCAGCTATTTTGTTTAATAAAGAGCTGAGAATGGCAGTTGAAAACATTGTGGTTAGGGTTGTATTCAGTTGTAGAGGCCAGCTCATATGCCTTTGTGGCTTCTAGGGCCCAATCTTGGGTTTCGCAAAAT
The DNA here is from genome assembly GCA_951799995.1 of Trifolium subterraneum. Lineage (NCBI taxonomy): Eukaryota > Viridiplantae > Streptophyta > Magnoliopsida > Fabales > Fabaceae > Trifolium > Trifolium subterraneum. The sequence goes on along the minus strand of OX637463.1, from coordinate 9,196,960 downwards.
CATATTTTGAGAGACATTGGAATATGTGGTATGGACTTGGACTTTGATAATGCTTTGGACGGTCTTCGGGATGCAATTTCGACTTTTGACTTTAGCAATTTTGCTAGCAAAGACACCGTCCCCCTAAAACCCAACATGTTTTGGCGAGTGTTCTTTTTAGTAAAATTGTTCAGGACAAGAAATTTGATTTTGTCATGACCAGAAGACAAAAAGCGGTCTTTGGGTGTTTGAAAGCGGCACATGCTCAAGATTTTCTCTTCAATATCCCCATTGATGGGTTGGGCCAACACATGTCTCCGGTTGAGTATCGACCATCCTTAGGTACCGCCTCATGATTCCATTATTCCCTAAGGATGTAGTTTGCCCTGTTTTTCGTAAAGCGTGTCTCGACACTTTTGGGGAGCATGCAGTTCATTGCCGGGAGCTTCCAGGCTTCAAATACAGGCATGACTTGGTCAGAGATGTGCTTTTTGATATTTTTAGGCGTGCGGAAATTTCTGTGAAGAAAGAGGCACCTGTGAATTTTTTGACTGACCCACTAGAAGGGAGATCGACACTTCACCCAGCGGATGTTCTAGTGTATGGATGGGTAAGTGGGAAACATGCTTGTGTAGATTTGACTGGAGTTTCCCCGCTCGTGGGGCTGGGGGTCGGGGATTTTAATGTGGGATGGGCACCCTTAGAGTTGCTTCAAGCAAGCGGATCAAACATGCGAAAGCGTGCTCTGATAATCAACACATTTTTATACCGTTTGCATTTGACACTTTTGGCTTTCTCGCACCAGAGGCGGTAAACCTTTTGAAAATAGTTCATAAGGTCATGCATAATAATGTTGTGTCGCCTAGGTCTATGAATGTAGTTTTCCAAATATTAGATTTTGCTATACAAAAAGGTTTAACGGCACAGCTTGTTACCCCTCTACCTTTGGTTTATGTGTAATTTTTTCTATAAAAAAAAAGTTTATTTGTAGAGATATAATACATATTAAAATTATTATTTTTTAGTGCAGTGATATTTAAGTAGGTGACAAATTCTCTTTAAAAGTCTTACCGTTACTACATATTTAAGTCAGAATCGAATTCAAAACTTTGGTTAAGTTAAAAGAGACATATGTATCTAAACTCTAGAAAAATGTATAATGATGGTGTTTTTAATTTTGACAAAACAAGTGGTGGTGTTATTAAATATCTCAATCGTCAAAGTTGTATATTAATATGTGTCACATTTATTTTTAGACGAAATGAGTATATATATACTCCATCCGTTCTAAAATACAAGTAAAAGTTGGTCAACAAAAGTGAATTTATTTCTTTAAAGACTTGAACCAAATACATTCACTTTTGTTAACCAACTTTTACTTATATTCTGGGACGGAGGGATCATAGTACAAAACCGATCGAGCTAGAGTGTGTATAAATAGACGTGACAAACCTACCATTCTCATTCACAACTAATATAATCAATCATTTAGTATATGAAAGCAAACTTGAATACAATGGCTAATTTCTTTTCAACTAATAATATTCAGAAACTATATTTTTGTGTTGTTTTAGTGATCTTGCTAGCAACAGAACTAGTGAACTCAGAAGACAAACCTGTTAACTTCAACATCCCCAACTTCTCCGACCATAAATCAGAGATAATCCTTCAAGGGAATGCCAAGATTGTAAGTGGAGTTTTAGAACTTAATGAACCTTATAAACACACTTCTGTGTTTGTAGGCCGTGCCTTCTATACACAACCCCTGCCCATTTGGAACGTTGCTAGCTTTATCACCACCTTCTCTTTTGTCCTTCAAGATGTTGGAACTAAGCCGCCGGCTGATGGATTTATCTTCTTTCTTGCACCAACAAATGCTACCATTCCTTCAAGATGTTGGAACACAGCCGGTGGATGGTTCGGAGTAATTGATGGAAACAATGCTTTCAATAAATTTGTTGGTGTAGAATTCGACAATTTTATCAATAAATGGGATCCCAATTATTCACATATTGGAATCGACGTCAGCTCTTTAATATCATCGAAGACAGCACCATGGGAAAGGGTGAACCAGACATTAGTCGAGGTAAGTATCGCTTATGACTCTGATTCTAAGATTTTGAGTGTTGATTTAACCGATGATCTTGGTCAACTTTCTACCGTCGCTCATGTCGTTGATTTCAAAGATGTACTCCCAGAAACTGTTAAGATTGGTTTTTCAACTTCCAATTCAGCAACTCAACGACACAACATTCATTCGTGGGCTTTTAGTTCAACTTTGAAGACAACTACAAGCAGTACCAACTCAAATGATATTTCAAGCTATGTTGCATGATTTCACTACTTTTTGCTAAATAAGGACAGTATATAAGCTAGCTATATGATCTAGCTTGTCATCCATGTTTGAGTTTTTTCTTTCTTTTTAATAAAGATCACTCTTGTGTCTTATCGCTAATATATATAGGTTTGTTCAGTTGGTAAGGAGTTAGCCCATACACACAACTGTGTGGGTTCAACTCTGCTTTCGGCGTACAAATGTTATTGATTGGTGATTTGTATGTAACGTTATATGAATGAGCCTTGATCTATGTGACCCCTAATTAATCTTTATGTAACCAACAAGAACACCATGCTTGCATGGACGGAGCCAGGAATTAAGTCTTGGGGGACCGAAATTAAAAGTGTAATTTAGTAGAGAAAAAACAAAATTTTAAAAACATAACATATATAAGAAATTATAAGATAAATCTAATGTTAATATTGTGAGTCTCGATTTTATGAGTCACTTTTTTTAGTTGAACTTTTTGTCCCCTCTATTTTCACATTTATTGAAATTTTGAACTCAACTCATGTATTTTTCCATCAAAATTGTGACTTTTGCGTGAAAAAAATAGGTGAATTTTAATCTCAAAAAATATATTTTGTCATTAAATTCAATATTAGTGCAAATCACCATTTTTGTACAAAAAATACGACTTTAGAGAAGAAACCATTTACTGAAATCAAATTTACAACAAACGTGTAAATAGGGTCCAAAAAGTTGAATTAAATAAAGGGAGATCATTATCATGGATGTAATAAAATAGAAAGACCAAAAGTGAAATTAAACTAATATTACAATAATATACTAGTACAAAAAAATTATAAAAATTTAGGGGAGACCGTGGCCTCTGTTGGTCTCCCTACTAGCTCCGTCCCTCCATGTTTGTACTATGTTTGTTGAACGAGTTATTAAAAAGTTATTTAGACTTTGTCTAATCACCTCATATATAGTAGTCTGGATCGTTTCATATCTCTTGTGTTGGAAAGTTACATAAGCGCCTAGATAAGTTTTGAATTATAATATAAAATTAAATATAAGCAAAATTAACCAGATCTCTCTATTTAATGATAATATTATGATTTTAAATTGTGATCCGTATCTGCAATTGTCACCAAAGTATTGTAGATGTAGTAGCCACTCCAACCGCATTGCTTGCATCGTAATTGCAATGTGATTTTCAATCACGTGAACGACCGTATCGTAACTGCATCAAGACGATTTCGACCATATTTGTTCAAATCTTTTCGTAAAAAATTAATATTTATGTGTTAGAGCCAAATATGATTCATAAATCCTAGAATCGATCATGTTAATCATGAAGAAATAAAACATAACCACAAGCGTACCTGAATTCATGATGACCGATTAGTGTTGTGGTTTGGTCTTCCAGATCAACACACTCTATGAGAGAATCTTTTGTTATTCTCTCTATATCTTTGTGATAATGGGATGTCAACAAAGAGCGCTAGAAACCATGTGTGATCTGGGGACCATTAGCTCCTTATTTATAGAACTAAATTAGGGTTAACTATTGGTATTCCTATTTTCACCCATCACAAAATAGAATTACCCACCGGTCTCTACACATTAAAGGCTCATACGATATTAGATACTTGTAAGCCCACTTTAGCCAATAGTTAATAATAGTTTTGTTTTGAAAAAATAATAATATTTTTTCAATAAATAAATAACAAATTTAAAAAGAAAAAAATTAAAATTCTTAAAACTTTATTATTATTATTTTTGGTCAAGTAACATAGTGACTAGAAATTCCACCTTTTAAGGTGGATAAGTGGGATGACCGGAGTTCGAATCTCAGCCCCCTACATAATAATGCAATATCCATACCAATTGAGCTAGCTTCACAGGACTAAAACTTTATTATTTTGTTTATGGTAAAAAAATTATTAAAAAAATAATAATAAAGTTTTAAGAATCTTTTTTTAAAAAATATTATCTTTTGAAAAAAAAAATAACTCGCATGGAATTGAAAATTATGATCTCAGGTGCACACAAATTCGCTAGGCGAAATCAGCTTGCTTCTTTTTTTGAACAAGAATCAGCTTGCTTCGAACTTCGAAGCCATCATTATGGCATTCAAACAATTACATTTCAAGGAATAATTCAACAATGTTATTAACTTATTAACCAAATTAAAGTCATTAATTAGCCAAACCTTAAATAACATATTATTAATTCATTCAAACATAGTGCAAGCATGGTCATCTTTCTCTCTTTTACATAAAATTTAGGTGAGTTAGGTTCGTGAGGTTCACAAGAGTCACAACAAGCCTCAAAACTCACATATATAGCACCTACAAAGGTAGGTATAGATAACCCACCAACAAGATTTTATGCCAGCAAATAAGAGTTTTTTTTTTTGAATCAATCGGTAAATAAGAGTTTAACTAACGCTCTTATGGAGTATGAGCTAACTCTTACCAACTGAACCAACCGTTGGCTACAAGCATGGTCTTTATTTAATAAGATAGAAAAAAAAAACTCAAACATGGATGACAAAGCTAGAGATATGGCTAGCATACATTGTCCTTATTTAGAAAATACTAGTGAGATTTTATCATGCACACAGCTTGCAATATTGTTTGAGGTGGTGCTCCTTATATAGTTGTCTTCAAAACTGAACTGAATGACCATGATTGTATGGTGTGTAGTTGACGCGATGGTGCTGATGTGGAAGCAGAAAAACCAACGCTAACTGTTTGTGGGAGCACATCTTTGAAATCAACGACTTGAGCAACGGTAGAAAGTTGACCATTATTATCGGTAAGAACAACGCTCAAAGTCTTAGAATTAGAGTCATAGGCAATACTTACAGTAACCAACGCATGATTCACCCTATTCCATGTCGCAGTCTTCAGCGATATTAAAGAGTTGACATCGATTCCAATATGTGAATACTTGGGATCCCATGTATTGACATAATTGTCGAATTCTACACCAACAAATTGATTGAAAGCATTGTTTCCATCAACTAATCCAAGCTTTCCGCCGGTTGAGTTGTTGGGGATTTTAGTATCTGTTGGTGCAAGAAAAAAGACAAGTCCATCAGCTGGTGTCCTAGCTCCGACGTTGTCAAGGATAAAAGAGAAGGAAGTGATGAAGCTAACAACGTTGCCAGTTTGACTGTCCCAAACGGGCACGGGCATATTATGCAAGGCACGGCCTACAAGCAAATTAGGGTCATTAGGGTCAGTAAGTGCCAATGTCCCACTTGCTGAAATCTTGGCACTTCCTTGAAGGATTATAGATGGTTTACTGGCACTGAAGTTGGTGATGTTGAAAGAAACTTTTTGTTGAGAGTTCACTACTTCTGTTGCTAGCAAGATCACTAAAACAACAAAAAGTAGTTTCTTAATTTTAGTTGGAAAGAAAGCCATTGTATTCATTTTGTTGTGAATGAGAATTGCAGGCTTATCACGTGTATTTATACACTCATGCAGCCAATATATGGGATCCAAATTCCATGTAGAAATTTCATATTAAAACTTGAGAGCCTATACTTAACGGCTAACTTTAGAGGCTATCTTTGCTATATTTCTAGTCAATGTGGGACTTCTAACACACCACCTCACGCCCAACACTATTGGGCTTGGTGCGTGAAATCAACAACAACGGGTGACCCAAATATGAGAGATCTCCACAACAAACAACAAATTGATCTAGCATAGACTTTGATACCATATTAGAATTTGGGAGGCCTATACTCAACCACAAGCTAGTTTGAGAGTTGATGTTTGCACTACATTATAAAGACTATATTTGCCATATCTCTAACCAATGTGGAACTTCTAACACACTCCCTCACGCCCAACACAATTGGGCTTGGTGCGTGAAATCAACAACAACGGATAACCCAAATATGGGAGGTCTCCACAACAAACGAATCACGGAATATTAGATCACAACCTTTCATTTCAAATTAGACGGTTCTGATCTTACATACAATTTTATACATTAAAACAATCTCAACCACCGCTTCTAGATCGAGCGGCCAAGATATGTACTACGTGATGCAGTAACAGTAGGAAATCTTGCTCCCAGTATATGGGCTAGCACGGTTTGGTATTTGTATATACTTATATGGTCACATAACTAAATATGTTTCTTAGTCACACTTACAAAATTTACTTTTTTATTTTATTCTTTTATAAAAAAAATATTCAAAACATCATATCATTATGTCTACATGGTTACGCGACTATGAAAGTCTTGCTCTTGTCACGTTATATTGTACTAGTATATATTATATTACATTTAATTATAAAAAAAGGTATTATATTATATTTATATTGTAATAAAAAATTTGACAACTTGCGGAAAAAAAAAGTTTTGACAACGTGTAAATTATACAATTGGTGGCGGATTTTAACATGAACAATTATTTATCAATTTTATTTGTCTTGTGGCCAAATTCTAAATTATCGGAATTTCCTTGAGAACTAAATGGTTAATACTATATAAAAAAAGGGTTCGAGTTTGTCGCACTAATGGCCATAAAATCAAGATATGTATCAATTTATTAGGTAAATACTAAATACTAGCGCATGATAAACAACATAATTATATTTGTCGAAAAATAACATAATATATAAATACTAGTATAACTGACCCGTGCATTGCACGGGTTAATTTTCATTGAAAAATATGGATTATTAAAATTTTAATATTTTTTTATTTATTAATTATCTACAAAATTTATTTTATATATTCAATGTAATTTATCTAAATATTCAATGTACGGGAAAGTGCGGCCTGACGAAGAGTGAAACTCATCTTCTCTCTGTTTTTGACGACGTGTTATTTTCTCTCCCGTAGCAATTTTCACCGGTCTCTACTACAATGCAAGGATCTCACGAACATAAAAAATTGAATAAATAACTTTTATATTATTTTTCAGATGAAGATCAACCTCCCCTTGAGCCATATTTTTAAATAATTCTCTTGTTTAGAAAATAAAATTGCAAGCAATATAAAAAATAAAAAATAAGCATAAATATCGATGAGTGTTTTAAGAAGTGACATTTGTGATTAACATAGAGGATAAATAAATAAACAGGCCCTCCACCCCGTATTAAAACATTCGTAGCAATATAACTCTGTAGATGTTACAAAAAATAAACCCCGTAAATATAGGTCCCGTGCAAATTTTAAAAAAAATAGTCATGTATTAGTATATCGGTAGAAATATAAGTTCCCATAGAAATATATGTCTTCATAAAAATTACAAAAAATATAGGCGTTCACTTTGATATTACATACGCGTTCATTTTGATATATTTAATTTCTAATTACTTGTGAAATTAATTTTATATTTAATCAATTAAATATGAAAATAATATACATTTAAATATTTTAAATAGATAGAACCTGATTGAGAGTGATCTCCATATCTGAATCCTCTCCAGCTCGTTCTCTTATATTGCCTATTATGCTCTAATCTAGGCCAGTTATTTATTTTCTCTCTTCAGTTATATTCCTTCTTTATATGTGGATATTCAACCATTGAATTACCGAAAGGAGAAAGGGCTGAACAATAATAACATGAGAGGATCTAATTTTGTGATCTATCACTATCAGTTCACAACAATATTGGTATTTTCTTTTCCGGTCCCGGTAGAAATTATTAACAAAAAATAGCGTTTATATTGATATATAAAATATGAATATAAAGTCTCACGTATTAATATATGAGTATAAATGTTGACCTCGTATAAATTAAAAAAAAAAAACCTCGTATTAATATGAGTGTAAATATAAGTCCAGTAAAAATTAAAAAAAGAATAGGTCTCCCCTATAGTAATATGAGTGTGTATATTAAAACATAAAATATATGTATTAATTTTTTCAAATATTTTAATATATTGTAGTATTTTTTATGACACACTTAATTCCACCTTATTTTAAATTATATACAAATTATATAAAACAAATAATGCTAATATGAATTATCAGAAGAAAAAATACTCCATGAATTACTTTCTACCTTAGGCAATGTGTAAAAGAAATAAGAATAAAATACAAACAAAATTGAAGAAATGTGGCCACCAGGAATCGAAATCGTGACCCTTTGCACATTAGACAATGTGTAAAAGAAATAGGAATAAAATACAAATAAAATTGAAGAAATGTGGCCACCGGGAATCAAAATTGTGACCCTTTGCACATAATATAGCAAGCCTTGGTTGGATATCCAAAGGTTTTGATAGTTAGCCACATAGGAATTGAAAACATTATAGAATGCCACATATGACATGAATTAAGGATAAATTGACACCTATGAAAAAGACCATGAAAGAGAAACTTGTAAACATATTTTCTAAAAACTTGCACATTCCACTTTTCAAAAGTTAAATTATTTTATTTTTCAATAAAACAATTTCACTTTTATATGTTCTTAGAAAACACTTAACAAAAGACTCATTTGTTATTGCACACTTGATGAATGACATATTTTTTAAGGCAATAATTAACCGTAATTAAGTATCTCAGCATTGCATTGAACATGTTGGGCTAAATCTAGAACTAACGGTATATAGTATATAGGTTTGATATTTGGCAACTCGAAAGAGCTAACGGTACACATAAGAATTTAAATTACCACCAAAATAGGATAAATCTACTACTAGCTAGTTGCACCACACTAATTGGTATATAAAATAAACTAATAGTTTATAGAGATACTACATTAATGGTGATATTTTCAAAATATCAATGAATTTTTAAAATTTTATCATATCAGGACATAAAAACATGTTTATGCGCATAAACATATTTATCAGTATTTGCAAAAATTTAACAGATTTTATCATATAAAATTTAACAAATATTTTATATAAATCTTATATTAATAATTGGTATTTTGAAAATACTGATAAATTTTGAAATTTCATCATATTAACTTTATAATATCATCACATAAAAAAATAATTTCATAGATTTAAGCACATAAAATCAACAACGAGCTAGTGTCGTACAAATCTACTACAATCTACTACTATAAGAATTAAAAGTCATTAATTAATTAATTAATTTGAATTTCAAAATAATTATTAAATTTGAATGTTAAAATTAAAATGAATATTATAACTATCAAATTAAGAATTTTATTAGAATTGTGGAGGATAATTAAGGAATTTTGGTCGTAATTAAAATTCTTATAGTACTGTAAAAGTCATGGGCGGACCTCTTCAAGGTTAATCGTGGCTATAGCCACAATAGCCCAGTCCAATTTTATTTTCTTAAGAATAAATAAATATGAAAATGACGTCATTTTGTAAAGTGAATAGAGATAAATTATCTGCCAGCAAAAATACTTTACGCGTTTGGTTTTTCCTTTCGTCTTCCTTGACTTTACTCTCACCGTCGGACACCTCACTGGCTCACATTTCCTCTCAGCCATACGACATTTCTCCTCTCATCATGACGGCTTTATCTCTTTCAATGTTAGATATATAGAAATTAGTAACTATACATCGCTGTGGTTTAGAGCTCCCTTTGCAGATTTTCGTTTGCCATCGACGTCAATGGTAATTTCATTCGTTTACTCTGAAATTAGTAACGATTCCTTGTAGAATTTATGTGGTTTTTGATTTTGAAACATTGAAATATTTTTAAGACTAGTAACTGCATTACTGTTAATTTGAAACATTCAGAGGATTTATTGAAATTGAAATATTTTTAGAATGCATTGTAGTGTTAATTTCAAACAATAGAATTTACAAAAACTAGTAATTCATTGTGGTTTTTTGGTTTTAAAACATTGAAATAGAATTAGTTATGATGTAATTTTAGCTCATTTACAACAAATAGAGGATAGATTATTTTCTTTGTAAGTTTAGTTGCCACAATTATTTTTAGTATACCTTATTAATAATTTTTATTTTTTTTATAAAAAACTGTTTGGTAAATTTAGTATAATCTACTTCTGGTCACACTAACACTGATAATTTATCTCATTTTGATCTAGTCAATAACCGGATGAAAATGTGTGGTTAGCTTACTTAGCCCAACATGTTCAATGGAATGCTCAGCTACTTAATTGCGGTTATTGCCGCAAAAAATATGTCATTCACCAAGTGTGCAATATCAATTAGCTTAATTAGCAGGCACATTATGCAGGGGTCTGGATTCGAACTCCGATTATTCTACTTATCTACTTATAGACAAAATTCAGTGACTTTGTAGTGATAGTTAATATTATCATTAGTCATTAAATTAAAATATATATAAAGTGTCCACAAATCCTAGCTCAAATGATAGAAATACTGAAATTGCTAGCGTCGGACGTCATGACCAGGGTTCGATCCCCGGTCACTCCACTTTGTGTGTGTGAGTTTCCAATGGCTTTGCCATTTCGTCTACCAACCAAAATATATATATATATATATATAGAAAGTAGCTTTCACTTAAGGCAAGGTGAAGCGGGTGGAAAAATGCGCGAGCGTAAAATGCTCGCTAGACAGTAAAGTCGCCACCGAACTTTATTTATTCCCGGAGGAAAAGGAAAATATCGATAAAACCTTAAAAGCAATGGAAAGAGGGTAATCACAACCATTTCCAGGTTCGGGAGTCGATTATGTGGGGGGAAGGTATTAGCACCCCTCACATCCGTTGTACTCAACGGGAACCTTCTCGTTAATTTTAGGGTTAAAAAAGCGTCTAATTTGCTTCCATGATTTTAATTAATTATTATGTACAAAGGGGGAAAAGTTAGTTTTTTATTAGTGTGCTTGACAGGATGTATGAATCCCGCTCCTACGTATTCCCGGGTGCAGCGGGAAATTCAAAGCTACACGCAGTTATGGGTAGAAAATAATTGTTGGTTGGTTGATTTTATTTATGAAAATATGTTAGTCGCGCTTAGGCGAAAAAAGTTTATTTGATTGAAAAAATAAACGCACGGGGGCGTGATAATAGTAAGGTTTGGTGTGTTGAAGTTTATTTTAATGTTTAGAATGACAACTACCCATGTTACGAGCCATACGTCAAGAACCCGGGTAATCGGGAGAAGGAGTGATATACATCAAACCATCTCTTTTTCATCCATTTATTGTTTATTTAAAAAAGAATGTTTTACTTTTTAGAATGACGGTTATCTGGACCACAAGTCATACGCCAAGTATCCAGATAACCGGGGAGAGAGAGGGCCATACGTCCAACCACTCCTTTTTCATTCGAGTTTACTATAAGAAAATATTTGATGTAAAGTGCTTTAAGAGAAAGGATTAGAATTGATGTTTTTATTGTTTTATTTAATCACGTGGGAATGCATATGCATACAGTAAAACACTCCACTGCCCATTTAATAAATTAAATAAAACTAACATAATATAATATATAAAAACAAAAAAAATGAAATAAACAAGGAGGGAGACATAAAACCAGTACGTGTCCACCTTCTTCTTCATTCATTCATGCGTTCCTCTCTCTCCGTCGTGCCTCCATCACCGGTGACGGCGGCTCAGACGCTTGCCACCGCTGTCGCCAGTCGTTACTCGCTCTCACATCCTCTCTCAGTCGCTGCAGCGGTGACGGTGGTGTGTATGTTTTGTCGCGACGGCAACTGTAATGGCGGTGGCGGCGAATTTGGCGGTGGTTTCTTTCTTTTTCCTTTTTCGATCTCTCTCTTCCGATCTCTTGTTTTTTTTCTATTTGTTTCTTTTAACTTTGTTGTTGTTCTTGGTTGTTAACGGTGAAGGTTGGTTTATGGGAAGAAACTTTTGGAGGTTGTTGGTGGTTTTTTGAGAAGGTTTGGTTTATGGTGATGATTATGTTGTTTGTGTCATGATAATATGTGGTGGAAGATGGTGAAATAAAGAGTGGAGTATGTGTGGTTGTGTTGTTGTTTGGAGATTGTTATTGTTTGATATTGAGGGTGAAGATTGAAGGTGGTTTATTATGTGGTTATGGAGGATTAAGAAGAATGAGCATGGTGGTGGAAGGTGGTGATAAGTGGTTGTCTATGAGAAAAGACGGTGTTTTTTGGTTATAATAACAATGGTTATGCTTGTAATAACAATGTTTTACAACTATGAGTTTTTTGTGTTCTCCACCTTTTGTTTGAAAATCTATTTGTTATTTATAATGAAGAAAATTAGGTTTAACTTGCAATGGAATGAAATTATATGAATTGAATGTAGTTTATGAGTGAATGAGGAATTTCTCCATTGAGACAGATTTGCCATGATTGCAAGATTCTTCCTTTTTATTTATGTTGACTTTTCTTGAATTTTTTTTTATGATTTTTTAATTTCTTTTGATAAAAAGTACAAAAAATAATGAATAAAGTTTTCTGGAAAAAATGCCTAAAATAAAAAAACGAAAATTAAAATTAAAATTGTATTTTTTGTGATTTTTGAATGAGATACTAATAATAAAAATAAAGTGAAAAAGGAAATAGAAGATAAAAGCAAAATGTGGGACTCGAACATGTAACCTTGTCCTCATGAGAACTTTTACACTTTCAATATTGCCATACGAGCTAACAAACACATTTGCTAAGAGATTACATTACAAAAAGATAGCATTAAAACGAAAGTCAAAATTTGGGGTACGACAGCTGCCCCTATTTAATTATTTTTTCACTCGAGGACATGATTGACGGCTGACTTCATGTACTCGTGGTGGAAGATAATTAAATACGAAAGGACCCAAAATTTTGTCCGAGTAGATGAAACTCTAAACTGCCAGCTGGAATGAGATTCTAAATTGGCAGCCAAACGAGGATAAAACTCTAAATTGCCAACGAGAATGGTACTCTAAATTGTCAGCCAAACAAAGATGGAACTCTAAACTGCCAGCGCGAATGGGACCCTAAATTGCCAGCCAAATAAAAAATGAAACTCTAAACTTCCAAATAAGGTAGAACTCTAACTGCCAGCGCGAATGAGACTCTAAATTGCCGGCCACACAAAGATGGAACTCTAAACTTCCAAATAAGGTAGAACTCTAACTGCCAGCGCGAATGAGACTCTAAATTGCTGGCCACACAAAGATGGAACTCTAAACTTCCAAATACGGTAGGACTCTAAAAAATCCAAATAGGGTAGGACTCCGAACTCTGCCGCATATGGTAGGACTCTGAAAATTCCAAATAGGGTAGGACTCAGAACTCCAAATATGGTAGGACTCATAAAACACTAAATAAGGTAGGACTCTAAATAAGGTCAGACATTCTGGATTTGTCGGAGATTGGTTTTGAAAAATGTCAGCGAAGACTGGACTTCGGATCACCAATGAAGATTGGTTTTTGAAATTGAAAGCGAAGACTTGACTTTGGATTACCAACGAAGATTGGTTTTAAAAATTGTCAGCGAAGACTAGACTTTGAATTTGTCAGCGAAGGCTGATATTTGAATTTGTCAGCGAAGACTGAACTTTAAATTGGCAGCAAAGACTGGACTTTAAATGCTAATGAAGATTGAACTTTGAAATTGCCAGCAAAGACTGAACTTTAAATTGCCAGTGAAGACTGGACTTTCAATTGTCAGCGAAGATTGAACTCTGAAAGGATTTGGTAGGTATGACTCTAGAAATGCCAACAAGGATGAGACTCAGATAGAACTTGGTGGATAGAACTCCAAAATGCCAACAAAGGCAGTGCTTCGGTAAGACTCTTGAATATTAAGAACATGAGACACTAAATTTCCATAGGCGTATGAGCCAGGCAAGGATATGTTGTCATAGGTGTGTGAACCACCCAATGATTAAAATATTGCCATATAAGATCTGGGTTTTTGAGTTTAGATTGAGTGCTTGTTTACTGGGGAAACTAACGAGTCTCTCTAGGGTAAAAACCTCTCTCACTAGTAGTAATGGACTTCGACAAAGAACTAACTGGACTTCCTCGAATGGTCACATAATGCTTACTTATGCTATGTATGCGTGTGTTTGTATGCATGATATTTTTTGGGAAGATGTACTTGCATGATATGAATGCGTGTTGCATGGCCGATGCATGAAATGTCGGCAAAGAACGGGTTTTTTTGGGATGCCGATGTTTATTAGACTTTGATTTATTGTGCCTTGGGTAGCATTAACAAGGATATGTCAAACACATGGTTTATGCGTGAAATGAAGTGCCGACAAAGACTGGCTTAGTTGAGGTGTTGAGTGGCAAGGAATCGATGTCATGGTATATTGAATTGAATGGTATGGAACTCTGGATGTAGGGAATGTCGGCGGGTATTGAGCCTTATGCGTGCCAATGAAGACTGGGCTTTTAGGGTGACAATGAAGATTAGGATTTGAGTGTGGCAATGATGATTGGAACTTTCGAGTACCAATAATGATTGGACTTTCGGGGTTACTGGATGCGGTTTGGGGCATAACTTGATGCTAGTGAAATTCAAACATGATTTATGTAAGACACGTGAATGATGATGAATGCAATAAGATGTATGATTTGATGCTAGAGTGATGCATGATGCACGGTTATGATTTGAATGTATGAAAGTTTCCCTGTGGTGGGTAATGAAGTGTTTTGTAACAAGGCTTCTTGGCTAGCGGTTATGGGATATCTGGCTAGCGCACTCTTCCGACACCCAAGTTGAACTTAAAGGTCGTTGATGCATGGCAAAGTTTACTTGAGCAGCTTGAAAGGATGGAGTGGACATGCCCCTTGTGTTGCCCATTTTGCCATTTTCTCTTTTTTGAAAATTCCTAACTTTTGCCTGGACCGCTCTTTCGAGTTTTCAGTCCACCGGGAGTGTACTTCCTTTTTGGTGTCCCTAATTTTTGCCTGGGCCGTCTTTTCAGGTTTTCGATCCACCGGGACGCTCTCTATTGCCTAAGACGCCCTTCCGGGTTTTCGACTTAGCGAACTTTTGACTTTGATTCTTTTTGTATCTCTTTTTTATTGGGCATTTATTTTTGGTTGCATCAAGCCGTGAGCGAAGGCTCCTCTCCGTTAATGGGATGATAGATACAGGCTGCCCCAACATTTGAATCTTTGAACGGTATGCCCCATATTAAATCCTTGACCCGGAATGCCCCATATCACTTGTTGCTGAAAAACGTGCTCCTGATTGATTGACACTTTGAAGGTTTTACCCATTCTCAAAACATCTTGACCCCCGTAAGCAACATCTCCATATGATCTGCCCCTTGTTTATAAGGATTTGCTCTTGATTGGTAGGACCCTTAGGTGATTTTCCCCTTGTTAGGAGTGTCGTGTAATGCTTCACCTTTAGATCAGACCCTTGTTGAAGTTCCCTCGATGCCAAGTATTGATTCGCGAGTGAAATTGTTTCTTTTGAAAAGTAGTTTTGAAGTAATTCATATGCAAGTTCTGGAATCACATTTTGTTTAGATATGTACAATGAATGATATTTGGCCAGAAGATCGGCACAATTGAAAGTGATAAAATGATAGAAAAAATTGTTATTGATGATTCACAAACATGAGGAGTCAGTTTAATAATTTTGCTGAATATGCTTTTTCAGTCAACCTAGCTTCAATCAGGTCTTTTGAGGGTTGTAACGTGGTCTGGTTCACGGTTTTTTTGAAAAAAGAAGATTATAAGGCTCGAAATTTTAATTTTAATCCACCCATTCTCCCTTGATGACCTCCAATCCTAAGTTCAATTAACTCAATAGATGACTTTGGTCGACAAGAGAACTTTGCTAGTTATGATACCGAAGGTAGGTACCATGGTCAAGCACTGAATGAAATTCTTGAAGTGGCAGTCACTTCTTTTAGTTGACAAACTTACTTTCATTTTTTTTACTCCCTATTTTTGCATGGACCAATTTTTTGAATGTGCGGCCCATCGGAAAGCCCCATTTTTTTCTAAGTTTTGACTTAGTGGGCTTTCTCCCCTTTGTTAACAGCTCTCATGAGATTTTTCTTTTAGCTCGGCAAGTTATGACTGCCACATCAACGGTTATGTGTTTTATCCTCTCATTATTCCCTCCCTATTGGATGATGTACACGAGGGAGATAATGTGTTTCAACCTTGAAGTGATTAATTGGATTGATTCTCTTACATCGGAATGCATCATTGAATTAATTGTAAAACTACCCTGCCCCTGGTTAAAATTAAGGGTTTTTGGCAAAATCGAAAGAACACCGACTTCGGGCTCAAAGGGGTTGACTACGGATTATCTCCTTATATCTCCAGTGTTTGGGAATTGAAACAATGCCTTACATCATTAGCCGGGTTTTACTTATAAAGGCATATATCAACAAATTCAATTATTTGTTTACATCATCCTCCCCACCAAGTTGGTTAACATGTGAGAAGTGAAATGACAAAGTGAGAGATGGTATAAGAAAATAGTGAATACGAATGGATGAAATCCAAAAACATGCATGCTAATTTCGTTAAAACACTTTGTCAAAGAGTACAATTTCGAAAACTAATCAACATCTTAGCATAAAGGAAATTAGAACTGGAAATGACAAAAGTTTAAAGACTCTAGGGATAGGCCTCCTTGTTGATCCACCACCTTTAGGAGATGCTTCTTGACGTTCTTGCCCTTGTCCAGGTGAGGGATGGCCATTTACGAATGGGGATTCTTCTTCGAAGGTCAACCATTTGTCGTTGATCCGGTTTTTTGGACCTCCTCTTCTTTTGAGGGTTCATGTCCTCTCTCGGGTCCATGATTTAAGTTTTCTTAGAGTGTCGGGCAACCGGCTAACAAGATTATGGTTGAAGGGGGTGAAGGTGGAAGAGGTATGCTTTGAAACTGTAGGTGCATGTATGAAGATGTATGAAAATGCATGAGTATGCAAAAAAAGATGTCTTTTCATTTTCAAGGCATGCTTAAAAGATTTTAATGACATGCCATGATGCAATGTGACCAAAGAAGGTCAGGGTGTGACCCGAACAAGTTTGTAGGATAATTGGAAATTGACAGAACCTAAATAGGGGGTTCCCTACGATAGGTCGGTTCTAAATCTTTACTACCAAATCCCCTCACATGGCGGTTATAGGGTTTTGGTTTGTTTAAGGGCGACAACCAAAGTCGCGGCCCTCGTTCAGAACTTCCCCACGAGGTTGGGCTAGCCAATTCAAAGGGTCTCCCTTAGATGGAGTCATTGGGTTCTAGAAAGGTCCCTAGAGTCACGGACCCAATCGGAAAATATTGTCGTCGTTGCAAATACTCACAAGACAACAACACCTTCAAGAGGATCTACTCTAGGTGGGGTTTTCATGCCGATCCTACAAGCCATACGTCAAGAGGACCAACATTACGCAACCACCGTCTTATCTCAAGTTTTTCTCCAAGCTCGGGTGTAGAGCTTTACTCAAATAATATCCCACCCCACAATTGATATATGTAGAAATAAATAGAATAGAACAAAATGAATAAAGCTTAAAGATAAAACCAATAATAAAAGGAAATAAAACACAGTAAAAGCAAGCAAACAATCGGGAGGACCCATAACCCTAAAACTAACAAGGATAGGCTTGACTCTCTAATAATCCCCAGTGAAGTCGCCAGCTGAAGCGGGTGGAAAAATGCGCGAGCGTAAAATGCTCGCTAGACAGTAAAGTCGCCACCGAACTTTATTTATTCCCGGAGGAAAAGGAAAATATCGATAAAACCTTAAAAGCAATGGAAAGAGGGTAATCACAACCATTTCCAGGTTCGGGAGTCGATTATGTGGGGGGAAGGTATTAGCACCCCTCACATCCGTTGTACTCAACGGGAACCTTCTCGTTAATTTTAGGGTTAAAAAAGCGTCTAATTTGCTTCCATGATTTTAATTAATTTTTATGTACAAAGGGGGAAAAGTTAGTTTTTTATTAGTGTGCTTGACAGGATGTATGAATCCCGCTCCTACGTATTCCCGGGTGCAGCGGGAAATTCAAAGCTACACGCAGTTCTGGGTAGAAAATAATTGTTGGTTGGTTGATTTTATTTATGAAAATATGTTAGTCGCGCTTAGGCGAAAAAAGTTTATTTGATTGAAAAAATAAACGCACGGGGGCGTGATAATAGTAAGGTTTGGTGTGTTGAAGTTTATTTTAATGTTTAGAATGACAACTACCCATGTTACGAGCCATACGTCAAGAACCCGGGTAATCGGGAGAAGGAGTGATATACATCAAACCATCTCTTTTTCATCCATTTATTGTTTATTTAAAAAAGAATGTTTTACTTTTTAGAATGACGGTTATCTGGACCACAAGTCATACGCCAAGTATCCAGATAACCGGGGAGAGAGAGGGTCATACGTCCAACCACTCCTTTTTCATTCGAGTTTACTATAAGAAAATATTTGATGTAAAGTGCTTTAAGAGAAAGGATTAGAATTGATGTTTTTATTGTTTTATTTAATCACGTGGGAATGCATATGCATACAGTAAAACACCCCACTGCCCATTTAATAAATTAAATAAAACTAACATAATATAATATATAAAAACAAAAAAAATGAAATAAACAAGGAGGGAGACATAAAACCAGTACGTGTCCACCTTCTTCTTCATTCATTCATGCGTTCCTCTCTCTCCGTCGTGCCTCCATCACCGGTGACGGCGGCTCAGACGCTTGCCACCGCTGTCGCCAGTCGTTACTCGCTCTCACATCCTCTCTCAGTCGCTGCAGCGGTGACGGTGGTGTGTATGTTTTGTCGCGACGGCAACTGTAATGGCGGTGGCGGCGAATTTGGCGGTGGTTTCTTTCTTTTTCCTTTTTCGATCTCTCTCTTCCGATCTCTTGTTTTTTTTCTATTTGTTTCTTTTAACTTTGTTGTTGTTCTTGGTTGTTAACGGTGAAGGTTGGTTTATGGGAAGAAACTTTTGGAGGTTGTTGGTGGTTTTTTGAGAAGGTTTGGTTTATGGTGATGATTATGTTGTTTGTGTCATGATAATATGTGGTGGAAGATGGTGAAATAAAGAGTGGAGTATGTGTGGTTGTGTTGTTGTTTGGAGATTGTTATTGTTTGATATTGAGGGTGAAGATTGAAGGTGGTTTATTATGTGGTTATGGAGGATTAAGAAGAATGAGCATGGTGGTGGAAGGTGGTGATAAGTGGTTGTCTATGAGAAAAGACGGTGTTTTTTGGTTATAATAACAATGGTTATGCTTGTAATAACAATGTTTTACAACTATGAGTTTTTTGTGTTCTCCACCTTTTGTTTGAAAATCTATTTGTTATTTATAATGAAGAAAATTAGGTTTAACTTGCAATGGAATGAAATTATATGAATTGAATGTAGTTTATGAGTGAATGAGGAATTTCTCCATCAGATTTGCCATGATTGCAAGATTCTTCCTTTTTATTTATGTTGACTTTTCTTGAATTTTTTTTTATGATTTTTTAATTTCTTTTGATAAAAAGTACAAAAAATAATGAATAAAGTTTTCTGAAAAAAATGCCTAAAATAAAAAAACGAAAATTAAAATTAAAATTGTATTTTTTGTGATTTTTGAATGAGATACTAATAATAAAAATAAAGTGAAAAAGGAAATAGAAGATAAAAGCAAAATGTGGGACTCGAACATGTAACCTTGTCCTCATGAGAACTTTTACACTTTCAATATTGCCATACGAGCTAACAAACACATTTGCTAAGAGATTACATTACAAAAAGATAGCATTAAAACGAAAGTCAAAATTTGGGGTACGACACAAGGGGATCCTCTTTCCCCGTTCCTTTTCTTGATGGCCGCTGAAGGTTTACATGTGTTGATGGAGGCCATGGTGGAGTGTAACTTATTCACGGGTTATAGTGTTGGTGAGATAACCCCGATTTCGGTGTCGCACCTGCAGTTTGCCGATGATACTTTGTTGTTGGGAACTAAAAGCTGGGCAAATATTCGTGCTTTGCGGGCTGTCCTTGTGTTATTCGAGACTATGTCGGGCTTGAAGGTCAACTTTTACAAAAGTATGCTGGTTGGGGTTAATATTTCCGATTTTTGGTTAGGTGAGGCGGCGTCAGCCCTGTGCTGTAGAGTGGGAAAGATTCCTTTCCTTTATTTGGGCCTCTCCATTGGGGGTGATCCGAGGCGTTTGAGTTTTTGGGAACCGGTTGTGACTCGTTTAAAGAATCGTTTATCTGGATGGAAGAGTCGCTTCCTTTCTTTTGGTGGTCGTCTGGTTTTACTTAAGTCTGTTCTAACTTCTTTGCCTGTCTATGCTCTTTCCTTCTTTAAAGCTCCCTCAGGTACTATCTCTTCTATTGAATCTATTTTAATTAAATTTTTTTGGGGGGGTTGTGAGGATTTTAGGAAAATATCTTGGATAAACTGGAACACTATTTGTTTACGAAAGGAGGATGGGGGTTTGGGGGTTAAGAAGTTGAGGGAGTTTAACTTGGCTCTTTTAGGGAAGTGGTGTTGGAGGATGTTAGTGGACAGAGAGGGTTTATGGTTTCGAGTGTTGGCAGCACGGTACGGGGTGGCGAGAGGTAGATTGTGTGCAGGGGGACGAGTGGGTCCTCGTGGTGGAGGGAGTTAGTGAAGGATAGGGATGGGGGAGGTGAGGCCGAGGGAGGATGGTTTGGGGGGCATATCTCGAGACAGGTGGGGGATGGGTCTGACACTTTCTTTTGGACTGATCCCTGGGTGGTAGGGACCCCTTTGTGTGAGAGGTTTGGGAGGCTGTTTTACTTGGCGGAGAACAAATCAGCTTTAGTGGTCGAGATGTTCGAGTTAGGGTGGGGGGGTAGGGGGAGCGGCATGGGTATGGCGTCGGCCGTTGAGGGCGTGGGGGGAGGAGATGTTGGGGGAGTGTCAGGCTTTACTTTCTAATCTCTCCTTGCAGGATCATTCTTCAGATAGATGGATGTGGCAGCCTGATTTGGATGGCAGATACTCTGTTCGTGGAGCATACCAGCTCCTTACAGCCCAGGATGTGGTTCCCTTGGATGGAGCGGCAGGCCTCATTTGACACTCTCAAGTACCTTTGAAGGTTTCCATCTTTGCGTGGCGTCTCATGCGGGATAGGTTACCACCAAAGCAAACATGAGCATTAGAGGTATTCTACCAGAGGCAGAGAGTTTTTGTGTTTCTAGTTGCGGAGCGGTTGAGTCGGCTCATCACTTATTCATCTCTTGTAGTGTTTTCGGCTCCCTTTGGCCTCTTGTCAGTTCTTGGATTGATTCTTCTTTGGTGACTGCTCATACCCTTTCAGATCACTTTATGCAGTTCATTATATCAGCAGGTGATACTCGAGCACGTCGTTCCTTTATGCAACTCATATGGCTTGCATGCGTGTGGGTTGTGTGGACAGAACGAAATCACATATTGTTCAGAGGCTCAGCACACCCTCCACTTTATATGTTGGACAAGATCAAGACTTTTTCCTATAGGTGGTTGAAAGCGAAGTGTAGTACCTTAGCTTTAAACTGCCACAGTTGGTGGTCTAGTCCTTTGCTCTGTTTAGTTCCGTTATGGTTTTTGTATTGTGACCTTCTTGTATATATATATATATATATATCTCATTTTGGTTTGTTCAAAAAAAAAAAAAAGCTTTCACTTATTGTGTGAAATTTTTATTTTTTTTATAATTTAGGATGGAGGGGATATTTTTATTAGTTGTTTGATAATACATATCACTGGTTAATGTACGTCACCAAATTATTTATTGAAAATAATATATAACTTGTTTTCTTGTCAAAAACAATTATCTACAAACTTAGTCAAAAAAAACAATTATCAATAAACTTATGCAATATGTCTTTATCTGCTAATTGGAATGTCGTTTAGCACATGTATGTACTTAATTTTTTATTTGGATGCTAATTAAATTTTTTAATATTTTTCTTTTTATAGATCAATTATATATACTCGAACAAGTAATTATATATATTGACTTAGTCAAAAACACTCGTACAGATTATAGAGTCGCTCTGGTATTTATAACATCGGGTTGAGTGTGTAAAACATATATTTTGTTCTTTGATTGAGATTTTGTTGATGATTTGTAGAACCATGATTTTAATTGATTTGGAGTTCAATTGATGATATTCAAGTTTTAATTGGTTATTGAAATTGTCTTTAATTTCCGTTTTTTTTTCAACACAAAAAAATATTCTGATTATTATTATTATTTTTTACACATGAATAAAAGGTAGACAGACAACAAGATACGTCGCTAAACATTTCTGTATAACAAAATCTGTGGGTTTCAAGTGTGAGTAATTAAGTCCCACATCGACTATGTATATGGGAAGAATGTTGGATTTATAAGAGAGGTGACCCATTAACCTAATGCCTTAAGGTTTTGGGTGGAGATGTGGCGTCTCCCTCTCTTGTGGTCCTGGAGCATTGGCCCATTGTTTCTCCCGAGCTCCCCCAGACTCCCCAACAAGTGGTATCATAGTTGTGGTTCGGCTTGGTGGGGGAGCGAGAGGGGATCCTGGTATTGGATCAATTATAGTATATGGGGGACTCACACTTGGGGGGAGAATGTGGGTTTCAAGTGTGAGTAATTAAGTCTCACATCGACTATGTATATGGGAAGAATGTTGGATTTATAAGAGAGGTGACCCATTAACCTAATGTCTTAAGGTTTTGGGTGGAGATGTGGCGTCTCCCTCTCTTGTGGTACTGGAGCATTGACCCATTGTTTCTCTCGAGCTCCCCTAGACTCCCCAACAAAATCTAATATTTGGAAAACTACATTCATAGACCTGGGCGACACAACATTACTATGCATGACCTTTTGAACTCTTTTCAAAAGGTTTACAGCCTCTGGTGGTAGAAAGTCAAACATGTCAAATGCAAACGGTATAAAAATGTGTTGATTATCAGAACACACTTTCTCATGTTTGATCATCTTGCTTGATACAGCTTTGAGAGCTGCCCGTTTCATGTTAAAATCCCCGACCCCCAGTCTCACGAGGGGGGAAACTCCAGTCGAATCTACACAAACATGTTTCCCACCTACTCATCCATACACTAGAACATCCGATGTGCGAAATGTTGATCTCCCTTCTTGTGCGTCAGTCAAAAATTTTACAGGTGCCTCTTTCTTCACATAAATTTTCGCACGCCTAAAAATATCAAAAAACACATCTTTAACCAAGCCATGCCTGTATTTGAAGTTTGGAACCTCCCGACAATGAACTGCATGCTCCACAAAAGTGTCGAGACACGTTTTACGACAAACATGGCAAACTTCATCCTTAAGTATGCTCCCCAATTTCCGTTGTGAATATTTAAATATATGTCATGTATGATTATAGATGAAGGTGTAGCAGCCTGGTTAAATAGTTTTATACTTTTGTTTTATTAAATATGGAGATTTTGGAAGAAGGGTGTTACAGCAGGCATGATGACAATACCATGATATTGAGGGAAGGAAAATGGTGGAGACAATTCTAGAAATGGGTAGAATTCCAAAAATTTCTCAAAGAAAAATGAAGATACTCATCCTTCATGTGGCATATGCAAAGAGGACAAATCATCTGAGAAATATTGTTGATGGCGTGGGAAAGAGCAATGTTGACACGGTAAGAAATTTGGACATGTGAAAAAAAATTGTTACAACAAAAATAAGCATCAAACAAGTTTCGTTAAAGAGCACGAGTGTGAGAAGGATCAACATAATTATGAGCAACTTCTTTACTATACTACACAAGATTCCAATGATGAGAGACCTTTGAGTGCTATAGCAGCCTAGATAGTATATTACTTGGATAGACAATTTGATCATCTCAGTTAGATCTTGTCTCCCTTTAGTGATGGATGGCTTAATTTGTAGTGGGAATGAATTGAACATGTAGTACCTCCTTAATTTACTGAACTTTCTCATGTATTTTCTCGTTTTTATATATATATATATGGATAACGAGTAGTTTGGAGTTTCGGGATTTATTTCAAATATTCAATAACTTAATTTATAAGAATGAGGTGAATTTTTTTTGTTACTTTGTGTGCCCTCTTATTATTTTGCGGATCAGTTGCGAAATCTACCCAATATTTGTCATTAAAAAAAAAACAATATCGCCCAAATCTTTATTTATTTTGCTATTGTTCAACACAACACTCAAATAGACAAAATCTCACACGGAAATCATTTATTTGATCTCACAATAGACCAAATCTCAAATCATCAATAGCTTGCTTGCAGTAGTAATATTAATGATGTTGTTGTTGGAACTGCTCCTTGTAGTTGTGTTCAAGACTGAAGTGAAAGACCATGAAAGGATGTCATTTATTTGATAGGCTCCTGAAGAGCCAGATATACCAATCAAAGCCATCTCTGGTAGCAACCATTTCAAATCAAGCTGTTGAGAAAGTGTTGAAATTTGACCATCATCATCAGTGACAACCACAGTCAAAGTACTAGATGGAGAGTCATATTTGATATTTACTTTCAGTGTTGTACCATACGAATTGAGCCATCTCCATTTCATTATTTTGGCTGAATATAATGAGTTTAGGTTAATACCAATATGTTCATAGTTTGGATCCCATGGATTGGCATAATTGTCAAACTCTACACCAACAAATCTATTAAAAGCATTAGTTGCATCAGCTACTCCGAGAAGGCCGTCGCGTGAGTTGTCCGGAATTGCAGCGTTTGCGGGGTCTGTAAGAAAGAACACAAGCCCATCACTCGGTTCATAACTTCTCAAGTTCCATACTTCGTATGAAAATGAAGTTTCAAAACTGGCAACGTTTCCGGAACTACTGTCCCAAATGGGCACCGGATATTTATACAAGACACGGCCTACAAGCGAACCACTTCGAAGTGGATCAGGCAACGACAAGTCACCATTGGTATAAATAAGGTAACTTCCTAGGAAAATTAGATCAGATTGATCATACGTGAATGTGGTAATGTTGAATGAAACCTTTTTTTGTGAATTAGCTTTTTCTGCTTCTACCAAGAGAAACAAAGTTACTAGGATGACAAAAACAAATTTGGATGAAAATACTTTTTGAGTTGCAAGATTTGAGAAAGATAAAGCCATATATGGTACTCTCAACCTTTGATCGATATTGCTAGCTAGAGTTTGTGAATAAGGATCGTAAGTTTGTCACATATATATTTGCTAGTTAGTCAAATAAGTTTGTCACATGTATATTAGTTTTTTTTTTTTTGACACATCACATATATATATATATATATATATATATATATATATATATATATATATATATTACTTAGTCACATATAATATTGTCTTTATGTAGGTGAAGAAGGTAAGGTGAGAATCGCATGTCAATACAGACTAAATTTATAAAATCAGTTTGTAAGGTGATCATTGTCATCACTTTATAAATTGATGTTCATGTCAATACACTCTCTCACGTTTAATGGCAGGTTGTCCAACGAATTTTGGAGAGACTCTCTTAATATCTTAGAATTAAGAGTTGAGTCTAACTCAATCCTACCATATATTCTATTGTTATTTTATTTGGAGATACTTACCGTGTTTCATGTGTGAGTAGTCTTCTTTCATATTAGGATTATTGAGAGTATCCAAGAATATATTCTAGGTTAAATATATTTTTGGTCCTTAAAACATTACAAAATTTTGTTTTTAGTCCCAAGTAAAAAAAGTGTTTTTTTTTTGTAGCATCCAATTAAAAAAAGTTAGGTGTTTTAGTCCCTACAAATTTTTTATGCATGCAGCTTTAGTCCATGCTATTTTTCAAAATTTTAAAAATTATTTGATTATCCTTAAACTTTTAAAATTTTATTTGTATAACTTTTTTTCATTCATGTTTAGAATACTATAGAAAGTTTATTTACAAATTTTTTGAATTTTTTAAAATGAGAAGAATTAAATATGAATTTTTTAAGTTTCAAAAGATAAAGATAAAAATAACGAAAATCTTATAAACTAAATCTTATAAAAATAACGAAAATCTTGTTTTCATACATGTTTTAAACATGTCATCAAAATAATCATATTCAAAAGTACACATTAGTTTAACAGCAGAGAATAAAACTACGTGCTTAATAATTTTATAATTTTGTGGAGACCAAAACATGCAACTTTTTTTATAGGTACCAACAACAAAATTTTATAATTTTGTAGGTATTAAAAACATATTTAATCTTATATTTTTCATAATCCATTTTTTTTATCGTAATTTCTAACAAATCTTATATATAACATATTGTATCTGTCTTAAAAAAAACATATTGTATCTCATTTTATTAAATCTTAGAAAATGAACTCGAAGGACAAGAGTGGATGGTGATGTATCTTCTAAATAATATGATATTTTGATATGGCTGCTTGAGGTATATTCTATAGTGGCTTGTTAATTATCCCAATAGGGGAGATTTACTATGTCTTATATATTACTTTAAGATTTATTTTTAAAAAGTAATTTTCCATAATAAAGGAAGAAGATTGGATTTAAAAATACTGTAGATTTCTGTGATGAAATCTATAATTCCTATAAAAATATGGGTAGAATTGTGTTTTTTTCTCTCTTTTTCTTTTATTCACTATTCTTTGTGGAATCAATATTTTTTTATTACGACGATGTACACTTGCATACTATCATTATGTTGGCTGGAGTGGCATTCTTGTGATTATCAATTCAAATAAAGAATAATATAGTCATTTCCAGCATATAAAAAAATTAAAAAATAATTTTATTTCAATTCTTGTAGTGAGAATAATTAACATTATCATTACTAATTTTTTTTTAACAATCTTCAAAGCTGCGATTATTATTAATATGTTATACTAATAACTTATCTTCTTTTTTTATTTTATAATATACTGACAATTTGTCTTGTTAAAGTTTGTCGCTACTTGCATGAATTGACCTCCTATTATATACTATTTATGTAGAAAAAGATGTTATGGTATAAAAATAAAATCAATATGTATGATTTTTTTTTTTTATAAAAAGTCCCCACGAGTCACAGCTTGTAGTGATAGTTAATATTTTTTTTTAGTTTACAATGGAGTAAATGATTGAACTCAAATCCTCATGCATATTATACAAACCGATCAAACTCAATGACTTTGTAGTGAAGTGATAGTTAATATTATCATTAGTCATTAAATTAAAATATATAGAAAGTAGCTTTCACTTATTGTGTGAAATTGTTATTTTTTTTATATTTTAGGATGGAGGGGGTATTTTTATTAGTTGTTTGATAAATATCACTCGTCAATGTACGTCACCAAATTATTTATTGAAAATAATATATAACTTGTTTTCTTGTCAAAAACAATTATCAACTAGACTCCAACCCGTGCGTTGCACGGGTTTTGTGGAGTGTCAGTTATACGATTTAAATTAGTCTAAGATTATAAAAAAATCACATATAGAAATCACATAAAATAGTCTAAGATTATAAAATAAAATAACAATCGAAAAAATGGGATATATTTAAGGCAACTTTTATATTTTATTTGTTGTGATTTATTTTTGCGAGACTGAATATTTGTTGTTGATAAAGTGAGATATATTTAAAAACGAAAAGTAAATCGAAAAATAAAAAATGTTGCATAATTATCATATAAGCCATAACAACGGGTTCTATTTGTGTTTGTAAGGCAAGTTTTTTTTTGCCAAGGCAAGATTTTATATTTTTAGTTGGACGCAATTTTGTTGAATAAAAGTAAAATATCAGAATTGATAACCAATATGTTCAATTTGTTGATCGAATATATTAATTTATTTGAAATTTGTTATCCTAAATATAAGAAATTAAGCATAAAAACAATAAATATATTCAAGTCAACATAAGAGACAATGAATTTCAAATGGCTAGAAACTTTTGCATTTCTTCAAAATCATATTTCATTATAATAATCAGATTAATTGAAAAATTAAAATACAAAAACTAAAAAAAAAAAAAAAATTGATAAGGTTTCCAACTCAAAAGAACAACATTAACCATAAAGTTTAAGTATTAGGAATGAAGTATGGTTGTGTCATGAAAAACATTGATCAACTTCTGTATACAAAAAAAATTGGAACTTTTTACAACAAAAACAAATAAAATTAAACATCAGTATACAAAAAACATCAATATACAAATGATACCAACATGCCAGAAGTAACATCAGCATCTAAAAAGCATCGATCAACTTCTCTCGACCCGTTGCAGGATTATGATTTAAAGGACCTATTATTGTATGAATAAAAAAAAGTAAGGAAAAATATAAAAATGTAATTATAAAGATAAACAACTAACACTTATAAAAATATTTTCAAACCTCTCAATAAATTTAGAGAAAGATTAGTAAAATGATTAAGATTAACCATTTTTATTGTAGCAGTGAAGGAGAACCTGTCCACAGAACCAAAATAATAGATGTGAGTTTGAGGGATGAAGGAGATAATAGATGAAATTTGTGAGGAAACAACAAAGGAGCCGGTTAGACTGCAAACAACGACAATTGCAAACCTGTGAAATATACCGTTAAAAACCAACATTGACATATATAAAAATACAAATATAAAAAAACTTTCAAACAAACATAGACACTTAGGAAACTTTATTTGTAAATAAACCAATTCATAGACACTTTCAAAGACAAAAAACTGAACTTTCTCTCAAACAAACATTGTTTGACTTCTAAAAAAATCAACGTGTATGTATATCAAATAAGTGATCATAAATTTTTGATAGTTTGTTATGGTGTATACATAATATAATAATATGGGATATATTTCAAAAGAGTTGGTTATGTTGTGTATGTATATCAAATAAGTGATCATAAATTTTTGAAAGTTTGTTATGGTGTATACATAATATAATAATATAGGATATATTTCAAAAGAGTTTGTTATGTTGCGTATGTATATCAAATAAGTGATCGTAAATTTTTGAGAGTTTGTTATGTTATATATATATATATATATATATATATATATATATATAATATAATATATTAATAATAATATATTGGATATATTTAAAGTTTTTTTTTCCGTAGACATTAGACATATTACCCGTATTCAAGTATTATATAATAATAATATATAATAATAATAATAATAATAATATATAATATAATATATAATAATAATAGTAGAAAGTTAATATAATAATATTTGTAGAAAGCTAATAATAATGATAATAATAATAAATAAATATTTAACATGGTGAGAGATTCCATATTTATTAGATGTTGATTGCAAAATAATAACATAATAATAATAATAATATAATATATATAATAATATTAGTAGAAAGCTAATAATAATAATAATAAATAAATATTTAACATGGTGAGATATTCCATATTTATTAGATGTTGATTGCAAAATAATAACAACTTGATTGATGTAGTGGCATAAAACACAAAATAGATCTTAAATGTTGCGGGTTCGATTCTTGGTGAGGCTTTTTTAAACATTTTATTTTAATATTTTAGGGTAAAATGAGAGGAAAAAAAAACGGGAAAAAAATTAGGGTTAAGAATAACAAAACGGAACAAACTTATAATATAAGAGATAAACTTATGCAATGTCTTTATCTGCTAATTGGAATGTCGTTTAGCACATGCACATCAATAAGACATGCTTACAAGCAATTTGTACAACTAATTAACATAACTTCTCAAGAAGCATGCTAATAATGGTAGCAAACTGCACACCAATTATTATATGCTAATAACTTAACCTACTCCACCACTAGATAAGCCATCACTAGTTTCATTCAAACTGTGTTCTTCATTACGTGCAATCACATTGTCGATCATCAATATCAGTGCGGGAGACATTTATGTGAACTATTGAAAGAAAGAATACAATTATACAACCCATGAAAATCACAAAATGATTAAGAATGCCAAATCCGGGTGTAATGTATAACTACTGGTTTATGCAGATTTAGATGAGAAAAAAGGTTTGAAATGAGGAAGCATTGGAAGGAGACAGAATCGAAAATGTCAGAATGATTTACAAAAGAATGCGATGTTGCGAGTGTATGATATATATGATCCATAGAACTTAACTATTCAACGCTAAAATACCATGTTCTCCCACCCAAGAGAGAGCCCCAAATTGGGCAGTGCAACATTATTGAAGTATTGTACTAGTATAATTTAAGAGATTTACTTTTGCCACTCTACTCTATTTCTCGTGTGCCCTACAAAATTACCAAAATACCCTCTTCCGCTATTTAGGTAGCGGACACCCCCAAAAACATTTTACATTTATAACGTTCGCTATTTAGGTAGCACATGTATTTATTTTCTTTTTTCTTTTCATGCAATGAAGATGGTGTAACATTCACATGTCAAATTGTCTTACATGTATTGTTGCACTTTATTTAACTACTAGTATATAAATATATGTGACAAACCTACAATCCTTATTCACAACTTTAGCTAGCATCAAAAGTTGACAGCAACATAGCTTTCTCTCGCTCAAATCTTCTAACTCAAACTATTTTCCTATTCCGTTGTTTTAGTCATCTTCACAACTTTCTTTCTCTTGCTAGCAACAAAACTAGTGACTCACAGAAAACTGTTTCGTTCAACTTGAACACATCCAATCCTCGTGATCCTAGAATAATCCTCCAAGGGGATGCCTTGTTTCTCCCTGATCCCGTTAAGTGTCTGTCAATGACCGCTCTTACACATCATGGTGTAGGTCGTGTCTTGTATTTAAGTCTAGTGCCCATTTGGGACAGTACAACCGGCAACGTTGCCAGTTTTGAAACTTCATTTTCTTTCAGAATATATCGCTTAGGAAATTATGCGCCCGGTGATGGATTGATCTTCTTTCTTACAGACCAATTAAACACCACAATTCCCAAAAACTCAGATGTAGGCCTTCTCGGAGTAGCCGATGCAAAGAATGCTTTCAATAGATTTGTAGGTGTAGAATTTGACAATTATGTCAATCAATGGGATCCCCCCAACTATACACGTATTGGAATTGATCTCAACTCATTATATTCAACCAAAATAACGAAAAGGAGATATAAGTATTATACATTGGTGAAAATAACTATTATATATAACTCTCGCTCTAGTACCTTGACTGTTGTTGCCACTGATGAAGATGGTCAAATTTCCACAACAGCTTGATTAGAAATGGTTGCTACCAGAGGTGGTTGTGGTTGGTATATCTGCTTCTTCAGGGATTGCTCAAGCACATGATATCTATTCATGGTCATTCACTTCAGTCTTGGACACCATCAATAATATTAGCAGCTCGGACAACATCAATAATATTACTGCAATCTATTGATGACTTTATTTGGTCTATTGTATAGATCAGCTTATGATAACATGCATTTCTAAATAAAGATCATGTTTGAGTTTGTGTTATTTAAAATTTGGCATATCAACTTTTGTAGTTGGGTTGGATATAGTTGAAAATTGAACTATATATAAGATCTGGACAAGTAAACATATATTCAGCACAAGTCAAATTCACTTAATTAGCTAATCTCAATCTTTTGTGCAAAAGCTCAAGGCTTAAACAAAGAACCCTAAAATCGCATGAAAGGGTAAAGAGAGGTAAAACTAGGATGATGAAGCGATGTTGGATGGTCCGTCCAAGCTCCGAGATCATTCCCAAGGCTTGAATTCTTTGGTGGATAGGGAGAAGAGATGAATTTAGGGTTCAGAACCCCTAAGTTGCCCCTAAGCTGCAAGTCATTTATCCCCAAGCTTAAGGGAAAGTGGAAAAATGGGAGGGTGGTTTGAGTATAAATTTTAGACATCTTTATACAGTAATTGGTATTTTGGTATCTTTTCAGGCGGGAGAGGACAATTCACAATGAGCTTTCCATTCATTGCTCCTCTAAATATTGTCTGCAGAAATGTAAAAACATTTTCATGAATATTCATGCAAATACTTGGAAAGCAAACATTTTCAGATATCCTAACTTAAATTATCTTTCAGAAATTTCAAAATAATAAAATAGAAACAAATAAATAAAACAACTAGAATACTAAATTGGTGTTGCTAAAGAAAGATGCGCTCAAATAATCAAGTACGGGTTTGGGAATCAAGATCTTGAGCCTTGAGGGAACAAACTTAAATTTTATTTTATATATTTAAGTAAAAAAACAGAGTAGCACACCCTCTTTCTATTTGTCGAGAGAACAACTTTCTCCTATCCTGTTCTATTCTAGTGGGTATTTTAAGTTAGAAACTGTAGAAACAACGGTTAAGAGGGTTGGCTAGATGAGAAAAGGTCTGATAGTTAGAACTTAGAAGTAAAGGAATGCCAAAAAAATAAACATCGAGAGAGAATTAGAAGAGGGTAACATGACGCTATTAGATCCATGTAAACAACCTCATCTAGTGGGAAGTTGGATGATAATAGAAAAGGGAAGCAGATGTTAACAAATAAAAGCAATAGAAATTCAGTGTGTGTTCACTTTTTTTCTCCTTATCGCTAATTTATTATTAACAAGACTACTGCACATACTTCCACGCTTGTGCTACATAGTATTGCAGGTTTTCATATGATCATCATCTATTACTATCTTAACTATAAATTTAATATTCAATAAGTCATTAGCAATTAAAGCAATTTATAATCATTCCAACAAGATGAAAGATCTTGGGTGTAAAAAAAAAAACGATGAAAATCCACATGAATCACTTTATTAGTCCAGCAAACAAGGATATGTACCTCGACGACATCAATGAAGTCTTGCTTTTTGTGAAAAGCCCCAATCCATTTAGTATGATCCGCAGTCCTACATATGATAACAAAAATGTGAAAAAACATACCCCATGATTTCATTGTAACAAGTCAGAACATAAGATAAACATAGCTCAAGAATTGATGGGAAAAAATCTCCTTTGCAAAACTAAAATTGATGACATCGCAACTTCTAGAGATCTAAGCCAACGTTTGCAGAACAGGAGATTACAAAAAACAAAAAGTAGTTGTTTGCATTTGCACCATCTAAAGCTTTTTAGAACACATAATTTATTTGAACTGCAGAGATAATGAAAAGTTTCGTAGATTGGGGTGTAGGTGTACAATAGATCGCAACATATTTTTTAGACCCACTACTTGATTTGATTAAGCTTCACATGGGCACAAATTTCAAAAACCAAATTTAATACGACTTCCACCCACCAAACATTAGTTCGGATTACACTTATCATTGTAAATGTATAACTACTCG
Source organism: Trifolium subterraneum (assembly GCA_951799995.1). NCBI lineage: Eukaryota > Viridiplantae > Streptophyta > Magnoliopsida > Fabales > Fabaceae > Trifolium > Trifolium subterraneum. The sequence continues at coordinate 9,163,643 of OX637463.1, read as the reverse complement.
CTTATAGAGCAAGCTCATTTGGCTTACTGCTAAATGAGCAAGCTCATAGTAGTTTTTGTCGTGATTGAAGTCCGCATGCCTCAAAAATATTTATATCAATCATACATATCACAATAACTAATAGTTGTAATTAACATATTATCAAACAACCATGAAATTTATAATATTAGCTGCAAATTTTACCTCCACAGAAGTTATTATACATGATCTATATAGAAACAAAGAGTAGAAGAAATTTGCAAATATAGACAGAACAATAAGCAACAAATTGAAGCAAAAACACAAAGGAAGTGATACGGTCATACCCGGAATCCATTTTCATGTGATGAGCATTGAAGAAAAACACTGTAGATGGAATTAATGTGATGTCAAAATATTTGACGTAGACTTGAATGTCCGGAGAGTCAATATCAACCAGTGCCACAGTTGCAAATTTGGACACCTCTCTTGCTGCTTTAGAAAGCTGCATCACACCACAAATGATAACTAAAGGGTTTGAATTGGGAATAATATAAAATTCTAAAATAAGAAGTATGTGTTTAAAGAAAAAAGTGAGAAAAGGAAAGCATACAATTTCATCAAGTTGAAGACAGATAGGATCAGAACCACGACCAAACCGGAGGACAAGAACCTTATCAATGGTATCTCTAATGATGGAATCCACCTCTCTCTTCTGCGATAACGTAGTTAATGTGTAACTCATTCTTCTTCACCACAGTTTTGAGCTTTGCGCCTTACCTTTCCTGTTTTTTAGAAAAACAAAAATAATAAAAGATGTCAGACAATGTTCTTTCATCGGCATCAAAATGAAACTCAAGCAACTAATCAACATTTCAGCTTTAAAACTCACCTAAGTATGAAAGTTCCATGCTAAAAAAGTTTTAAAACTAGATAGTGACACAAGCAAAATTCAATTCTAACAATGAGAAAGATTCAGGCTGAGTCTAACCTGCATTCCATTAACAGGGGACTGCAATTCAAACAATTATTGTAATTCTTATCTATGAAGCATGGACACTTTTCATATTAGGTGTGTCCCAGTGTCAAACACGTGATGTGACACATACAGATATTACATTGAATTATGTCATTTTCTCTAAAATTATTGTCGGTGTGTCGGTGTATCTGTCATGTGCGGTGTCGGTGTCTGTGTTCGAGCTGCATCGATTCTTATTGTTTTCTCTATGAATCCATCACAAATTCTCAAATTTTTCATCTTTGCTTCATTAGGTCAAGACATACATTTCATCAAGCTCAATTTTTCAGAGAAATTAAAGTTGTAAACAAACAATTCAAAACACCTAAAAGAGCATTAGTGTACAAACACATGAACTCATAATCATAAAAATTAATTTCAAACAAGATCACTAGATAAGAAAATATTTCTATAAATTATAGAAATCCTACAATTTCTATCTATTGTAAAGAAAATAAAGTTAGATTCATAACAGTGTTTGATCAAGTTACATGAATAGAGTTGGTGACTCTATAAATTGAAAACTAACCTAAACAGAGTTGGTGATGCAGGGCGGAGGCGTGATGACTGAGTTGACGATTCACGACGGTGGTGCGATGTTTAATTGCCGGGTTGGGAGGACGACGGGATTCTGAATGGCGGTGCACGAGCGATAGGGTTTCCTTGAGGAAAGATTTGGCGCGTGTACCATTAATAATATGCCATTGGATCTATCAAAGGGTTCAGATTTAGTGTAAATGAACGTGTAAAATAACTAGTTTTTTGACCCGTGCATTGCACGGATTATTATTTTTTGGTATTCGGTTGCAATTTCTTTTTATAACATATATTAGAAAATGAATCAAAATAATTTATCTTAAAGTTCAAATAGTCATCAACATAGTTAATAAAATGGCCCAACTAACATACATATCACTCACTTTATAGTAAACTATTTTATAAAAAACTCACTTCGGTTGCAACTACACAGATAAATATCACTCACTTTATAGTAAACTAATATACATTTTATAAAAAAATACATGTAAATATCTTTTATTTATATTTTTTTAAATACTTCGGGATATACAACATTTACGGTGGATGTCTTTGTTTTCTCACTATCATGAGTGATAAGAATTTTCAATTCAGTTCAAGTTTTAACTCTTGAGACATCTACATATAACTGAACATGCGTAAAAGTTGACATAGGAAGATAGAAATCACCATGGCCTCTTGCACGGATGGTTTTTTTTTTTGTTGCAGGTGAGTTATTTTTTTTTTTAAAGTATACATTATAAAATAACAATTGAAGATAAACTTAAGTCTAAGATTCAAAAAACAATTTAAGTTCCATAATAACAATTAATATTTAAATAAAAGTTTACTATTTTAAATAAATTATGAAGATATATTTATTTTTGTGGGTATTTTAAAAATTAAGTGACATAAACTCTAGGTTTGAATTTGTCTTATGATTCACCAAAAGGAAAGAAATTGTGTTATTAATTACATTTAATAAAAATGCAATTTTAAACATAATTCTGTTTACACCTCAGGATTAGGTAGACACCCCTGATTTAGAAAGACACCAACTTGTACTAACCAGACATTGGGCCAAGCCCAATATCTCTCATTAACCCACGAAAACCTTTCTTTTGTTACGGTATCTATTTTCATTCTTTGTAATCCTAATGCTAACTTCTTTCATCTCTCCCTCCTCTTATGCGGCCGCATCAATCTTTCCTTCAACACCCACGATAATCTACGCATCGCTTAACCAGAAAAATCCCGTTTTCTCCTCCTCCAATGTCACTATCTATCTATCGGAAAAAATCACCAAAAAACTATTCTGATTTGTTACCGAACCATCGCCGTCAAAACTCCATTTAGACCAAATATGAGCTATTCCGTAGAGTTGAGTACCGATCTGTTATCCTCATCACATGCACCCTCTGTTTGACCGTTTTATTTCACGATCTGCTCATTGTTATCAACGACCATCTTGCTGGAATTAATAGCCGTCGTGAGCGTTTTTTTATTATGATATTCTTTCATATTATTCTTTCTCAATTTGGATCTTCTCGTTTTAATTTATTTTGAATGTAGAAAATCTTTTTGTATATGATTCGATTTTATTTTTAGAAGAAGTATATTTGGCTAACCTAGGATTTTACTCATTTTTCTTGTTAATTTTTCTAATTCAACAAATTATCTTTTGATGACACTTTTTAAATAAATCAGAAGATATTTTGTTTTTTAAAAATTGTTCGTTTCGGAAAGATAGCATAAGAACAGTTGTCCTTGCAAAATGTCTGTCCTGCCTACATAATTATTTTTGCTGAATTGGTGTCTTGTTTTACCACTGGATGGAAGACAAGCCTCTTTGGTTACTTTAGTTTTGAATTGGCGTCTTATTCTGTAAAGGGATTTCAAACTGGTGCCTCTGTGCTCGACTAATATGTTCAGTTTCTCTTCTATTGGTTTGATCATGTATTGTATGTATTGTATTATAGATAGTGCAGGTTGGCATTGGTCTTTAGGCTTTTAGTTGATACTGCTTTGTAACCAGTCACTATCTTGTAGTGCTTTTAGTACCTTGTGCTTTGATCAATTATTAATAAATAAAATTTTGCCTTTCCAAAAAAAAAACTTGCAAATTAGTAGTTAATCTTGTGCACATAACTTATATTTCATTGTAATTCACCTTAGACATGTTTTTTATTTTCATTAATTGGTAAAACGTATAACATCCGCACACATGCTTTTCATTTTCATTAATAGACCCATTAGTTAGTTAATTCAGCAAGGGAGAATAAAGAATTGGTTGCAATTAGTTTTAATCCTTTGATTATATGATATTATAATTTTAATGACCATGTTTATTTTCAACAGGAGAAAAAATAAGACAAAAGCTGAAGTACAAAATAGCCAAGATGCTCAGGATTTAGAAGAAATTGAACTTGCCTTTGAATATGCAGGACTTCAAAGTGGCAAATAATCGGTTAAGATTTCTTATTCTTTAATCTAAGTTTAATTATCTTTAATAATGCAATTCATTTTGAGGTCTTATCTCTCAAAATGAAGATATAATATCCCTCAAGAACCAATTTATCATGTCACGTATCTTTTGATCACTTTTAAAAGGGCTGTGATTTGTTGGAGTAAATTCACTTTTTTACTGAAAAATCATGTCTACCACACAAACATATGTCTACCACACAAACATGTTCCAATTGTGAAAACAAAAATAAGTAATAGTTAGTTGAGCTAAAGAAATTAAAAGGTGCTCCCATGGGAGAATCTCTTGGCATCATATGTCTCTGAACTTGATTGGTCATGACTTGTTATTTTCCGAATTTGATTTAAGCAAGTGACATGATAAATTGGTTCTTGAGGGATATTATATCTTCATTTTCTTTTGCTTCCAATATATATGTAGAATATATAGCTTAGTTAGAACACATTGGCTGAAAATAGGTGGCTGCTGCGAGATTCACATCTCTTTATTCACATGACAAAGTCTTTAAATCTTTGCTCTCTTCATTAGTAGTTTAGTGTATGGTCTTCTCAAATCCAACTTCCTTGGTCTGGCCTATCACATTAGTTTTCAAGGTAAACATCTTATATTCCAACCTGGGAAGAATTTTTTTCAATAAATTTACTTCCCTATTTGAATATGAGGTGTTATAAAGGTGGAAGCAATATGCCATGTTTTCATTGTAATTATTGGTAAATATATTGCAGAAAAGTAATATGTATTGATATGCTTTTGTAGAAAAAACCAAACCAAAATAAATACCAAACAAAACTTGATAGAGAAACATTTCTTTACCTTTGTGAGACACAAGCAACATCTTTGAAAGATGTCAGGTTCACCTATTAAAAGGCAGAGCAAACATAATCACACAACTTTAGTTTCAAACAAAGTAACATACCTATAAAAAAAACAGAACAAACATAATCGCACAACTTTAGTTTCAAACAAAGTAACATAATAGATGGTTCGTGGCCTCATGCTTTGTTCATAATATATATTCATGCTTCACTAAAAAATTGATTGTGAGTAGAATTTAATCATATGATTTTTCCATATTGATTGTGTTTGAGATCTAATCAAATAAGTTTTCAATTTTCAGGCTCAAGGAATCAATGCAAAACAAAAACCCAACGACAAAACAGAAGTGAAGATCAGTTGTCTAGTGTTGAAGAAAAGATAATGGAGAGAAATGAAAGAAACTTCCATCATCAATCAATTTTGATGCGTGAGAAGCTTGTGGTGTTCTTTGGTATTTATAGACCAAGATATGAGGAGATAGATTTAAAATATTTAATTTGTGAAACTTGGGAGGAAAGTAAAATACAGTGCTCCAACTTTTTATTTCTCCAATTAAACACTTTTTCGTCATTTTGATGTAAAAAGTAAATATAGCTTCAGCTATTTTCATCTATAAAGTCTTTAGGTTTACAGCTGTGTTGTAATTAAATATGCCTCAATTTATATTTATAACATTATTATAATACCAAAACTTATAATTAAAATTATATTTAGACCCAGGCTACAATTTCTAGGGCATTGGGAACACACAAATTTGTTGGAGGGAAAAAAATTTATATACAAGGGAGGTATTATTTAGGGGAGGAATTATTTTAGGTTGGTATTAGTAGTATTACAGATTTTTGCACATCTTTCAAGTTATTTAGTATTTATTATCTTAATACACTACATCTGGACCATTTATCAGATGCAGCCTACACCAGTTAGAGTCCCTCCCAGCCTCCTTATACCACCCTTGGTCTAAAGCAGCAGTAAATAGGTACAAAATAATAAAATATAATAAATAAATAAAAAGCTAATCAAGAAAGAAAAAAAAGATGAAAAAAAACCTTTAACCAACTATGATGATGTGGCACCCCTAATTGCAATCTACAGTAGCCATTTCTCCTTTCTCTTTTGTCAAGTATATTGATACACCATAATCTAATAAAAATTACTCCTTCCTATCTACTTTGACTTCTTATTAATATTAATAAAGTTTAAAGATAGTAAACCGTCAGTTTAATTGAAAGTTTATACACACATCCAATGAGAAACTACATTTCTTCCATGTCACGTCACTTATGTATGGTTATTTTGAAACTACTTGTATAACATGGAAAAGTGGTAGTTTCTTATTGGATATATGTGTAAACTTTCATTACACTGACTGCTTACCATTTTAAACTCTTATTAATATTAATATATATATATATATATATATATATATATATATATAGCCAAATCAAATATTAGCAAATAAGATATTGTTCAATTTGTCTCGACGAATATTTTCAAAATATAAATTTTCATAATTTTTTATAGATTTAATTAGTATTTTGGTGCCTTAAACAAATTTGTTGTTCCACTTTGATCCCTTAATAAAAAAAACGTTCTGTTTGAGTACTTAGTGATACCTCTATTAACTAAACAAGTCCCTTTTGATAATTTTTTCTCAAAATACGTTAACTTGTGAATGGGTCCAAATATGCTCAAGTATGCAATATGGTCAGTTACCTATGGATCTAAGCAGATCAAAAAAATCTAATTGGACTGACGATCAAAACCAATCGAAATCGAAAAAACTGAATTTTATGGTTTGGATTCAAAAACGAACCAAACCAATTAAAAGAGAATAATACATATATTAATTTTATGACATAAATCAATTTGTTAAAAAAAAAACTCTTAAAAACTAATTTATTACAAGCATCTAATTTAAAGGACTTCAAGATATATTTGACCTAGTATATCTTATTGTCTTTGATGGACACTTGATAATAAGATATACAATATATTATATTTAAATAATAAAATTATCCTTACAAAAGGATAGATAATTTTTTCTTTGAAAGAAAATTGATAATAAAAATTTAAAAAGTTAATTTTTTATATTTTATATTGACCTTAAAAAATAATAAGTAATGAAATAAATTCATATAATTATAGATATTTACTCTCAAATAATCCAAAAAGACAATACAAAAAATACGCCAACTAGCGGCGGTTTTTTAGGGGAGGTTTATCATAACCCTGTAAATTATGTGAAAAATTGACTTTTGAGAAAACACATTGTTATTTTACTGGAGGTTGAAAATCCCCGCAATTCAGCGCGCCTTTTTTCCCCAAAATTTTCGTTTCCCTCAATTATTTCCAAACTCTTCTTATTGCATTTCCCCCAAAAAAATTTTGCATCCGTCGCATTCATCTCCATCACCGCACTCCTTCAACTTTCATTTACCGCAATTCCGTCTCAACTCAGAAGGATTTGTGAATGTGAAGCTCACCGAATCGAATCGTTAACCTCACCAAATCGAATCGCGAACGTGAACCTCACCAAATCGTCACCGACGAGAATCGAATCGCTGAACGTGAACCCGATGGAACTCCTAAGGTACAATTTTCATCAATTCCTCCACTAAAAAACCGCAGCAGAATTTCCGGCGGTTCTCACCATATACCAGCGGTCCCCAAAAACACCCCCGCAAAATGGCTTAAAAACCTCCGCAAAACAACATTTTTTTGTAGTGAGAGGAAGACTCATGGTAGGTAAACTTGACGGTACGAGTCAATCTTCAATATTTATTATTTTTTAACCGTAGAAAAACTGAATAATTTTACTTAAAATCTAGCGCACTATAAAGTTTATGAGTTTAGAATTCGAGTGAAGACGTTCAATCTAACAATATGACATAAAGTTTATGGACATTGTTCTAAAATGAGTCATGGCTCATTCATAAAATGTATTATGTTACTGGAACTAATTTTAGCTGAGTAGGCCATACAGTGGGTATGCCCTAAAACACACACAATTAACGCTCGTTGGAACACAAGCACTGTTAGATCATGTTGCATTGACCATCAGCATACACGTTATCCTAAGAGTGGTGCTCAAGAGAAGGTTATGGGTTCTCCAAAAGTCTAATTTTCCACCTATATATAAGTATTCCTTAAGTTTTAGGTCAAGTACTATATGTCACATCTAACCCTAATACTTTTCTACATCGGCGTCCACGGATATTGTCTCGGGGGACCAGCCAAGGCCCAATTCGCCTAAGCCCTGTATGTATCTGCTGTTGGGTCGCCCCAGCTAGAGAACTCGTCTAACCCATTGAAGTCTGGAAGTTATCATCAAGTCAAACCCACAATCTACCTACTAGCACGTGGGGAGGGTGAGCAGACACCCACGATCTACCTACTGGCACGTGGGAAAATGGGGAGTCGAAAGCAATATACCTCAAGCCTACTATATATACCCCCTCCACCAATAACAAAAGGGAGATCAATTAACACATTTAACATACAAACCTAAAGTACCAACTACGAATATACACCCCCTGTATCTTTAGCAGGAACATATATGATCTTCGGAGTATAGTGTGCGTAGATATTACCCCCCTCTCAGCGGAATTCAACCACCAACCGTCTAAAATCGTCGATTTATAAGCTTTATTATCTTAAGTTTGGAAAAGATCGGATGTCATCCTCCGTTTTTAAATACCTTACGTAAATGAATATGAATCATGTGAGAATAAGACATATGCAGTCAAGAACAATAAGAATAAGAAATGCAAAATGGCATGTGAGAATAAGACATATGTAGTCAAGAACAATAAGAATAAGAAATGCAAAATGGTAGTTAGATGACATGTTAATATGTTATTGCTACTTATTTTCATTTGTTTATGTAGATGACCGTAAATGTGAACCCTCCCAACAATGTCACTCCTTTTATTTTCAATCTAAGAAATAATAAATCTAATATTCTCATATTCACATCTCAAAAGCTTGAACTTTTAGATAAAGACTAAATATTTATATTATCTCTTGTTTTGTCACGTACGTACAAGAGTCAAAAAATTTGAATTATGTTATAAATATTAGTTATTAGGTAAACTCGCACTTATTATTTATTTTTGGACAACTGCATGCAAGAGTTATTTAAGTTTCACATTTGTAACAGTAAAGTCCTTCAAAATTTTTAGATAAAAAATAGACTCTTTATGTTTTTTAGCTAATAAATCTATCATTTATAACTTGTTACACTGTTATCCTTTTTTCAATTATCCTCCATTTCTTCTGGACCTCAATTATCTGGGTCTCATAGTTCACATTAGATTGAATCACAAATTTATTATGGTTAATATCAAAATTAATGGTCATGTCAGTGTTTTTGTAAATAAAAGATAATTAAAAGGTAAACGTGCAACAAATTAAAAATTTAAAGATCAATTTATTAACTGAAAAAATTATATTAACTAAAATGTCACAAATACAATACGTAAATGACCAATGAATGCATTTAGACTTTAATTATTGTATCTCTAAAATTATAGTTGCCCATCATATGTTACTTGTTGTGGTATTGACGCACGCAATCAGAGTTTATGTTCATGATGTGTGCTGCGTGATGAGGATGTACGAAGTTTTTTTGGACATACAAATGCATATATGACTGAATTATGATGCGAAATTGAGGTTCAAACCGATTCTTTGGCCTTTGCTCAAATTTTGCATGGTGGAAAACGTGGGCGGAGCCGTTTTTGTGATTTTGGTGGTTTAATGAAGATCCTAGGGTGTTTGTCAAAAAAAAAAAAAATGAAGATCCTAGCGTCATATTCCCTCTGGTCTCAAATATAAGTAAAGATTTTTTTTCTAGGTTCATTGAATCATTTATGTATTTGAACTAAAATGTAGACCAGATACATAAATAATTCAATGAATCTAAAAAATAAATTTTGCTTATATTTGAGACCGGAGAGAGTAATTAATAAGTATTACCTATGTCCCTAAATATAAAATTTTGTTGATTAAATCACGCGTTTGACAGTAATAATAAATTTATTGATATATAGCTAGTGAGTGTTATTTTTACACTTTTATCTTTTATAAGAGATATAACTTATTTATGTTTTATCAAAGAGGTAAAAACAATTAAGGGAGTACATATTTATTGTATGATATACAAAAAAGAGGTAAAATAATTAAGGGTTTATTTGGTAAATAAATAATTAATGTGTTTAATGAAATACATTAAGTTTGTTTCGTTAAAAAAAAATTAATGTGATTGAAAATTCAAAGAAAGTCTTATAAAAAGGGATAAGAAAATACTCCAAAAGGAACTTATAATTAGGGACGGATCTAGTAATATAAAAAGTTTAAATTTTAAAAAAATTCTTAATTTTTTTGTTTAATATATAAATATTCATACAAAATAATTTATGCTAATAATTTTAGATACAAAGTCACTAGTAATTGTGTTCAAATTAATATGTTCTATCATATTTTTCTTAATGCGTAAAATGACTCCATCGTCATTCAATCTTTCTTGGAATATTGACGATTTGAAGTAGTTTTTTAATAATTTTAACTTCAAAAAACTTCTTTCAACAGATGCAGCAATCATCAACATAGTTAAGAGGGTTTCATAAGCAATCAAAATATTTGGATAACAATCTGCAGCTAACAAACTCTAGAATTTTAAATGCTAACATCAACACATAATAAGAAGAAGAAGAAGAATTGAAAATCACCAGGTCATCCCCGACTATTTGGAGACCCTGCTCGAATATTAAAAATAGTTTCTAATGAAAAAGTGCAAAAAATCATTCACTATATATTTATATTGTAGGGATTTGAACCAAGCTAGGATCTTGCACTCGAATACATTAGAGACTACCATTTATCAATTGATACACATTTGATGTTTTATGAACATTAAAAATATATAGCTATTATTATTGGGCCTCAAATTTTGAGGTTCAATGTCGCCGCACACATGACACATGAGTGTGGGTCGCCCATGGAAATCACATACATAAGAGAAAACTATGGATGACTAATCAGTTGCAGACTTGCAGAGATAAAACTAGAATAAGACGATGGGTATGTGTTGATATGCAGCGAGCAACGAGAAGAAGAAATATTTGATACTTAATACAAGTGATAGATACATACTCAGAGAGAACTTGGTCATTGATCAACCATATCATAATGCTTACGTATAATTGTATTAAATCATCACAAACCATATGAAATATTATTGTACCAAAATTCTTATTTGATATTTGATACAATGATATTACGCCGAGAGAGAATAAGAAGCGACACACAAAACCAAGATTATATGATATATTTTTTGTTGAGCTTAATAAACCTCTAAAATAATCATTTTGAGTCCAAATTTTAAACTTATTTTTTGTGGTCTAAGACAGTTTTTCTTTTTTCCCTACCTTAAATACGACCTGCCTATAGGATTTATAAGAAGAGAATCAGGAACTTGCCAAATATTAATTGGGAGGTAAAAATCACGCAATTGTTTAGAAAGTCCAATGTGCAATTGTGCCGGCAAACATTGGTAACACCTTAGGAAAATATGTTGGAAATGTCCTAGTGGCTAGTGCACTCTTACATTTGTTTGATATAATGCAGTAACTTCGTTGACACAGTTTTCATATTAGTCGTCCAATCTATAACTAATGGATGTGATTATATATAGTTAAATTTATTAATATTTAATCTGGACCGTCCGAACATTATTTAACGGTCAAAATTTGAAGCTGCATCTATTTTTTTTTTTTTTACTGTAAACAATGTCGGTCCATCTTATAATATAATATAATATAATATATTCTTAACAACACTTTTTTTTGTAGTTCTCATGAGCATAATTTAATTTGTACAACATTATAGGAATAAACTGAAGTTTGAATATACATTCATTTATTTGTCTTAAATAAATAAAATTATAACCACTAATTAAATTACTTGAAAAAAAATTAATATAAAAAAGAAGTGTTCATACTAGCTAGTGTTGTATAACAAATTAAAGTTTAGAAGGGAGAAGCCAAGATGCTTCTTGTTCTTTTTTTGTTTTATATATTTTTTTATTTTGTGTTAAAGCCAAGATGCTTTCTTTGATGCTTCTTCCCAATACACTTGTCATAGTAAAAAATCGCTAAAGTAATAGTCAACTAAGAACCCTTTTTTTAAGGTTAAATCACCAACTAAGAACCATTTAATATTTGATATTTTTAGTTATAATTGTATGAACAAATTTTTTACTTAAAAGTTCTATCTTTTTTAATTTGTTTTGAAGTGGACACGTAAACCTCCATGTCCTCCTATAAATTGGGGTGAACAAGAAAGTAAGTGGCAAGAAGTCCTTCCAAGAAGTCATAATTTCTTTGTGCGCTTTTGGGAAGTACTTAAGTAAGTCCTCTTTTTTTATAGAAGTACTTAAGTAAGTGCTTAATTAGGTATATCCTTTTAGATTAAGCTTTAATCAATATTGGAGAATATTATGGCATATGTTAAGAAAATAAATGTATAAATTAATATGTGAAACCTGTACATCTTAAATTTTAAATGTTAAATTTTTTGTATTACTAAATGCAGAATCTCTATATTAAAATATTTTAACATATATCTTTAGGGCATATGTTAATATGACCCATCAATATTTCCTATGGCTTTAATTATATGTTAATTAATTATAATGATGCCTTAATTTTTTTGTAACTTGATATTTGTAAAAGTGCATGTACTAAACTTTCCTCTATTGATTACAGATATGGATTATGTTAGTATTGCAATGATCCTTTTGGTGACATGCATTGTCACATACTTTCTTGGTTCACTTCATGCAAGAACCAGAAAATCAAATTACAAGCTTCCACCAGGACCTTCCATTTTCACTATCATGTCACATGTTTTTGAATTATACAACAAGCCACAACAAACACTTGCAAAATTTGCTAAGTTTTATGGTCCTGTTATGCTTATTAAGTTATGCACTGAGACCACTGTCATTATTTCCTCATCAGATATGGCCAAAGAGATTCTTCATACTCATGATTCTTTGTTTTGTGATAGATCTGTTCCTGATAACACAACTACTCACAATCATGACAATTTTAGCTTAGTTTTCCTCCCAATTTCACCTCTTTGGCAACACCTTAGGAAAATATGTCATAATAATTTATTCTCCCCAAAGAATCTTGATGCAAGTCAAGAACTTAGACGTATAAAATTGAAAGATCTTCTAAATGATATGCATAAAAGCAGCTTAACTGGTGAAGCTGTTGAGATTAGAAGAGCTGCTTTTAAGGCTTGCATTAATTTTTTGTCATATACTTTTGTGTCTCAAGATTTTGTTGAGTCATTGGATGATGAATATAAGGATATAGTTTCCACTCTCTTGAGTGCTGTTGGAACACCAAACATTGCTGATCATTTCCCTATATTGAAGATTCTTGACCCACAAGGCATTAAAAGGCACACTACTAAATATGTTGCAAAAGTGTTCTATGCCTTAGATATCATAATTGACAAACGAATGAAGCTAAGACAAAGTGAAGATTATGTCTCAAAGAATGACATGTTAGACACATTGTTGGACATTTCCAAAGAAGATAGTCAAAAGATGGATAAAAAGCAGATTAAACATCTACTACTTGTATGTATATTTTCCTCTCCCTATTACCTTTTGTTTTTATTTGATGATAGAAATATATATTACATGTGCTATTAATTTTAGTGATTAATTTTTTTTCTTCTACTATGATGCAATATTCTTACACGTGATTTTTACTTCAAATAGGATCTACTTGTGGCGGGAACAGATACAACAGCAACCGGATTAGAAAGAGCAATGAGCGAATTAGTACACAGTCCAGAGGCCATGTCAAAAGCCAAAAAGGAATTAGAAGAAACTCTTGGATTAGGCAACCCGGTTGAGGAATCAGACATTGCTAGACTTCCGTACTTACAAGCTGTGATAAAAGAGACATTGCGATTACACCCTCCAGCTCCGCTTTTACTTCCTCGAAAAGCAAGAGTAGATGTGGAAATATCAGGATACACAATTCCAAAAGGTACTCAAGTTCTTGTCAATGAATGGGCTATTGGTAGAACAAACATATGGGATGATGCTGATTTGTTTTCACCTGAAAGATTTTTAGGATCTGAAATTGATGTCAAAGGTCGACACTTTAAACTTACACCGTTTGGTAGTGGAAGACGTATATGTCCCGGTTCGCCATTGGCCATTAGGATGTTGCATTTGATGTTGGGATCGTTAATCAACTCTTTTGATTGGAAACTTGAAAATAATATGGAGCCTAAGGACATGAACATGGACAAATCCTTAAGAGCTATTCCAGTTATACTAAACAACATTAAGTAATTAATCAGATCAATGTATTATCTTAATTAAGCTTGTTGAAGATTGGGTTTGATGAGTTAGCTTTATGTGAGTATATTGTATATCTTTTATCTAGCTTTCTTTATTTTATATAAGTTTAATATTATAGTTTGACTCGGTTTGTATGAATGTCTTTTACCAGTTTCAACATATAATAAATCGGTTTGATTAAATTTCCTAGCTAGTTTGCATACTAGTTATCGTTTAATTTCTTATTTATTTTTTGTTTAACTTCTTATTTATTTGATTGTGAATAATACTTTTTAGTTTTAAGAACTCCCTATGATTAGATTTTTTTTTGGGTACATAACCTATGATTAGATTTTTTTTGTGTGTTTATTTTTAAATGTAATTTGACTTGTTAAAATGATGGTCTTATAGAAAACCTGAATACTCCAACTATCACTATGATTTCTGAAAATTTGAAATATTAATTCAGGGTTAACTGCTTATTATAACACTCGCCTCAAAGTCAATCTTCTTCCTTTTCATCAAAATCCAAAATCTATCTTCTCAAATTAAACCCAACAAACTTGTTCAAAATGTCTACTTGAAGCTACATTATTTTCTTTTCTATTATTCAAATAAAGTGATCTATTCATATATTTGGTTTTTCTTTCATAATTTTGCCGTATTATGACGATTTTATGTTGTTTGTGGTCTTGGTGCAACGATGTTTTAGTTTCTCGTCTTATTGTAATGTTTGTTTTATTCAGATTAAGAGACCATAATCAATTCAATGTATATTCAATTAATAATTTTGATGTTAATGTACATATCCGGAGACATGCACGAGTATTTTAAACACTTAAATTTTGTCATATTTGTATGCATATTTGCTATTACATGCTATTAATGTGGATGCTATAAATTTATATTGTTTAATATGTATTCTATCAAGTTAAATGCATGAATAACCAGAAAAATTTAGACATGTCAAAATATCTTGAAACCTACTCTTCCGGCCCCCATATTTCATTTTTGCCCTTGGGTTTCTTTTTTGTCCTTCAATAAAAACTTCAGAATGCATTTTTCGAATATTTTTGCCTTAAAAAAAAAAATTTGAATGTGTTTTCCGAATTTTTCATGAATTTAAACTAGAAAAATTTCGAAAAATGCGTTCTAATTTCTTTCCAATGGCAAAATTGGATTTTTAGGAGGAAAAAAGTCATGAAGGACCGGAAGAGTAAGTTTCAAATATCATTCGAGGTCACTTGCTTAATTAGTACGGCCCAGTTCCTTGGAATCGTTAAATATACATGTCTTTTTTTTTTTTACAATTAAATATACATGTCCTAAGACCCAAAAAAAAATTATATATACATGTCTTGTTTAAGCCCACACGGTCCAATTGAATTAAAATAAAGGTTACAGAGTTCAAATAACTTAAAATACTTTTTTTTATAATAAATAAATAAAACTGTCGATACAAAATTTGGTAATTGAAATTGACTTCAAATATGGTAGTCTGGTAGATTAGTCGATTAATTAATTGGTACTGAATCTTACAATTTTTTTTAAGGCGGTAGATAGAAGTTTACATGACATACATGTATAGGACGGCCCTATAGGCTGATTACGACTACTAAGATTGAATAGGTCAATTTTGGGTTGAAAATTACTAATCTGATAAAAATCGTAGTCGTTTAACTTATCCTCAATTTTAATTGATCTTTGATTTGTTCGGGTTTCCGTTCGTACGGATGGCGAGTAAAACAAACCAGTTGTTACTTGTTAGATTAAACTTTTGTTGCTACATCTAAAACTCCACTAATCCAAAAATTTATATTCTTCAAATAGTTTGATACCTCGAAGTAAGGCAACAAAGGATAAACAACAAATAGGGTGAAATGTAGTTTTTTTTTTTGTTTACAATAGAGAAAACGATCAAACTCAGGGTCTTATACATATTACCAAAACTCCTCACCACCATCGAGGGTGAAATATAGTTATTATGATCAAATTTGTAAACCTAAAGACAATAATAAATCAAATATATGAGAAATTGAAATTTAAATAGATCTAAAATATTTCACACCTTCTTCATCAACATATTACAAGCTTGCAAAATCTAACATTTCTCTCATATTATATCAAATATAGATAAAACAAGAAAGCGAAGAGTATAAGAGAATGAGAAACAAGAAAAAAAAATTACTAATTTGTTGTTTGGACGGTTTTTATTACCAAGAGATAAATTTCTATAGACTCCAACCCGCCCGTATACAACCGTTCATGGCAATTTTTCACAAACGTTGACACGAAACTCGACCCGCATCAAAGCGGATGATTAAATGTGTGTTAGTTATACGATTTTGAGTTGAGTCACAGGTTTGTTCTCATCCCTACAACATACCATAAATAAATTGGACTAAACAATATGGTCGAATCAAAATTTAAATATATCTATAATTTTCAAAACTCCCCTTTAACAATTTCGTCAATTTCGTAAGGATTACAAAATCACCCTATCAAGAAGATAGTTTCACCCTATCAACCAAGAAATCGACGATGAAGTTCCCTCCAACAAAGATTAAATCATTCCGGAAATTTCAGATTGATCAAATAACAACATGTCAAATTAGCAACCATCACATATAAGCCCTCCTACCTACACCCATCTCTAAAAATAACTCGAACAATCCTACGATCCAACACAAAGCTTTTAAACTCTTAATTCGCTAGTTTTTTAAAACAAAAAGAATTTCGCCTTGACAAATACTACATGTTATAGCTGGCCAGCATCAATATTATTTTATAACAAATTATATTACAGTGGAGTTTCTAACTATCAGGCTATCTAACCCAAAAAAAAGTGCTCCTATGGTTGTACAAAAAAAAAAGGTGCCTTTTATATAGTCCATTTTGAGTAACATATTCATTTAGCTAGCCTTTATAAAACAATCGGAAACTGATAGTCAACATATTTTATAATGATTTTAATTGGTTATATAAACATTTACATATACGATCCTATTTATTGGATAGGACAATGACATTCAATTTGTCAACCAAGAAAGAAAAAAAACTTGATGCAAAATCAAAATTACATACTAAGCCACCACATAGAAACAAAACAAGAAGTAAATAGACTACAAAAACAGTAAATAATCTAAAATAAAGAGTTGGAAAAAATTCAACTAGAGTGTGCAATATAATAAGGGAAAAAAACAGAAATCTAGCCAGTTGGGAAATAATTTTTTCTAAGTCAAATATGTACATTTTGATAGTGTGTGACACTACAGCTATGCTCTTTTCAAGCTTGAGCTTGTTAGTGATGTGATGATATTTCCCACTTGCGCAGCCTGTGAAGACTTACTTCCCTTGCTTTGAAAACAAAAAAAAATTTAGTATTTCATATATAAAAATTAATTATAAATATATGTTTTTCACGATTCTAAAATCAATCTGATATAGTTGCTAGTTTATTTATTTTACATGACAATATATTTGTTCAAAATCATCAAACTTTTCATTGATTTGCAAACAAATTAAAATTCAAGAATATGGTAGCTAGTATACATATTCAAATGTTAAAGTTTCTAATGATAATTTAATTATCAATGTTTGATATATATGGAGGTATTTCAACATTTTTTGAAGGATAAAGATGCTAGAGAAATACAAGAAATATTAAATATAAGTAAGCAGAGTCGATTTACCGCAAATGAAGAGTCTTTTTCAAATGTTATTTTTAAGGCAAGAAAAAAGAATATGTAGAAGAAAATTTGAGAAGTAAAATAATTGTTTAATATTAGAGCTGTAACAAGGGCTTTAAGGGGTTGTCCCCTTAAGGGGCAGATCCACTTATTTTTTATTATTAATTTTACTTAAATTTTAATCCCAATTTTTCTAGAGTGTCGATCATGGGCAGTGCTGATTAAAAGAAAAGAAGAATCAGGGATAAGTGGATCCGCTCCTTAAAGTATTGACCCCTTAAGACCGTTTTTACAGCTCTACTTGAGTGTTTTAACTTTTATCATTTTCTTAAAAAGTTTTAAACTTAACAAAAACTGGATAATCTTCAAATCACCACACTAAAAATCTAAGAAGTATATCGCTATATGGAAAAAGAAAAAGAACACAACAAAAAATAAATAGACAAATTAACAATGAATTTTTAGCATTTTAAATTTTATTAGCCAACTCTAATTTACATCCCCATACAAAGGCTTCAAACTCTGGGAGGCACTTAAGCCGACTCAAACAACAAACTAAAATGGCTTAGAGAAAAATAAAATGCACCCCTTAAAGAAGAAGAGGTGTTATGCAAAGAGATTACAATATTCATCATCAAGTTAAATATGTACTTAATATACTTTGTTTAGGGCTACGGGAATAGCTCTTAGAGGTTTGTCCAAGTTCATGTCCTTTGCTTCCATGTTATTTTCAAGTTTCCAATCAAAGGAATTGATTAATGACCCCAACATCAAATGTAACATTCTAACTGCAAGCGGTGAGCCGGGACATATGCGTCTTCCACTACCAAACGGTGTAAGTTTAAAGTGTCGACCTTTGACATCAATTTCAGATCCTAAAAATCTTTCAGGTGAAAACAAATCAGCATCATCCCATATGTCTGATCTACCAATAGCCCATTCATTGATCAAAACTTGTGCACCTTTTGGAATTGTGTACCCTGATATTTCAACATCTACTCTTGCTTTTCGAGGAAGCAACATTGGAGCTGGAGGGTGTAAACGCAAGCTCTCTTTTACCACTGCTCGTAAGTATGGAAGCCTGTCAATGTCAGATTCCTCAATTGGATTTCCTAATCCAATAGTTTCCTCAAGTTCCTTTTTTGCTTTTGACATAGCCTCTGGATCGTGTACTAGACGAGTCATTGCCCTTTCTAATCCAAGTGCTGAAGTATCTGTTCCCGCCACAAGCAGATCCTATTAAAAGTACAACAATCACTTGTTAAGTAATAAAGAACTCGTGAGATCGTAGAAGAAACGATAAAGATAATATTAATGACGAAATTATAAGTGTCGAATTCCACTACATATCATTACTTACAATAATAATATTTTTATTTTTTAAAAAAAAAAGGGTTGATTCATAGATAAAGTTATTTTGAGATAAAACAAAAAGGTGATTGAGGGAGAAAAATACATACAAATAATAGATGTTTAATCAGATTTTTATCCATCTTTTGGCTATCTTCTTTGGAAATGTCCAACAATGTGTCTAACATGTCATTCTTTGAGACATAATCTTCACTTTGTCTTAGCTTCATCCGTTTGTCAATTATGATATCAAAGACATAGAACACTTTTGCAAAATACTTATCAGTGTGCCTTCTAATACCTTGTGGGTCAAGAATCTTCAATATAGGGAAATGATCAGCAATGTTTGGTGTTCCAACAGAACTCAAGAGAGTTGACACTATATCCTTATATTCATCATCCAATGACTCAACAAAATCTTGAGACACAAAAGTATATGACAAAAAATTAATGCAAGCCTTAAAAGCAGCTCTTCTAATATCAACAGCTTCACCAGTTAAGCTGCTTTTATGCATATCATTAAGAAGATCTTTTAATTTCATACGTCTAAGTTCTTGACTTGCATCAAGAGTCTTATTAGAGAATAAATTATTGTGACATATTTTTCTAAGGTGTTGCCAAAGAGGTGAAAATGGGAGAAACACTACGCTAAAATTGTCGTGATTATGAGTAGTTGCGTTATCAGGAACAGATCTATCAGTGAACAAAGAATCATTAGTATGAAGAATTTCTTTGGCCATATCTGATGATGAAATAATCACAGTGGTCTCAGTGCATAACTTAATAAGCATAACAGGACCATAAAACTTGGCAAATTTAGCAAGTGTTTGTTGTGGCTTATAGTATATATCAAAAACATGTGACATGATAGTGAAAATGGAAGGTCCTGGTGGAAGCTTGTAATTTGATTTCCTGGTTCTTGCATGAAGTGAACCAAGAAAGTATGTGACAATGCATGTCACCAAAAGGATCATTGCAATACTAACATAATCCATATCTGTAATCAATAGAGGAATGTTTAGTACAAGTACTTTAACATATAATTAACATATAATTAAAGGCAGAGGAAATATTGATTAAAGCTTGAAATAATCAGAAAAAATAGTTGATTTTAAGGACTTACTTAAGTACTTCTCAAAAGTGCACTAAGAAATTATGACTTCTTGGAAGGACTTCTTGCAATTTACTCTCTTTGTTCACCCCAATTTATAGGAGGAGATGGGGTATCCACTTCAAAACAAATTAAGAAAGCTACAACTTTTACCATGTCATGTCACATGACATGTAACAAAAGAAACATACTAAGCTGTGTACTTGTATACACATCATACTACTTCCGTCCCAAATTAATTGTTTTGACAATTTTCATAAATTAAGAAGTGTATTTAATTTTGTATGGGAAAAAAATAATTATAAGTTATTTTTCAAAATTATCTTCTACTAATGATATAGAAAAGATAAATTAAATAATTAAAAGAAGAGATGGATAATAAATAATTAAAGGAATGATAAAAAAAAATAGCATTAAATTATTGTAAAGCCACTTATTGTTTGAAAAAATTTCCAAATGATTTATAATCTGAAATGAAATGGAAGCCTTTGTATTATAAGAGTTTTTTTTGCCGTCCTACGAGTTTTTCAAACATCATCCGCTATTTAAGTAATGAACGGTGTTCTTTCCTTAAATTTTTCATTTTACAACTTAAGTAGCAGATGAGTAAAACATGGGCGCGCGAGAAATTTGTAGGTAGCGGATGAGTAAAAATAGGGCGCGCGAGAAACTCGTAGGTAGCGGATGAGTAAAAATAGTGTACGCGAGAAACTCATAGGTAGCGGCAGGGGCAGCCCTATACCATGTGCAAGGTGTGCCATGGCATATGACCTCTTAAAAATAAGGGCCTCAAAAAAAAATTATAGGGTAATAGTATTAGTACATTAGAGGGTATAAAAAATAATTATATTACAATACTGTTAAGCCCAGATACATTTTTGTAAAGGAAACAAAAAAGGAACAGTAATAGATGAGAACAGAAGCGCGTATGGCCCATTAAAGTTGAGAAGAGAAGCGCGGACAATAATTACAATTTGGGTACTACTGCGTACATCACCACCACCACCAGCGACCAGTAATTACAGCGATTATATTTTTTTATGTTATTTGCAATTTAAAAAAAAATTATTAAAGGGCCACTTTTAAATTTTTGCACATAGCCTCTAAAAATTCGGAGACGCCCTTGGGTAGCGGATGAGTAAAAATAGGGGGCGCGAGAATCTCGTAGGTAGCGGATGATTAAAAATTGGGAGCGCGAGAAACTCGTACGTAGCAGATAAGTAAAAATAGGGTGCGCATGAAACTCGTAGGTGGCGGATGAGTAAAAATAGAGCGCACGAGAAACTTGAAGGGCGGCAAAAGAAACTCTCTTGTATTATTAGTCAAGGGACTTTGGTTTTTTTTTTTTTTTTGTTATTGTTGCTTGATATGTGATGCCTATAATTAGTCAAGGGACTTCGGAGTTTGGAAGATTGATAATTAGATGTGTTGTAATTTGGTTTGCTAGAAATGCAATGTAGGTTTAGATATTTGAGCTTAATTTGTGAAAATAAATGGTCCCTATTTGTTGTGTAGAAAATGCAATATAGATTTAGTTCAATTTGTGAAAAAATTATTGATTATATATATATATATATATATATAAAATATAAATGCATGTTTTTTTTGAAAAAAAATTGCTAACCAACAAAATTTAAAACCAAAAAAAGAATTTATTGTAAAAATAAATAAAAATGCGGGCTAACCCGAAGCCCGTATAGGGCCGGGACGGGCCATATTTTTTTGGATCCATTTTCATCCGAATTTTTAACCCAGCCCGATATAGCCCGAAGTCCGCTCGGGGCGATCCGTTTTGACAGCTCTACCAGCACCATATGTATTATACCCCCTTGATATCGTTTAAGGATTAATACATCACTCATAATATGTTCTCACATGCTATAAATGTAGAGAAGTGAAAAACTCGGAATTCAAACTTCAACCCGTTTAATAAAATCTCTAATAGACTACCAACTGAAGTATCCTTACATGACACTGTTCTCACTTCTGACGGGTTATCTTCACTAGAAACCATTTCCAATAAAAAAAACAGCCATATGTACATCATTGTCTCTGTCACATGCTTTTAATACTTTATAAATTTTAGCACACATGTTTTAATATTTACATATTTACCCCATTTTCATTGATAACATTTTATGTTTCGAACCATGAAATTAAATGGATGCCTTTAGCTCATGTATATACATCGTCATCGTGTAGCATAATTTTTTAATTTTAAATGATACCAAAAACATCTTCATCTTTTTTTTGACATAAAAAACATCTTCCTCTTATACACCTAAAAAAATATATTCTACATCAACTAATTAAAAAACTTAGTAAAAATAATTGTTTTTCCTTTTTAAAACAGCAACTTCTTCTGGTTTTACATCTTCATTTTTTTAATGTAATTAATTTATTGAGTTTGTTCTAACATCTTCTGCAAAAACCATCTTTTGTTGTTCAATTTTTTCATGGTAAATTTCATCTCTCTCACAAAACAACTTATTTTGATCCATATTGTTCTCAAGAATGTGGTTTTTATTTTCATCTTCTTTCTTTCAAATTGATTCCTCTTCTTCAATTTCCATAATATTTTTTCTTCGTACTACGACATAATTTGAAATTTATATCAATTTAGAATTTATCCCGTGTAAAATAGTTTTTTTGAAAATATTATTTGTTAGAATTTGTATTTTAAAAAATTTATCAGTTATAATTTGTCTCATATATTGTAGTTACTTTGAAATTTGTATCAGTTAGAACTTATTCCGTTTAAAATAGTTTTTTTTTATAAATTTTAATAAGTTAGAACATGTCTCATGTATGATAATTTTTTAAAAAAATTTATCAGTCAAAATTTGTCTTGTATATGATAGTTTTTTTAATTGTTATTGTGTTGACGATGGCTTATTAACACTAGGAAGTGATATTTTTACACTCCAACAGAATTAATCAAACGGGTAATCTAGGACTTGGATTAGATATCATTTGTGGATTCTAAGTTAACAGGTTTACGATTGCTTCAAATTGTAGATTTGATCAGCTTGTTTGAGTAATTATAATCTAGGCACGCATGAAATTGAACTTGAAAATAAATTGCATAAACGATAAATTGTTGGAATTATAAATTGAGTTCATACATCAATCGAGAATTTACATCTTGTGTTAAGAAGTGTATCCTTATGCTATTTTTGTGTATGTTAGCCTGCGAATGTGCTTTTGTTTTAGGCAGTGTATTTCTCTCTTGAAAATCAACTCCCTGAAACAGCATAAGCTTATCCTATTTATAGAGAAATGAAAATATCCGAGTAAACAACTTCGAGTTTGCTAACTTGGGCTCCACGTTCTTTTGGTAACCGCCGGTAACCGCTAGAAAATCGTCGAACACTGCTCACTCTTATCTTCCTCGGCCATTTGAAGTTTGATTTTTGGTGGAAAAACTTCTTTAGGCGCGCTTGTCCTAACTTTCTCGAAATTCTCTCTGATGCATTTCTAAGGGGACCAATATTTCTACTCAATATTAATGCAAGTGTTTATTTTTTATAATTTCTACGGGGTCATGCATGTCTTTAAAATCCCAAAGGGGGTGGCATGTATATATATATATATAGGCTCATGTTCATTAAACGGGATACGTTCTACATTGATAATACACTCTAGCTTAGCACCTCTGTTGACTAGATATTCACATAAATAATCTTAGGAAGAACAATAACATATTTCCCATGATTTTCGTATTAAATTATAATTATCAATAACAAATATTTATTCAATTTATTTTATGTATCGATAATTAGAGCTGTCAAATGGGTTAATCCGGCCGTCTGATGAGCCAGACTATATATATATATGCCAGACTAGACTGACCAAATTTGTTGGGCTACACATTAACGAGTTCGCCCTAGCCCATATGGGTCATGTTAAAAAGTGTTGGAATGATGATCCATTTAACTAGGTTTATCGTCTGTGAGTGATAACTGATAAGTGATGCCATGGCTTTTGTGAGCAATGCTTATCTTCTGGTGTATGTACAATGTTAAATATGAAACGGCGGATAAAGTGGATCTTATGTTTGTATCACGCTTAATTCGTTCAAGTTCAAAAATACTTGCTTGTATTCTCATTACGGCCTTAAGACTTATGTCTAAGTCCTTAGGGTCTGTTTGATGCGCAGGATAAGAGACATGATATGATAACTGTGTCATATCCTATCTCAATCTAGTGTTTGGTGAGGCGTAGAGGTGGAAAGAGGTCAGGCCGACCTACATAAGCCTACAGCCTAGCCTACATAGGTTCAGGCCAGATCAGCCTATTTCTTTAAATAGAGCAGGCCAATGCTTTTTTATAGGCCTATTTAGCTAAAAAGACCAAGCTCCAGGCCAATAAAAAAGCCTATTAAGCCTACTAGGCCGTCCTATTTAAGTAAATTATAAATCTATTAACTTTTTCAGTAATTCAAGTTTATTAATCCACATTAATTTTTCACATATATAAATGTATTATTATAAACTAAAATCAAAATATGATGTCTTATATAGTCAAATTCTCCAAAATATCATGTTAAATATCAAAAGGAAGTTTAATTTCATTGATTTATTTGTTCATTAGTATATTTAAAATTAAATATAATTATTTATTTAAATATGTTTATGTGAAATAAGCTTTTAAACAGGCTAATAGGCTATGTCAGACTTTCAAAAGACCAGACTCAGGCCTAAAAATTAAGCATATGATAGGCCACAGGCCAGACTCAGACCTTTAATTTTTTGACAGGCCTGGCTCAGGCTTGGCAAAACCTATCTCGGCCTAGCCTATTTTTTGACAGGCCAGGCAGCATGATAAGATGAATTATTTTTGAATTTTTAAGCTCAAAAAACATAAAAGTTTATATTTAATTTATCCATTGTTAAAAAAAAATAGATTTTTGCAAGATTGATTCTATAATATAGACCACATACATTAGTTATTCAATAAGGGTCCATTTGGATTAGCTTATTTTTTAGCTTATACAAACAACTTATGCAATGTAAATTAGGTTTTATGCTATTTTATAGGTTCACACTAGTGAAAATTGTATTTATATAACTTATTTTATCATAAACTACCTTGACAAACTTATAAAAATACATAAAAATTGATAAGCTATTTGCATAAGTTTAAAAATAAGCTAATCCAAACGGGCTCTTAATCTAAAAAGTTAAATTTTACTTATAATTAAAGATGGAGGGAGTATTTGCCTTGGAAACATGAAAACAATTTGAAAAGCATACTCCCTCCGTATCATATTATAAGCAAAAAAAAATCAGTTTTTCTTGTCCCAAATTATATGGAAAAAAAAAACAAATTTTATCATTTTTAAGGTTTACTTTTACTTAATCTCATAAAATTAAATTCAAATTGCATTTAATTTATTTTCTCTCTTCTTTTTCCCATAATCAATAACCAATAAAAATTCTTTTTACATCTTCCCATGAAATTTATTTTAAGAAAACACAAAAAATTATATTTTAAATTCTCACATTTTATTTTTCTTAATAAGTGTGAAAAACAAAATTTGCTTATATTATGGGAGATAGTAATTAATACAATGGGTCAATATGCAATTAAAAAAAAGAAGAAGATATTTTTCTGTAAAATACTCCGTTTTGTATTGGATTACAAGAAGATATTTTTCTGTAGTAGTATGTAATTTGCACATGACTTTTGGAAGGCAACCAAGAAAAAACCATATATAATTGATACCCACCAGTCCTACTACCTATCGTTCTTTCGAGGTCCACATGGTGGCATTTAATATGGAGAACTACACTTTTTTCCCACCATGGTCCAATTGCATTTTTACCATTAGATACTTCAAGTCCATGAATTCTACTATGGTATTTCCACACTATATCTTTCTTACACCATCTTCAACCTCACTACTCTCTACCAAACAACACAAAATTTTCAGAAACTAAAAAACAACTCTCAGCAACTTCACTCAAACTCATCTTAAACAACACAATCTTTGGATATTTGGGTTATTTGCATGGACGGAGCCAGGAATTTAAGTATAGGAGGGACCAAAATAAAAAATATAATTTAGTAAAGAAAAATTAAATTTTAAAAGCATAACATATATAAAGAATTATAAGATAAATTTAATGTTAATATTGTGAATCTATATTTTATGAGCCACTTTTTTAGTTGAACATTTTGCCCCCTCTATTTTCACATTTATTGAAATTTTGAGCTCAACTCGTGTATTTTTGCATAAAAATTGTGACTTTTGTGTAAAAAAATGTGAATTTCAATCTCAAAAAGATATTTTGTCATTAAATTCAACATTAGGGTAATAAATCACCTTTTTGGTACAAAAAAATTGATTTTTAGAGGAGAAATTATTTGCTAGGATCAAATTTACAACAAATGTATGAATAGGATCTAAAAAATTTAATTAAAAAAAGGACCATTTTTACGAGTTTAATAAAATAGAGACCAAAAGTGAAATTAAACTAATAATATAATAGTATAAAATAAATTATAAAAATTTAGGAGGGACCGTGGCCTCTGCTGGTCCCCTACTCCGTTTCCTTTGATTTGGTTTTTGGATTTGGTGAAAGAAGAAAGTAAGGAGGGAGTTGGGAGAGAGAGCGCAGAGGTCAGGCCAAGGGTGGGGGAGATGAGAAAAGTTGAGAAGTAGAAGTAATATGGTGTGGAATAAGTATTATAAGATTCAATGGAAATCTAAAATCTAACCATTCATCTAAAGTGGACCATGATGGACAAATTTAATAGTGGTCCTGGTCCATTACAAGCTGTATAATGTTTTTCCAATTATGGCTATATGAAAAACATGGGTTATTTATTTCAAAAGTTGCTGTCTTCTTTTAGCAAAATTTTTAGGACAAGTTGTCAACTTGGTTAAATGTAGACGTCGAGTAAGGTGGCATTTAGCCGGGTTCAGCAAATTTAGGTTGACAATGTGGTGGAGAATGTGCGGAGGAAATTTCTCCGTTCTTCGCTCTGAAATGTCTGCGAGGGAATGTTTGCTTCCATTCCCGTTTCCGTAGGGGAATATTTGTCCGATCCCCACAGATCCCAACGGTATCCGCGAGGATCCACGGAGATCGAATATTACAAAATTTCTATATTTTTCGGACAAAATTATGACATTATTTTTATCCTTTTTATTAAAAAAACAAATATTTTGTATCTTTCTTTATTTAATGATCAAAACAACACATAATGCATTTCATAACCAAAAAATGATGCAATAGTATTTGACTACTAATAATCAAACAAAAATTAATAGGAAAAATATTTCATAATGTATAACAAAATATGCATAATCATACAAAAATTTATAGCCAAAATATCTTATAATTCATTTAATAATAATAAATTATCAAAATAATAATAATAATAATAATAATAATAATAATAATAATATATAGTTGAATATATATGGACGGATTCGGGGAATCCACGGGGATGGATGCTTCATCCTCGATCCTTGCGGGGGAATTTTTGTCTTCATCCCCGTTCCCACGGGGAAAAATCTCCGTTTTCAGATATTCGAACGGGGCAATTCCCGTGGGAATCCGCTCTGACAGGTGCAAATTGATATCCCTAATTAAATTATGGAAAATGTTAAACAGTGCCCCCGGGCACTCTTTAAGCACCTTAATTAGTAAGTTTTTGTGAATTTTGTATGGAAATGTGTGAAGTCAACGCATTGGGAATTGAAATGATTTACTTTTTGAATAAATTATTTCCTTAAATATAATGCTTAAAGAGTGCTCCGGGGGCACCGTTTAGCAAGACCCTTAAATTATTAGTGTTACCTTCTTTATTCTTTGTAAGATACAATTTATTTTTCAGATTTATTAAATAATTGATATATTTGATGCATGATCTATCATCAATCATTTAATAAATCTGAAAAACGGCATGTCTTCGTATTAACAATTATTTATTTAATCAGAGATTTTTTTATTTACAATGAAGTTGATGATCGAAACTCCTCACCACTAAACCAAACTTAGACTCTGTTTAGGAAGATAAATAAGTTAGCTTATAACTTAGATTCTGGTGTGAAGGTTTGTTTATTATTTATTCCGAAGGAGAGCCGTGTTCTAGGTGGCCCAGCCTTGAGACCACAACTCACCACGAGCATGAACAAAGGTCATCAAGAAAAGAACTAGAAGGCTCCCAACTGATGCGCGAAGAATGTGAACGAGGAGCAAAGATCCCTTACCTCTATCTTTCTTGCTAGAGTAGAGGAATGGATAGAATAGCCTTACTTAATGCCGCTTTCTCTACTGCGATTACCAAGGGATTCGTGGAATTTCTATGGATTGCGTTGGGGGAAATCTACCAAAGCTAGGCAGATAGATAGACTCCTTTTCCGTTGGCTGCTAAGGGAGAGTAAGAAAACAAGTTAAAAGCTCCGTTTGGTAACAATTTTTTCGTTATGAGCTTATAGCTTAGGAATAGTTAGTTCAGATTTGTAGTAATACAATCCTAGAAAAAAGAAATCATATATAAATAATATAAGTGACTGACATTTTTTGGATTATCCATACATCTAAAAAGACAACATCCGGTTGCAAATCACAGCCGCACACTTAAAAAAAATAGTAAATCAATGGTTTAAACGGTAACTTGACCATGGTGAACAAATTGTTAACTTGACCATGTGTGTTATGTGAGTTGAAGTCTAAATTATCGGAATATTAGTTAATTTCATGTAGCCATATTTCACTAGTCTTGTATGGTTTTTTAGGTGGTTGGGTTTTGAGGTTGTGTCTTCTCATTGCATAGGGCTTTTTGAAACTTTTTTGGGCATGGGTGTGGGTTGAAAAGGTGTCTTGGGGTGTGGTTGTCAATTTGACACACTACTCTGTGACTAATTTGAAACTTTCGAAATGATTTAATGTTTTCAGTGGGAACTTCTTTCGTTGAATATCTGATGGATATGTAAAGGAGTGACAAAGATAATATTGCCGTATCATGACAAAATGAGTTGAACAAGAACATGTGATGTGAGAGTAATAAATTGGATTCCCAACGGTCACTACAGTGACACAATCACACATTTTTTACATTAATTATTGACTATTTGATCTTAATACAACACTTTATAAAAGAAATGTTATAACTTTTATATAATAATAACTTAAAATATTACATTTAATTTTAAACTAATTTAATGGTTATCAATGTCTTGAATGCGTAGGAACCTGATTCATGAGAATAAAAGGGACTATGAAACTAAGCCACTAGGTTTGGTCTAGTGATAAATGATTTGGATAGTATGCTGCTAGAAATCGTAGGTTCGATCCTCAGCTCCAATGTAAACAAAAAAAAGAAACTATGAGACTATACAGTAATTTTATTATTATTATTATTATTATTATTTAAAAAGGCAAACTTCTATTGATATAAATTATAAACATATTACAGTTCAAAAAAAATATTATAAACTTATTACAAAATAAAGTATGATTTCACCTATATTTTAAACAGAATCTCAGCAATGCTAATAGGCATAGGAGAAACATTCAAGCAATAATCCTCTAGAGGGCAAAGTATGATATCAATTAAGATCTTATTATGTACACACGCATGCACGTTATTTTTTTTGTTAAAAAAAAAAAGGGCAAAGTGTGCCTGCACTTTTCTTTTAGGCAAATGCTAACGAGTGTCCTCGGTGCACTCTTTAAGCCCTTAAATAGTAAGTTTTTTATACAATTTCTATGGAAATGTGTAAAGTCAAATCATTGAAAATTGTGATGTGTAACATTTTAAATAAAATTTTTTTTTAAATGGAATGTTTAAAGAGTGTCCCGGGGACACTAGATCCTTTCTTTTATTATGAAGATAAAATCTACTCTTCAACTTTCATTCATTCCTTGAGTAAAAGAAAAAATTCATTCATTTTTCCAATAAAAAAGGTTTAGAAGTTTACAAGTCAATTTAGGAAAAATAATTAAACCACAAATCATGAAAAAGAATGGTTTTAAAGCCTATAATATTAACCAACTTAAATAAATATTAAAAATATTTTCTTACTATACTATTATTATTATTAGGAAAATGCTAAACAGTGTCCCGAGGCAATGGTTAAGAGTTTTAATATGGAAAGTTTATCTCGTAAATTGTGCATTCAATGCTTCGAAGATGTAAAAGTTATCCTCTCTCATTATTAATTTTGTCATTTGTTTCATTTTTTAGTATGTTTAACTAGTGCTTCGGGGCACGGTTTAGTATGACCCTTATTATTATTATTATTTATTATTATAAAGTCTACTTTCCCAACCTGAGAGCACACATTCGCTGACAAACAAAAAACTCCATCCAATTATTAATCTACTATCTAGATTAGTATGCAGATGAGAGATTTATAGATCAAAGACTTTATCTAATATGAAAGAGTGGTTCAAGTACATTATATGATGTATAAATCATGATAATATTATAACGAATACGAATTTGACAAAATTCATCGTTAGATTGAAAATTTATATCATATAAATTATCTATAATTTGTTTTATAAAAATTGAAGGAAACAAAAACAAAAACGAACACAACACATATATAATCCAATTATGAGAGTAATCCACACTCCACACTGAGTTGCCACTAAACCAAAATCATGTGCATGTAAATATCTTATCCATGCAGCCATTTTTGATTGTTCTACACTAAACTTCAATCGAAATGTCTTTTCATTAAAAAGATACTTTGATGTCTTGCTTTTCAAATGGATCAAATGCAATGGAGTATGTATCCATATTGACTGTATTATTGATCTATATTCTAGTCAGCATCCGTGTGCTCTTTTATTTTTATTTTTGAATTGCATATAGATAAATATATATATAACAGATAAAACAGTTAGAATATAGAACGTAAGTACCAAAAATACTTAAAAACAACGATAAAATAAAGATATACATAAGAAATATAAAAAAGGACTTTGGAAAACAACAAACCACTAAAACCACTCAAAGCAGCCCCCACAAAAGGGAAGGGGAAAAGCAAATTAAGAGTGTGCACCCTAAGAGATATTACTCAACAAGAACTAGAGAGGTTGTACCTCACACTTGCCTTATTAGATAAGCACAAGAGAGGTTGTACCTCCCACTGGTAGAAAAAACAGGGGCTATCAGAGTTTTTACCTAGAAACCATTTCCATGAGAAAAGTTTCACCCTATCCACAAGATTATCAATCGTTGAAGACCCGCCGGCAAATATAATATCATTTCGGGATGTCCAAATAGACCATATATGTATACAACAACATGCCACATTAGAACCATTCCTAACCGTACCCGACAACCTACACTCATCCCAAAGAAACTCTCGAAAACTTGCGTAATTTTATTTCGAGACACATACTCGATCCCTAACCACCTAGTAATGTGATACCAAATCGGAAAAATTCGATCACAAGTAACAAAAAGGTGGTCAACCGACTCCTCAATTGCCCCACAAAACACATAGGATATCAATAGTCCCTCCAACACCCTCCGCTTACGAAGGTTCTGCCTATTAGTTTAGTCCCTACTCTCTACCCACAAAACACACAGGCATCCATTTGTGTGCTTTGATTAGTTTAGTTCGTGTTACCAATAAATTTGTTGTTTAAAAAAATGTGCATATTGTATAATTTAAAGATGAACTTTTAATAAATTTTATAATAATAAAAAGCGAAGAAAAGAAATATTTATTAAAATTTACTCAAAATATATGATTCTCCTTTAAACTGAATCCATTTGTATATATTGTTTTTTGAATCGTAAAGATAGATACAAAGAGAATAAATAATACAAAGATCAGTATCAGAAGTACTCACAAAAGAAAAAAACACAACAAAAAAAAAACACAAAAACAGAAACAACAAAGACAACACTCTAAGACACTAGTCCACCCAAAAATCTTGAACCAACACATTGTTAGAAATAACTAATTCATAAATGTTAGGTTGTTAGAAGTGTTAGTTAACAAGTGTTTGTTAGTTAACTTAGGCAACATCATTACTTGGATATTAGAGGTCTATTACTAAAATTGTCCAACAACATCGTTTCAACATCGATATATATAAATGTTATTTTAATAAATTGTTTGGAGACGAATAATATATCGGTAGGGTGGGGATAAAATTTCATCCCCAAACCTCATTCAAGGTGACTTTTTCTTCCATCCCCGCGGAAAAAAATTCTCCATCTTCGAATCCCCAAATAGGACAATCCCCACAATGATATCCATTGACAGATCAAATTGACATCCCTACACATGAAACAATTATATTGGACAATGCATTGTCCTATTCCAAGTCCTGACATCACCTTTGTTACTCAGGAACTTAGTCAATTTTTTTTCTAGACCCACTCAAGTTCATTACAATGTTGCTTTGCGTGTTCTTAAGTGATAGGAAATTTAGCAAGCGTGCCAATTATCGTCAAGTAGTAAAAATTATCGATCCTCAGGGATTGAGATTATTCTAAACGAAAACAATTAAAGTGTTACTTGGGAAGAAATTAAAAGACATTTGGAGGGGGGGTTGGGGTGGTTTAATTGCAAGTTGTTTCACAATTTGAAACTAAAAAGATTGAATTCAACAATTAAAGAAAGCGATTAAGTTTGCTTCGAATTCCTCATATTTTACTATGGATGTTAGTGGCAATACCCTTATGATGATCAATTCAATTACCACGACAGTTTAACTAAGTCACTATACCCATTCTCATGGTGTATAACTCACTATTTCATACTATAATCCCCTAATCTCTTATGCCAATTGATCAATAGTTAAAATAGGCAAATATTGAACGTTAAACCATAAGTCACAATCTCTAATTCCCTATCTCTAGATCAATTACAAGGTTTAACAGTTAATTTAGGTCAAATTCATACAATTAATCTCAACCGGTATGAATTTAAATCATTACATGAACATCCATAAACGCACATATATAAAGCATTAAGCACAAATATTAACTAGATAGAAAATTAAATTAATCAAAAGAATATTAAAACTAGAACTAACATGTGAAACTCATAGATTCATACAAGTTCATCTATTCAAAACCCAATCAAAAAAGAAACTTGACATTCATAGTAAAATAATAAACAAAAGAAAAAAGAAGAAAATAAAACCAAAGAACAGTGATGATGTCACTTCAGCTTCTTCTTCATTTCCTCCCTCTTGCGTGTTATAACCAAAAAGAAAGCTAAGTGTTTCTTGTTGGGCCACACAAGCATGAAGCCCACTTTCCCATCTCTTGGGCCAACTTTGGTCAAAATGGTTCATTTCCTTTTTATATTCACACCAGCCCATCATATTACTATACTCCCTCTTTGGTCATCATATTACAATAGACAAAAAATCATATTAATAGAGAAAAAGATATAATTGACTCAATAAATAAATAAAATTGCAATTTATTTAATACGACTCTAAATTAAACACTAAACTAATAAAATAATATTAAAACTTATTAAAAAGACTCTAAAAGTAGTGACTAATGAGAACTCATCATTAAGTATCTCAAAACTAGCCACGGGCGTGATCTCTTCTTTCCTCGTGCATCTTAGCTTCAGCTCTTGGGCTTCTCTGATGCTGATTAGGCTGGTTGTAAGGATTCTCGACGCTCAATTTCTGGGCAATTTTTTTTAGGCCCATCCTTAGTGTCCCGGCGTACAAAGAAACAGCTCACCGTTGCTCGTTCTTCTTCTAAACCCGAGTATCGCGCTCTTGCCTCTGCCACATGCGAGCTTGTTGGATTTCAAGTGTGAGTCGTTAAGTCCCACATCGACTATGTATGGGAAAAATGTTGGATTTATAAGAGAGGTAACCCATTAATCTTCAATCCACTCTCCAAAAGTTGCATTGCCTTGTCACCTCTAACAGTGACATAGCATGCAATCTTCTCATTTCTACTAATACCAAAAGAATGAACAGTGTATCTTGCTTTAGAAAACATTGGAGTTTGACCACTTAGTTGTTCCAACACCTTGGAGGCTCTGGTGAGACGATCGCCACTTTCACCAACGGAGATATTGAGAACG
The DNA here is from genome assembly GCA_951799995.1 of Trifolium subterraneum. Lineage (NCBI taxonomy): Eukaryota > Viridiplantae > Streptophyta > Magnoliopsida > Fabales > Fabaceae > Trifolium > Trifolium subterraneum. The sequence goes on along the minus strand of OX637463.1, from coordinate 9,129,283 downwards.
AGTTTCTGAACCGTGATTTCCCTCATGGGGTTCGAGAGTTTCTTCTCGGAAGCCATTTGGGATTGGAAACTGATGAGAGGTTGTCTTGTGTTGTGATGCGGTGCGGATCATTAACCTAAGGAGAAACTGTAGTCCCACATCGTCTATGTATGGGAAGAATGTTGGATTTATAAGAGAGGTGACCCATTAACCTATTGCCTTAAGGTTTTGGGTTGGGATGTGGCGCCTCCCTCTCTTATGGTTTTGGAGCATTGGCCGATTGTTTCTCCCGAGCTCCCCGGACTCCCTAACAGAGCTTCAATAGCTCCTTTATCTTATGCAAGATCTTTATCCCTTGCTCCAAGTTGCTAGTCATATATTGTGGTAATCAAAGCACACTCCACATTGCAGCCAACCCCGTCTTCCATGAACGCACAAAACATCTAGATATTGATTTCCACATCGTGCGTGAAAAGATCTAGATATCGATTCCCTTAAACTTCTTCCAGTTTCTCCAAAAGATCAAATTGCTGATTTCTTCACCAAGTCTTTGCTTCCACAACCCTTTGGGATTCTACTTGCCGAGTTTGGCACTGTTGATATCTACCATCCTCCACCTTGTGGGAAGGTATTAGAGCACAAAACTGAAGATAGAACACAATTCTAGTACTTTGCAAAACAAGTCATTAGAGTCATAGCTAGTTGTATTAGATATCCTACTTGCTAGTGTATACTATTACTGTAGTCCTCTATCTTAGCATATAAAGGATATGTATTACACTTGTAATTCACTTTTTCATTGATCAATAATAATGATTTTACTCTCTTATCTTTAGTTCATAATAGAAACCAAAACTAATTGCCACCTTATTACAAATAAGAAAAGCTTCCAAAACAGAAAATAGAACTAATTAATCTCATCTTCCAGCTACTTCCTCTAAGTTATTACTAACTGCTGTCAAAAAAATAGATTTGAGAGGGTAGGAGAAACTAATAATTCTGGTCTTCACGGAGGGTAGTGTAGTGTGGGTCTGGGCGAACTAGTAAAGCAAAAGGCACAGTAAAGACTATCGTCGCCACAAGAGAATACAGGGAAGAAGGATTAGGTAGGAAGTCATGTTGTGGCAAGTGTGAGTGAGTTAAGTTCCACATTATTTAGAAAAAATGGAGGTTGAACACTTTATAAATGAGATGACCCATAAACATAACGCCTTAAGGTTTTGGGTAAGAGTGTGGTATCCAATAGTGGTATTAGAGCCGATGGTTCGATGAAGGGTTCGATCGACTCCTTGTATCAAAAGTTTTCCTAACAAAGGTGGTCAGGCGGCGTGTCCCGTTTAGTGCGGCCAACGGCAGTGCAAGTGTATGGATGTAGAAAGCTTGCGCTTGAGGGGGAGTGTTGGTGTTTTTGTATGTTGGCCTCATTTTGCAAAAACAAGTATTAGAAGGATGTTGGACCAGATGTCGTAGCATGTGGACACAACATATGTCCTGCCAGTAATGTTCGCTTATTTGCGCGCCATATCTCTTGAAGATTCGCTGAAGCAATATTTTCTCTTTCCTTATATACCAAGACGCACGTTCCAAGTAAGAGTTTATAAGGCGGCTGCACCAAGTTATATTTCCATAATGCTTCGCCATTTATGGAAACAAAAGATTTAAGTCAAACATGTGTTCTGGACTTTGCAAAAGATCAGCTGAAGCGTGAAGCCCATTTGAAGACCTAGCCCATGCTAACTCAGGTCATATATATGTGAAGACTAAAAACCAAAAGACTACTGAAGCCGTAATTGAAACATAGAGTTTTAGGGTTTGAGTCTTGTGTATTGTGAGCCTTTCTTGTATCTCTTTGATGCAAGTTTATGACTGTTTTTGTGTTGTATTTTGTGAACTTCTCTTAAGCTTTTAAGTACGGAGACTGTTTGTTTTTGGTGAGTGAAACCACACTGTTTGTATTGTTGTTATAGTCACGGGGTAATTGATTGTAAGGAAGTGAGACGGGGTCTCAAACTTAGGAGTTCCTAGGTTGAGTTAGCACGGGTAGAGTCTAGGAGATAAGTCGTAAATTTGTATGCTTGCTGGGGGCTTAGATCTAGATCTATTATAGTGGATTCCTTCCTGACTTGGTAGCCCCCAGAGTGGGTCGTTGTTTACGCCGAACTGGGTTAACAATACTCTGTGTTATTTACGTTTATTGTCTGTTATTTTTAATTGTTCATTTATCGCTACTGTGGACATACGTTATAGCATATGTCTTAGCATTACAACTGGTTACATACGACAAGTGCTATAGCTTTTGTCATAACATTTGTCCCCAGTAGCCAGAATTTCAGGGAGGATATCCTAGAGTGGATGAACTCACACTTGAGGGGGAGATTGTTGTGACAAATGTGAGTGAGTTAAGTCACACATTGCTTAGAAAAGTAGAGGTTGAACACTTTATAAGTGAGAGGATGACCCATAAACCTAACGCCTTAAGGTTTTGAGTAAGAGTGTGATGTCCAACTCACTTGTAGAGTTGTTCTTAAACTCAATGTGAATGATACCCGACAGCCCCCTCGTGAAACGTGATCAATTTAAATCATCTTTAAATCTCATCAATTTATTTTTAATCCAAGAGTTAATATTTCATTCTCACACTCTCACCTAAAAATACTCTTTCTCATTAGATATACTCGGAAGTGGATAAAACAAAGTTATTGTGTTAATGCAGTAACTGTGTACAACCGTTCGATTAAAACTGAGTGGTTGAAATTAAAACATTGAAAAAGTAATTAAATAAAACCAGATTAATCAAAGTCGTATGATTACAATATACAGTCCAAATTGTTTATTGCGTAAAACTGCGTGAAGTTGTAGATCAGAGAATCCTGGTCCGATATACTATGGAGTAACAAATTAAAGTGCCTCTTATAGTTGTACAAGGAAACAAGAAAAAGTGCCTCTTATATTCATTTAGTCAACATCTTTTATAATGATTTTAATTGGTTATATAAACATTTACATATATGATCCTATAAATAGGATAAAACAAGACCTTCAATTTGTCAAACCAAAAAAGTTGATACAAAATCAAAAGTATATACTAAGCCACCATATAAGAAACAAAACAACAAGAAATAGACTACAATAAACAGTAAATAATCTAAAACAAAGAGTTGGAAAAAATTCAACTAGAGTGTGCAATATAATAAGGGGAAAAAACAGAAATGTAGCCAGTTGGGAAATAATCTTTTTTGAAATTTAATTGCTGAAGTCAAATATGTACATATTTTGATAGTGTGTGTGACACTACTACAGCTTGCTCTTTTCAAGCTTTTGCTTGTTAGTGATGTGATGATTTCCCCACTTGCGGAGGCTGTTAAGACTTCCCATGTTTTGAAAAGAAAAATAATAATTAGTATTTCAAACATAAAAATTAATTTTTAATATATACTTTCCACGATTTTAGAATTAATCTGAAATAATGATAAACGACTCAAATTAAGAGTTTAACTTTGTAATCTTAAATGACGATAAGGTTGCTAGTTTAACTTATATATTTTACATGACAATATATATTCAAAAACATTAAACTTTTCTTTGATTTGGAAACAAATTAACATTCAAGGATATGGTTGCTAGTATACATATATATTCAAATGTTAAAGTATCTAATGATAATTTAAATATCAATGTTACTCATGATAAGGAGGTATTTCAACATTTTTTGAAGAATAAAAATGCCAGAGATATAAGCAGAGTAGATTTAATTTACTGCAAATGAAGAGTTTTTTTCAGATGTTATTTTAAGAAAAAATAATATGCAGAAGAAAATTTGCGGAGAAAAATAATTGGTTGATAATATGATTACAGCCTTTTAATTTTTTTCTTTTTCTTAAAAAGTTTTAACTTAAAAAAATCTGGATAATTTTCAAACGCCACACTAAAAATTAAGAAGTATATCAATATATGGAAGGAAAAAAAGAAGAACACACAACAAAAAATAAATAGACAAACAATGAAATTTTCAGCATTTTAAATTTTATTAGCCAACTCTAATTTACATCCCCATACAAAGGCTTCAAACTCTGGGAGGCACTTAAGCCGACTGAAACAACAAACTAAAATGGCTTAGAGAAAAATAAAATGCACCCCTTAAAGAAGAAGAGGTGTTATGCAAAGAGATTACAATATTCATCATCAAGTTAAAAATATGTACTTAATATACTTTGTTTAGGGCTACGGGAATAGCTCTTAGAGGTTTGTCCAAGTTCATGTCCTTTGCTTCCATATTATTTTCAAGTTTCCAATCAAAGGAATTGATTAATGACCCCAACATCAAATGTAACATTCTAACGGCAAGCGGTGAGCCGGGACATATGCGTCTTCCACTACCAAACGGTGTAAGTTTAAAGTGTCGGCCTTTGACATCAATTTCAGATCCTAAAAATCTTTCAGGTGAAAACAAATCAGCGTCATCCCATATGTCTGTTCTACCAATAGCCCATTCATTGATCAAAACTTGTGCACCTTTTGGAATTGTGTACCCTGATATTTCCACATCTACTCTTGCTTTTCGAGGAAGCAACATTGGAGCTGGAGGGTGCAAACGCAAGCTCTCTTTTATCACTGCTTGTAAGTATGGAAGCCTTTCAATGTCGGATTCCTCGATTGGATTTCCTAATCCAACAGTTTCCTCAAGTTCCTTTTTTGCTTTTGACATAGCCTCTGGATCGTGTACTAGACGAGTCAAGGCCCTTTCTAATCCAAATGCCGATGTATCTGTTCCCGCCACAAGCAAATCCTATTAAAAGTACAACAGTCACATGTTTAGTAAAGAACCCGTGAGATTGTAGAAGAAACGATAACGAAAAAATTAAGGACGATAATTATCAGTGTTGAATTCCACTATATATATCATTAGTTAAAACAATAATATTTTTAGATAAAGTTATTGTGAAATAAAACAATAAGGTGATTGAGGGAGAAAAATACATACAAGTAATAGATGTTTAATCTGTTTTTTATCCATCTTTTGACTATCTTCTTTGGAAATGTCCAACAAAGTGTCTAACATGTCATTCTTTGAGACATAATCTTCACTTTGTCTTAGCTTCATTCGTTTGTCAATTATGATATCTAAGGCATAGAACACTTTTGCAACATATTTAGTAGTGTGCCTTTTAATGCCTTGTGGGTCAAGAATCTTCAATATAGGGAAATGATCGGCAATGTTTGGTGTTCCAACAGCACTCAAAAGAGTGGAAACTATATCCTTATATTCATCATCCAATGACTCAACAAAATCTTGAGACACAAAAGTATATGACAAAAAATTAATGCAAGCCTTAAAAGCAGCTCTTCTAATCTCAACAGCTTCACCAGTTAAGCTGCTTTTATGCATATCATTTAGAAGATCTTTCAATTTCATACGTCTAAGTTCTTGACTTCCATCAAGAGTCTTATTAGAGAATAAATTACTATGGCATATTTTCCTAAGGTGCTGCCAAAGAGGTGAAAATGGGAGAAAGACAATACTAAAATTGTTGTGATTATGAGTAGTTGTGTTATCAGGAACAGATCTATCAGTGAACAAAGAATCATTAGTATGAAGAATTTCTTTGGCCATATCTGATGATGAAATAATCACAGTGGTTTCTGTGCATAACTTAATAAGCATAACAGGACCATAAAACTTAGAAAATTTTGCAAGTGTTTGTTGTGGCTTATAGTATAATTCAAAAACATGTGACATAATAGTAAAAATGGAAGGTCCTGGTGGAAGTTTGTAATTTGATTTTCTGCTTCGTGCATGAAGTGCACCAAGAAAGTATGTGACAATGCATGTCACCAAAAGGATCATTGCAGTACTGACATAATCCATATCTGTAATCAATAGAGGAATGTTAATTACGTACATGTACTTTTACTACTAAGTTACAAATTAAGGCATCATTATTAATTAACATGTAATTAAAGGCAGAGGAAATATGGATTAAAGCTTGAAATAATCAGAAAGAATAGTTGATTAAGGACTTACTTAAGTACTTCTCAAAAGTGCACTAAGAAATTATGACTTCTTGGAAGGACTTCTTGCCATTTACTCTCTTTGTTCACCCCAATTTATAGGAGGAGATGGGGTATACCATGTCATGTCAAATGACATGTAACAGAGAAACATACACTAAGATAATTTTAGTCAAAAAAAGAAAAAAATACACTAAGATTGGTCACATGACAGAAAAATACTAAATTGTATCCTAGCATAATAAATTATACTACCACCATCCCAAATTAAGTCGTTTTAACCCTTTTTATATATTAAGAAGTGTATTTAAGTCCCCACAAGTGGGTGGTGAGATTGGTCTCTTTAGATTAGTCAGTCCTTGTGCCGGATATCGATTTTTTTTTTAAAACACTTAATTTTGTATAAAAAAAAAATTAGTGATACGGAAAAGATAATTAAGAATTGAAAGAAGAGAGGAGTAATAAATGATTAATAGAATCATAATAAAAATAACATTAATATTTCATTGGTATTGTAAAATAATTTTGAGACGTAAAAAATAATATAGTCTAATTTACGTTCACGTATATACAAATCAAATGGCAGAGTGCACCATGTGAGATTCTTTTTTTTTTTTAAGCAACCATGTGAGATTCTAATTAACAATATATACTCCTTTTTATTATGCAATCTGAGTAACCTTGTGCGTTTTATTTTATTTTATAAACTAGCATAAAACCCGTGCGTACGCACGGGTCGCGGTGTTGCCGCGATTTTTTTTATTATAAAGTAAATATAGTAAAGTGTGAAATTAGTCCCGTTATAAAAATAGACGTGTGTAAGCATGGGTTGATATATGAATAGATATATAAGTCTCATAGAAATTACAAAAAAATAGGCATGCATATTAATATGAGTAAAAATATAGGTCTCTATAGAAATAAAATAAGATAGGCATGTGTATTAATATATGAGTAGAAATATATAAATTCGCGTACAAATTATAATAAAGTAGACATGTGTATATATATATATGGGTAATGTATTAATAGTAGAAGTATACGTCTCCGTAAAAATATATGAATATAAATTTAAAATGATTATATAATAGATAAAAAAGTGAATATGAATTTTAAAGACATATATGTCTCCGTAGAAATTACAAAACATAAACACTTGTATTAATACATATGAGTAGAAATATTGGTCACCTTAGAAATTATAAAACAAAAAGGGGCTGGAACCACTTGATGTCAAAACTGACACCAGAAACAGATTAAATTGGTGATGAAAGCTAAAAGCTAAAAGAATATATATGAGTAGAATATATAGTGACTAAAGAAGAAATATTAGGAATGCGTATTAATATATGAGTAGAAATATAGGTTGTTGTAGACATTATGAAGAAAAATTAGGCATGCATATTAATATAAAGTAGAAATCTAAGTTCCTATAAAAAATTAAAAATAAAATAAAATAGGCATGAATATTAATATATGAGTAGAAATATATAGGTTCATGTACAAATTATAATAAAGTAGACATGTGTATTAATAGATATGAGTAATGTGTATTAATATATGTGTTTGGGTATCGACTAATGTTGTTGATTGACTATGATGTTCATTTGTCTGCTACTTTTGTAAAACTTATGTAGTCTCTATCGGTACATCTTGTGTTGATAAGACTACTCGATCTTCTGGCCAATTTATATATATATATATATATAATCTCAATTGTTCATATTAATCCAATGGTTGTCAATTGATCCTCTCATCTCTCACAATAACTTTGAATTGTTGATTTTAAAGACATTTACGTCAAATTAAAAAAATAAACACTTGTATTAATATAACTTTAGAAATATTGCCCCCTTTTAGAAATTATAAAAAATACACAGTTGTATTTACATAAAAATTCATATTTAATACATTCTTCTAAAAATAAATTAACTTTTAGCAAAGAGAGATTTCAAATGTAATAAATATGATCATGGAAAAATTCAAAATACTTAAGCGCAAAAAATATAAAAATTCATATTTAATTCTTCAATTTTTAAAATAAGTTAACCTTTTCTAGAAAGATTAATATACTAAACATGACTGTAGAAAAAATTCAAACTTTCGAATGATACACATGTGTTGATTTAAAAGCATGGATCAAAAGTTGTGACGAAAAATATTTGGAAGACCGAAATTTGCTAAAATATTTTATAGGGACTGGAAACAACATTTGAGATAATTATAGGGACAAAAAATTTAATAGAGCTTATAAGATTTATTATTAGAATTTTATATTATAGATAAAGAATCAAAAGATTAATAAAAGTTTCCATAATAGTTAAATAATAAAAATAATAATGCAGAAATTATGAACTTAAAGACACTAAATAACCTTGATTTTACTGTGTGTTAATTTTTAAGGATGGACAATTTAGTACTAACCATAGTATGTTCTTTTACTAAATATACATGATTCCCAACAAATAACAAAATTGCAGTAACGGGAGAAATCAACCGCAGAAGAGCACTCAATGTTTTTTTTATTTTTTAATGGCAAAAGGATAGATATATATATATATATAAATAAATAAATAATGAGAGTCTGAGTACAAGAACTACTCAACAAGAAAAAAGGAAAAAGAACCAAAATATATTGTTCTCACTTATACCCCTTGGATAATACACCACTTATAATACATATCGTTCTCACTTATTTTGTTCAGGAACCAAGTGACTATGGTGACTATACTGACATATTATAATTATAGAAAAATGAAATATTTGAAATTTGAATCTCGCTCCCTTCCATACGTTTTGTCTTTGCTGGAAATCATTTCCACGAAATAACTTTAATATTTTCAACCAACAAAACTGGATTTATATTTTCATATAAGTCGGTAAGTTCAAAATTTTGTAATGTCAAATAGAAATTTGTGTTTTTTACCACTTATATATATTATATATAGTATAATTTTTCTAATGGAACACTCGAATTATTTTTTCTAGTTTTGCCGCGGTCGAAAAATAAAGAGTGATTTGTGATTTTGAAGTGGAATGAAATACACTTACATTACTTCAGATTAGATAATAAACTAGAACTTCGACCCGTACACTGCACGGGTCTAATCAGCCGTAATATGTAACAATAAAATTAAATATGAAAATTGTAATATTGAAAGGTGCATAAAAAATAATAGTTCAACAATAAATTTGGATAAATATTACATTAAGACTATGCTTATTAAGACTGTGTTTATCAGGAACGCTTCACATATTTGTCACACGAATTTTCACTTTCAAATCCTTTTTTCCAGAAGAGAGCAGTCAAAATGGAGTATAGATATCAGACATGAATGATAAAGGATAGTAGTCGAAAAGCAAATAGACGGTACTCAATTTGAATATTTGATTCATAAGAATTGATACTTACAGTAAAAATCTAGTATGAAAAAATTAGGGTTAGGTATTTTTTAGGATTGTGCTTATAATATAAAAGATGTATATTTTTCAACTATTAAAAAGTTGGGATAAATATCTTTCTGGTCCCTATAAATATTATAAGTTTTGTTATTAGTCCCTCTAAAAATTTTCTTCAACTTTTAGTCCCTCAAAATTTTTCAATTAACACTTTTAGTCCCTACTTCTAAATCAACTCATGTATAAACTTCATATTTTTGATTTAATTTTTTTATGAATGTTTAAAATATTATAAGAATCTCTCCAAAAAAAATTTTGAATTTTTTAACAAAACGTGTATTAAATATAAATTTTTATATTTTTGGTGCTTAAAAAAATTCATATTTAATTCATGTTTTGTTAAAAAAATCTAATTTTTTTTGTGAGTCATTGTTAAAATATTCTACACTTTTCTTGAAAATTTCATTAAAAAATATGAAGTCTACACATGAGTTGATTTGAAAGTAGGGACTAAAAGTGTTAATTGAAATTTTTGAGGGACTAAAAGTTAAAGAAAATTTTTAGAAGGACTAAAAATAAAACTCAGAATATTTATAGGGACCAGAAACATATTTATCCCTAAAAAGTTTATATTAGACACAATTTATAAACAATGAAGTCTCATAAGTCCTAGCTCAACTGACAAAAATGTCGAAATTGTTATGTCGGACGTCGTGACCCAGATTCAAACCCGAGATCTCACAATTATTTGTGAGTTTAATTTCAATGGTTAATCACTTCTTCTAAAACAAAAAAAAACAAAAAAAAAAAAACAATGTATCACATGCATGTATTGATGAGCCACTGGTACTACCTATCGTTCTTTCGAGGTCCACACGATAGTTATCCCGGCCCATTTATACAACTTGTATGAAGTATTTTGTTTTTTCCAATTATTTAGCCATATTAGACATGGAAACATCATCTCTCTGTAGGGAAATCGACGTTGTTGCAAAAAGTGTGAAAAACATGGGTTATTTCAAAAGATGATCTGCATTGGTGGTTGATTTTTTTTTCTCCTCTTTTGATGGAAATCGGGTCTTTTAGGGATGACAATGAGTGTCCATAAGTGAGAGTTTTACAGTACCCAAACACACACCCAAAACAATCATCTAAATCCAAACCCAAAAGTTGTATGGGTGACAAATCAAAACTCACACCCACACCCATTGGATTCGAGTTTTTCCACTCAAACCCAAACCTGCAGCAAAAACATGCATAATTAATTATCTGCCCGAATTCTTTTTAATAAAATGCAAAATGTAGCATAGTAATTAAATTACATAGTTCAATATAAGTAATTAACATAATTTGGTGACATTAGTAATTAAATTACATAGTGAGTGAAGTGACCAAGTGAGTGAAGGAGGTCTTCAAGCAGTTGGGTGAGTAATTCATGTGAACTGTGAAGGAAAATGTGAACCCTAATTTTGACACTTATATATACTTAGGGTTAATTAGGTAATTTTACATATAAGGGTGGGTGTGTGGGTTTCGGGTGTGAGTGTGTGGGTTTGAGTATCTCAAACTCACACCCATAGTTTCGATGTCACCCAAACCCATTCAACTCGGGTTTCGCCCGTTGAATTGGGTTTGGGTTCGGGTGGGTCTCATGGGTTTGAGTTTTCTTGCCATCCCTACTCGTAGTTGAGGTGTTGATGTGTAATATTATTTTCCATGTCATTAATTATTTATTATTAAACATTATTTTATTATTTTTTGAATGAAAAAATTACTAAAAAATTCTAAAAATGACACAAAAAATCAAGTAAAAATAAAGTAATAAAATCAGGAAAATAGTAAAAATACCAAAAAAAACAAGTAAAATATAGTAAAAAAACCAGAAAAATAGTAAAAATACAAAAAAAAATTCTTAGTATATAATACATTAAAAAAACCAAAAAAATACTAGAAAAACAACAAAAGTAGCATAAAAACTCTATCATTGTGGCTCTTTTTGCCATGTTTTTTTAGATATAACTATGTTAATGGTTATCCCAAATTTTGTAGGTGCATAATGAATACTCTAAGTATTTTTATTGTCTTTTTAATTGACAGTTTTAATACTATTTTTCTTGTTTTTCTAGTATTTTACTATTTTTTTTGGTATTTTAACTATTTTTCTGATTTTTTTACTTGATATTTTTTTTGTTTTCATTTTTAGAATTTTGTTAGTAATTTTTTCATTAAAAAAAGTAAATAAGATAATGTTTAATAATAAATAATTAATGACATGAAAAATAATATTACATATCACCACTGCCACATAAGCAAAATATGTTAGGGGGCAAAATTCAAAAGAAATCAAAACAAGAGGGATAAAAGTCCGAGTTTTAAAACACGAGTGATAAAATTTCGATTTAATCAAAACAGGGGACAAAACTGCATTTAAGCCTTTATTTTAATGCTGTTTTGCATTTTTCGCTTTTATTGGTTTAGTGTGGTGATTTTTTATGCCTCTTATTTTATCCTGCTCATTTTTTATTCAGGTGATGAGTATCTAGTTTTGTATACTTCTGGCATCTAATTGTATTTGAACTTTATCTTGTTTTATTTTGTATATATAATATCTTAGAAATATCTTAAAAAAATAAAAGCATCAAATTATACTATTTAGATATATGTTGAAATATCTTAGAAACTATTCTAGGATATAATTTATGGATGGATATTTAAAAACTTTACATACATAGCAATTAATTTCAAATAAGTACACTTTCTGTGATAAAATGCAAGCAATTTTTAGATTCATTATATAAGTAAGCTATTTGATATAAAATATAGGCCAAATATATTAATCGTGTAATAAGTTAAAAAAAATGAATTTTACTAACATAGTGTGGCACAAGTGGTAGATACTTGGGCCTCTTAACCATTTAGTCTTGTATTCGATCCCTGGCCGGTGGGTATGGAAAAACATTTGTTGGGAGAGGTCAACCCCTTAAATGGATCTCAGTTATCTCGAGGGGATTAGTCTATGCAGTTGCGCGCAGAGGATACCTTTGGTTTACCAAAAAAAAAAAAAATTGAATTTTACTTATATTTTGTTAAAGCATCTCCAATAAAAGTATTAAAGAAAGTTTTATAAGTTGATGATTCGTACTTTATTGAAGTTTCATTATGGAGGATATCAAAATTGCTGATACGGGTCGTATCATCAATTTAATATTATCCTTTTGATTTAGACAAAGTAAAAAAATATAATTATAGAATTTAATATTATCCTTATGTTTGTTAGTAAAGTATGATACTCAAAGTAGTATCACCATTGGAACAAAATATATATGAGTTGCATAAGTATTACTCCTATATTGCATTGCAAGAAACACTTGTTTCTTTGACTTCTTAAAAAAAATGTATGATACACAAAATAGTATTACCGTTGAAGATATTTTTAGTGTATCTACTACCGGCCATTAAAGCAACATTGAATGTTTTTAATTCCCTTGTGAACAGTGAGGGATAGAGTCCTCTGGCATGTTGTTCCACAATATGTAAACGAAGGACATATAAACTTTTTTTGTGGTCACAAAAATTTGATCTTTTAATTTGGTCATTCTTATAAAATTGAAAAAGTTAAAAAGAAAAAATAATTAAATAATATATTTTTAAATAATTAAATAATATGTATTTTTATGTGAGTGTTAAATTTTGTAGCAAACACTTGTGTTCATTTAAGTACTATTTTCAAGGATCTTTTTCTCCCTACGTCCCTTATTATAAGCCCTTTTTGGCATTTTTCACGCATATTAAGAAAAGTTTGTAGTATAATTAATATGTATTTTTTGGGTGTTACAATTACTAATTATTCTTAGTGAAAAGATGTATTTGTATTTGACTTTTCGAATTTCAATGTAAAGTAGGGTTATATTTGTAAAAGTATAATAAATGTGTTTAGGGATTCAAAAATAAGCTTATATTTAGGGACAAAGTTTTGTTTGAATAGAGACTTATAATTAGGAATGGAGAGATATATAATACTGCTGCTTATCATGACAAAATGATGTGAGCATGAAATATGTGATGTGAGAGTACGAAATTGGATTCACAGCAGTCACTACAGTGATACAATCAAACATTCCTGACAATAATAATTTTTTATTCTTAATTAACGGTTTATAAAAGAAATGTTATAAATTTTTATTTAATAATTTAAAATATCATATGTGTGAATTTGTTGTTTTATGTATGATTGAGCATTAATTCGGTTAACTTTAAGGCAAAAATTGTCAGATCGATAAAAACTATAACCTCTTATTTTGTACTCAATTTTGACTATCAAAATTTTCGATTTATTTGGATGTCTAGTCATACATGCGACGGGTAGAACGAGTCTTTATAATGGATTAGATTGAAACTTTGATGCTACAATCCAAAATTTCATTGATTCATAAATTTCTATTTTTCAAATAATTCAACACACCGTGCACAACACAACAAAATATAGAAAAATTGAATAAACAACAAAGATGGTCAACTGTCATTACTTTGTTTGAAATTTGTTGATCCAAAGACAATAATAAATCAACTAGATGAGAGGTTAAAGTTAAAATTAAAATAAGCGCAGAATATTAGACTATATTTTAAACCTTCAACATATTACAAGGTTTACTGTAAAAAAAAATATTACAAGGTTGTAAAATATAATATTTCTCTCATGTATCAAAGATGAGAGAGAGAGAGAGAGAGAGAGAGAGAGAGAGAGAGAGAGAGAGAGAGAGAGAGAGAGAGAGAGAGAGAGAGAGAGAGAGAGAGAGAGAGAGAGAGAGAGAGAGAGAGAGAGAGAGAGAGAGAGAGAGAGAGAGAGAGAGAGAGAGAGAGAGAGAGAGAGAGAGAGAGAGAGAGAGAGAGAGAGAGAGAGAGAGAGAGAGAGAGAGAGAGAGAGAGAGAGAGGGGTTTGGATTATCAAGATATAAATTTTTATAGACCTACACTCACCTGTATGCAACCGTTCGTGATCGATTTTTTACAACTGTTAACCCTAGATCTAACCCGCACCCAACCATATACTTCCATGTGTTGACAATTATGTCAATTTTAATTAAGTAGAATTGAAGTTCTGTGCTCAACATTAATTTTATAACTGCAGAAAAACCCTATCATGAGAATTGAAAAGAGTATAAGACTATGTAGTAATTTATTATTATTATTATTATTATTATTATTATTTAGAAAATCAAACTTTTATTGATATAAAATTATTACAAAATAAAGTATGATTTCACACCGATACATTTTCAACAACACAATCTCAACAATGTTAACAGGCATAGGAGAAACATTCCAGCAATAATTCTCTTATTATACTCCCTTCGTTCTATTTTATAAGAACTTCTTTGACTAAATAACATTATTCATTTATCTTAATTTGTCCATATTTTTTTAATAATATATAGATATAAATATTAGCATATAAGATATTGTTTGATTTGTTTTGATGAGTATTTTTAAAATATCAAATTTTTATAATTTTTACTAATAAAGAATTAAAGATATTAATGATCAAAATTATGTGTCTGCATACGTACAATAATCAAACTATATCTTATATTTTGGGACAGATAGGGAGTATATTATAAATACTAGCATGCACTTTTCTTTTTATTATGAAGATAAATCTACTCTTCAAACTTTCAATCATTCCTTGAGTAAAAAAAACCTTTCATTCATTTCTACAAATAAGATTAATCTCAGTCTGAGAAAATTATTAAGTATACAAGAAGTATATTTTTTTTCATTTCAACTATATTTTTCTCTGTACATAAGAATTAAATAGATTAATTTCATAATTGCATTTATTTGATTTAAAATGTTTGAGCACCTTATCATTATTCATTAGACCACAAATCATTAAAAAAAAAAAAATTAAGCCTAACAAATTAACTTACTTTTTTTTTATATAAAGTCAAATTAACCTACTTAAATAAATATTAAAAATAAGTTCTTTATCATTATTATTATAAAGTCTACTTTCCCCAACTTGAGAGCACACATCCGCTGACAAAAAAAGAAGCCTCCATCCAATTATTAGTCTACCATACCATCAGTACATTATTAGTCCACAAGATCAAACAACCGGCATCAGTCGAGATTAAATTTGTACAATGCGACTAATCATAATTAAAATCTCAATTGAAAAAATAAATTATATTTAGTGCTTGAGATTCTTTGAATATTTCAATAGAATCGAAAGTACATATATAGAAAGAAAAGTTTACAGAACTGATAAAAAATATCGAATTTGTTAGACATAAAATTATGATCTGAGTTCGAACTCCAACTCCTTCACTTATGCGTATGAGTTTATAATCTCATTGTTTTTTTTAACAAGTCAAAATGAAATATTATATATATAAACAAAACCAAATTACAACACAAGATGTACCGAGATAGATCATACAAAAGGGTCAGGTACGAAGAAACATGAAAAAACAATCTATGCAAGATTCAAATAAAACAAATGACTAGACGAGCTATGATTGGAAGCTAAAGGACAATCTATAATCCCATTGTTATTTTGTCTATATAAATAAATAAAAAATAAAGCACACAACACATATGTAATCCACACGCCACACTCTATGAGTTGCCACTAAACCAAATCATGTGCATGTAATATCTTCTTATCCATGCAGCCATTTTTGATCGTCCTACAATAACTTCAAAATCCAAATGTCTTTTCACTAAAAAGATACTCATACTTTGATGTCATGCTTTTCAAATGGATCAAATGCAAGGGAACCATACTGTGGTTCTAAATTATCTTTCTATATTGACTGTATTATTTATTGATTTATTCTAGTCAGCATCCGTGTGCTTGATTTGTTTAATTAGTTGTTAATATATAATTAAATTTTGTTGCTTAAAAAAAATATACATAGTATAATGGGTTAAATGGTGTTTACCCCATGCAAAGTAGGCGAGTTCTGAATTACCCCTGGAAAAAATTTCGTTCAGATTCCCCCTACAAAATATAATTTTCTGGATTCCCCCTCAAATGCATACCGTGGCAGCTGACTGTCACAGAATCTCCACGTGGCGCTGCCACGTAGGAAATTTTTAATTAAAAAAAATTAAAATGCCACGTCATTTAATTTTTTTTTTTAACTCAATTTTTTTTTTAACTCAAATTTTAATTTGTTTTTTATCCCCTTTTAAAAAAAATTAGCGCATTTTAAAATATTAAAATTTGAGTAAAAAAAAAAAAAATTTGAGTTAAAATTTGGTAAGATTATACTATAGATAAAAAATAAATGTTGAATACTATATATAATATATAAGTGACTCATAAAATAATGACTTTAAATTGCACCAACACTAATTGCATATGAGTATTTGTTAACATTGTAAATTCACTTTTAGGATGATATTTTATGCACCCACATTCTTTAAAACAAATAAATTTTCACGCACCATTGTCAACCAACACTTTCTTCTTTTTTATTGGATGTCTCACGCTGATTCTCTTCTTTAACATGACCGTGTTGTTTACTCTCCTCTCTTGCGGTTATCAGTTGCCGCCTTAAGATTATCACCATCACCATTGTAGCCCATCTTTTCCTTTATTTTTCATAATTCATATCACAATTATTCCATTTCCATGTTAAAGAAACAAAAAAAAAAGTAAAACTTTCTTACCAAATTTTAACTCAAATTTTTTTTTTTTAACTCAAATTTTAATATTTTAAAATGCGCTAATTTTTTTTAAAAGGGGATAAAAAAAATTTAAAATTTGAGTTAAAAAAAAAAAAATTAAATGACGTGGCATTTTAATTTTTTTTTTAATTAAAAATTTCCTACGTGGCAGCGCCGCGTGGAGATTCTGTGACAGTCAGCTGCCACGGTGTGCATTTGAGGGGGGAATCTAAACGAAAATTTTTCCAGGGGGGTAATCCAGAACTCGCCTACTTTGCAGGGGGGTAAACACCATTTAACCCTAGTATAATTTAAAAGTTCTGTACTCTCTCAAAAATGATTTAAAGATAAATTTTTACTAATTTTAATAAAAATAAAAGTTATAATAATAAAAAATGAAGAACAAAAATGATATTTTAATAAAATTTACTCAAAATATGGTTTTCGTTCTGATCTAACTTGATGATCGGAGAAGGTTGGTGGCCAGCAAATCCGAAGCAGCAATCGTCCACCGGATGGGGGTTGTACCTGCAGGCTCTGATGCCAAAGTCAGGGAGAACACAGAGATCCAAGAAAGAATAGAGAGTGAGAGAGTGGAAAGTGATTGAATATCTGGCTCTTCTGTATTGGAGAGATTATATAGTTGCCCCTGGCGCTGGGTCAAATGTCTCATTAGTGGGCCGTGTTGAGCAGCCCACCAGAAGTGACTTCCAGGATAACTCTCTGGATAAACGGAAAAGTTGTTGCCAGCTGTTATCCTGAGTGAGTGGTTCCACAATCCTAGAAAGAGTAGATATGCTTAGTGGACTTGCTTGAGGAGCATGCGGGACACGTTGAGGAGCATGTCGTCCTAGCAGAAGTGGATTTGGCCAGCATTGGGCCCAGTCTAGAACACCTTCAAATTGAATCCATTTGTATTGTATATACAATAAGTAATTAGTTTAATACTCGGCAAATCATTTGGGGACAAATCATGGCTCCTTTGCAAAACAACGAAATCGCATTGGTTTTAGCATGTGTATACGAGATGATGATGGTCTATTTGTGCTTGCTAAAATAATGTGGTCCTCACCTATGTGAGGTGGATGTAGGAGAAGCTTTGAGATTGTTACACACTATTAATTGGGTGCATGAACTACAATTGGAAGGAGTCGATTTTGTGTTGGACGAAAAAATGTCATTGTTATTTTCAAAAAGGCCAAAATGATGTTACAAAATTTGGTGTTGTTTTGAATGAATGTAAACGTGTTTTTAATTTGTATTTTGAAAACTCTCATGTTGAGTTTAATAGGAGACAAGCAAATGAGCCAACTCGTGCTCTTGCGAGAGTAGCCACATCTTTAGCTAGCTTTAATATTTTCATTGATGTACCGAGATGTATCAATCATATTATTATGAATGACATGCTATATGCATTAAGTCAAAAAACAAAAAACATTTAAGAGCATCTTCAATGGTGATATCATTTTGGGTATCATACATTACTAATAATTGGTTCCTACAATGTCTTGTAATACTTATATATGCAACTCATACATATTTTGCTCCAATTATGATACCGTTTTGGGTATCATACATCACTAACAAGTGATCCTTTCTATATTTATTTTTTTAAAATATAAATATAAATTTATCTATTTTAATAAATACGTGTATATATATATATATATATATATATAAATAAATTAATAATTAAATATAATGAAAAATACAAAACAATTGTTTGTTAAATACACTGGTTAAATACCAAGGGAGGCTCGGATGCATGTGCAACATGAGCGATGACACAAGGCCTCCTGAAAATGAGAGCCTCAAAAAAAGTATACATGTGATAGTAGTATTAGTAAATTAGAGGTGTAAAATTTAATACATTGCAATAAAATGTAAGACTCAACAGTCAGGTCTAGTTTCTCTAAAAAAAGTAAAAGAAAAAGAAAAAGAATCGTAGATGTGTGAAGAGAGATCAAGAAAAAAAAATAGTGTAAGACATACAAACATATATCGACAGAATGTATTTTATTGTTATTGATTAGAATATGAATATTTTTTATGTTAATTACAATGATGGTTATTTAATGTTTTTATTTGCAATTTTTTAGAAAGTTTTTTTTTAATTGAGTGACCACTTTTTAAATTTGCAGATAACCTCCAAAAACTTAAGGACTGGGCATGTTAAATACATCGGTTAAATACACGGCCGGTTATTCAATAAAATTAAAAAATCAATTGTTTGTTATAAACTGAACGGGAGGTAACATCTACTAATAGTTTACCATTTCGTCTATTTACAACTTACAAGTGTGTTTTTTTACTATTGAATCATCAATAAATTAATTATAACATATCATTTTATTTTATTTTTTGGACCAAATAAGCTTAGAGCATTTCATTAATATATATATATATATATATATATATATATATATGATGAATAAAAGTGGGTATCTCAATGAAAATGTGAAAACTAAAGATGTGGTCGTACTCTTGCCAATGGAGCAACCCCAAGACTTCTCCCAAATCAACATGATGAATAGGTGTGAGCCACTCCGTTTTAGCAAGAACCAATCTACCCTTGATCATCTCTTAATTATACACATATATTTATTCCCACCTTGTTATGGTGTTTGAAAAATGACGCGTCAATGTTGCATATATGAATCTACCAACACTAGGTTTAGTCCAAACATGTATAATTTGCGGTTGATGATGATCTGCTCGTGTGTTTCAGTTGTTTTGAGCTTCTTTCCATGTTGTTATCATATCAATAGCAAGTGTTATTACAACACGGATAGGTTCCATATTATTACGCCATATCTTGATGTTCCTTTGTTGCCATATACTCCAAAGTAAAACCATAAATACCGAGCATTAATTGTTCTTCTGTCATTTAATTTAATTAATGGTGTAAATTTTTAATTCCATGATAAAAAATAATTTATAAATAAAGTAGATTTCACTCGTGCACAATTGAATTGACATTTGTACGAATATATACAGAAACTTACAATTTCACAAACATATGCTTTTATATATTGATGCATCAAAAAAATATGCTTGTATTGATTTGTACTTTCCGCATGCAGCCGGGTTGGTTACCATCAAGATGTGGGAATTAGATTTCCTGCTCTTAGAGATGGAAATAGGTTAAATCGAGTTAAGTTTTGTTAAGACTGAGTTTAATTAGTCTGTTAAAAAATCGAAGGTCTGAATCTGATATGTGGTATACCATAGGCTTATCTTTTAGGTTTGAGTCTGATTTTTTGAAAGTTTAATGTGGTCTGTTAGCCTAATTAAAAGCCTATTTCACTTGAACATATTTAAATAAATAATTATATATAGTTTTGCATATACACATATGAACTAATATGTTGGAACAAGAAAGGTTTTCCAAACAAACCCTATGAACTTAATGATGTCTTGATGATAACAAAGTATTATTGCTAAGATGGAGAACACTAATAATTTACTTGAGTGTGCAGAAAGAAAGAAGATAGAATTTGAGAAGTCAAGAATATAATATAAGCATCTGAATGAGTCAGAAGGTCTGAGTTCACCAAGAAACACTTTACAACCTTTCAGAGGACAAAGAGTCTCAGAAGTCAGAAGACTCTATCAGAAGCCATACAGTATGCACTCAGAAGCTACAGCGATCTTAATATCAACAACTCTAATAAGACAACGTCTCAAGATATTCCCGTTACGCTTAAAGATACGACGAGATGACCAATGCAAAGACAAATCCATGTCATCTAAATCAGTCAAAAAGGGAGTTGAAGACAACGGTAAAATATTACCTCTTCTGTGCAAACATCTACCTTCGAGGAACAAAGGAGCAGAAGTTGTTTGCCTATTTTAGGAAAACGACAAAGATAACTTTCCAGGCAAATTGATGTACTTTCAACGGTCACATTTCAAACGTCTCTATTCAAACTGTCTATAAATTGAAGACCTCTTTGAATGGACAAAGTGTCGAGAACGAACCAGTGCAGAAAAAGAAAAGAAAGATAGAAGAATTCGTTGAACACTAAAGCTCCTATCAACTGCAGAAAGAAGTGTTCTCACCAAGAGCTTAAAAGAAGATATCTGCACAAAGACTACAACTCTAAATTGTTTGAATTCCAAAATCAAGACTTTGAGTTTTGATTACATTTGTAATAGAGTTTAGTCAATAGGTGTAATTTAAGCTAGCCTATCGCTTTAGTACTTAAGCAAATTGGAAGTCTTTTGCCTGTGTGCTTGAGCAACTTGGAAGTCTCTTGCTTGTGTACATTTTGGAAGTCTCTTGCTTGTGTGCTTGAGCATTTGGAAGTCTCTTGCTTGTGTGCTTGAGCATTGTGAAGTCTCTTGCTTGTGTGTTTGAACAATTGTGTAATCTTGTGTGATTATAGTGAACTCTCTTGTAAGTACAAGGGGACTGGAATACTCTTGTTTTGTGAGGGGAACCAGTATAAATTATGTGTTTATCTCTTCCTTACTCTCTCTGTTTTGTTGATTGTTGTTTTGATTCCTCCGCTGTAAAATAGACTCTGATAGATTCGTGAATCTAGAAGAAATTTCAAATTGTCAAAACACAATTTAATCCCCCCTTCTTGTGTTTTTCACACTTTCATAATAAACCAATGTTATTTTGATATTTAACATGATATTTTATAGAATTTGACTATATATGTCATCATATTTCAATTCTAGTTTATAATAGTACATTTATATATGTGAAAAAACTAATATTGATTAATAAAGTTAAACTATTGAAAAAGTTAATAAATTTATAATTTATAAACTAATATTTATAATTTAACCAAAGCATGGCCACCTAATTAGATGGTCCTTTCATGAGATCATATATGAGGTTGCTAATTTATTATTATTATTATTATTATTATTATATATATATATGAGGTTGCTAATTTACACCCACTTAAAAATATTAAGGTGTAAATATCATCCTTCCACTATGTTAAGTATGTCTAAGATAAGGGGTAATTTTGTAATTTTATAGAAAAACCATAAAACACTTTTATCTTCCTTAAAATTTTCAAACAGTTTTTTACGATTTGCATAGTTTCTCTTTTCTTAAAACATATTTCATCACCTTTTTCTTACAAGCTTAATGTTTTTTTATTTATATATATAAAAAAAAAAATCAAAGCAGGCAAACAACATTTATAAATCCATAGAAGCTTGTTTTCATATTTTCATGGTTTTACGTGATTTTGTTTTATAATGATTTTACGTGAATTAAATATAATATAGATCGAGCATGTATAAAAAATAAAAATTTGGAGTATAAAAAAATAAAATACAAGTGTAGTTCACCCTTTAATTAAGCCGTGAATTTGAATATTCAAGTTTTTCTTTTTAGTAGATGAATATTCAGGTTTATAACCACAAATAACATTGGCTTATAGTTTTTTTGTTTAAAATATTAAAAAAGAAGAAGATGAATTTGGATTGTATATGTTTTTCTAAGTTGTCCTTTTTTTATTTCGTATGTTGTTTATTTAGGTTGCATATATTTATAATCATGTGGGTGTATATTAGCAAATGGCTGCACAACATTTAATAAAATTTACTTAACTAACCCTCAATTTTCTAGTGTAAAATAACTAAATGTTAAGGGTTTTTTTCCTAAAGTGAAAAGGTGTGCATTGCTAATTTACACCTTAATGTTTTTTAGTGGGTGTAAATTAGCAAACCTCATATATAAAGACAAAATACATACGTTTTACGTTTGTAATATGTAGATCTTTTAAAAAATTTAAGTAACAGATAGGTCATTTAAAATTTTTAAGTAACAAATAGGCCATTTAAGTTTGTAATCTGTAACATCTAGGTCTTTCAAGTTATCCTCTATTACTTAAAAAATAAGACCTAGATATTACATATTACAAATTTAAAGGATCTATTTATTGCTGAAAAAATTTAAAGATATCTAAATGCATTTTGCTTAAAATAAAAGAAGGTCCATATATAAATGATCATATATTCACGAGTCGGGTTAGATCAATTTTGATCAAATCTACTACCTCATCCGATTAAATATACTTTAGTTGGATTGGGTAAAATATCCACATTTTTTGTCAAATTTAAACCAACTAACTCGATGCTCGAGCGGATTAGTTTGGGTTGTTAGACATAATTTTTATAAAATTTCCAAAAATAATTAAATGACTTTTTATTTTATGAAAATTTTAATATTTAGACTAAATTTTACTATTTATATTTTTATCAATTGAATTTACTTTGACACTTCAATATTAACACATAAAAATATTGAAATATATTATTAAATATTAAAAAGATAACAAATTTTATCAACGGGTGTGATTTCAACTTTTTTATCTCTCTCTTTTTCTTAACGGGTGTGATTTCACATGTCACCGCAGGGAATCTATTCTCACTCCTAACACTCACATTATTTGATTTGTTTATAACAAATATATGACTCAATGAGAATAAGACAGAAAATTGGTAGTTATATGAGAACTCATAAAAAAAATGGTAATTAGATGATCAATTGCTTATTCTATTTTTATTTTGACAAACGTGATTCATTTCTTGTATATAAGAGTAGTGTTAAGGAATATTTCTGAAACACTTATTCGACAGATTGGTAGACCTAATTTTTTTTTTTAAATTTAAATGATATTTTATTCTATAAAAATTTCAATATTTAGACTGAATCTTACTATTTATATTTTTATCAGTTTAATTTACTTTAACACTTCAACCTTAATACATAAAAATATCAAAACATCAAAATAAATTATATAAATATTAAAAGGTTAACAAGTTTTATGATCACGATTTTGAAATCATAAATCTCTTATCTGAACTAAACCACGTTGAATTTAAATAGATTATTAGTTGATGTTAAACCCAAACTTAAATTAAATTATATTAAATTGAATTATAGGTTGAACGAATCACTCGTGCTTATATTAACACATCTTACTCTTAATACTCACATTATATGATTTGTTTATAACAAATATATGAGTCATCATGAGAATAAGACAGACAAATGGTAGTTAAATGGTCTATTGCTCCTTTTCATACATGACGATAAATGTGAACCCAGCTCCGATGTGTTTTTTTTTTTTTACAAACTTGAGGTCTTTTATCTATAAGATCATGCTAATAGATTTATTTATTTTTGAGTTAAAGATGCTTGTAACATTTCATTCATAATAATATGATTGATACATGTATGTGCATTAATGAAAATATTAGAACTAGCTGATGTGGCTACCCTCACAAAAACATGAGCTGCCTCATTTTTTGTCTCCTATCAAACTCAATATGAGAGTTTTCAAAATACAAACTAAAAACACGTTTACATTCATTCAAAACAGCACCAAATTCTATAACATCATTTTGGAGTCCAACACAAAATCAACTCCTTCTAATTGTAGTTCATGCATCCAATTAATAGCGTGTAAATCCACCTCACATATAGGTGAGAACCGCATTGTTTTAGCAAGCACAATTGACCCTCGTCATCTCATATGCACATGCCAAAACCAATGTGATTTCGTTGTTTTGCGAAGGAGGTATCAACATTGCATTTAAATCTTTCGGCTTCTAGTTTTTCCACCGAATTTCACTGTGACTGCCCTGTTGTTCATGCACACTACGGATATTTTCATAACACTTGTTAAACATATATAAAAAAAAAATCAAAATCAAAGTATTTAATGCATAATTTTTTTTTTGGTTTCCATCACCAATATCCGGCATATACTAGACTGTCTAATTTGGTTTAGAGGTCAGTTCTGACATCTAGTGGTTCTAGCCCCTTCAATCGCAGTTGCAGTGAATGGAACTGTGTTACTACCTTTCAAGTATAGCGTCAACCACCATTGGACCAACTAACGATTGATTTTAATACATAATTTTCTGTTAAAATATAAACTAATCATAGGAAATAATTTAAGATATTCTTGTCAAAAAAACTTAAGATATTCTAACCTAATATATAGAGAATATTATAAAATATAATGAGATACTTTTTTATATTTTAACATTTTTTCTTATTAATATGCTTAATTGGTTTTTCTAATTCACTTATACCATAGTGATGTCTTTATTACTAAATTTTCTACCAACAAAAAGAAAATAACATTTTACTGCTCTTTTCTGTTAAAGAGCTTTCATATGTATTGTAAAACAATTAAATCTAAAAATTATACTGTTGCCAGCGCTTTCACCTTAGATAGCACTTGAAGCATAGGAGGTGCCTTAGGGAAAAATAATTTGTCTCAAAATATAAATCCTTTTGTAATCTATTACTAGATGTGTTAATTATTCTTTTTATACAAAAAAAAAAAATCCTAATTAATCAACTATCTTTTGATGGCATTGATTAACTAAAACTATAACTAAAGATCAATTTTAGTACATCAATACTAAAATATACAAATTTAATAAATTACATAATTTTCTTAATGAGAGAAACCATCCAAAATTAATTACTTATAACAAGGGGTCAACAAAGGTAGCACCATCATCAAAAGTAATTGCATTGTCATGGAAAATATTATTGTCTCTGGCTTATTTGCTTAGAAGGAGAGTCTCTCTAATGCTCCTTGTTCTTTGTGTCTATGAGGAAGAAGGAGTTTTATCTTCATTTATTTGTTCCGTGTGAATCATGTTAAGCTATTTTGTTAGAGCTACAAATTATGCTATATTTTCAAATAAATCCGTTTTTGTTGGTTGAAAATATTAAAGTTATATCGATCTTATTTGTTTTGGGTTGAAAATATTAAAGTTATTTCATCGATCTTAGTTGTTAGAGCTAATACTAAAAATATTATTGGAGAAATTGAGATTCGAACTCCAAATTTTTTATTTTTCTCTATTTTTGTTCCATTGGTTAAGGTTGATTTTTTCCCATTGTTGCAATTTTGTTATTGGTTGGGAGGTCAATTATGCAATTTGAGTACCCTTGTCCTTTTATTTTATTTTCTATAAATTTTCCACTAAAAGAATAAATGTACTGAAGTAAATAGTACATTGTATTGTTAATTAAAATCTCGCATGGTCCACTCTGCCATTGGTTGTTTATATATATATATATATATATATATATATATATATATTATATATATTAGGATGTACTTCTCCTTTTGTTCTAAATTATAAATCGTTTTGATAAAAAAAAATTATCTTAAATTATAAGTTGTTTTATAATATCAATCAAACATTAATGTTATTAACCATTAATTACCTTCTCTTGTTTCAATTTTTTTATTTATTTTTTATATCATTAATGGAGGATAATTTTCCATAAAATTAAGTACACTCTTTAATTTATGAAAATGGACTAAATGACTTAATTTGGGATGGAGGTAGAATGATTTATCAAGCTAGTACAGAGCTTAGTATGTTTCTTTTGTTACATGTCAATGTGACATGTTATAGCGTGTTTGATTCACAAAATAGAATATACTGGACAGAACAATATACTGCAAAATAAGATCGTATAAGATAAAATAAAACTTTATCGAAGAGATACAGAGATAATATTTTTGGGAATCAAATATAAAATAGATATTTTTGTATTTTTTATAGTTGTACTATGGACAAAAAGTTATCATGTGGTTCAGTGAGGGACAAAAATTCTGATTTTTTCATATGTCTTACTACCCATATTCCCCAGTCCCATAACTAATTTCTAAATCAAACATGGTTCAATAAAATTTGTTCAATCATTATATAAAATAAACCTTAAACGCAACCTTTGATTCAAAAAAAAAATCAAACGTGCCCTTAGTATATGTTTCTTTGAAGCAATTATTGTGTGGACACCTCTTTTGTTCACTTTTTTTAATTGCACATTCAAAAAACTTCAAATCACAAAATTATATAAAAAATATTATTTAATTATTATTTTTTCTTCATTTTTTCTTATTTGTATGCGTTACCACCTAAGAATTGTTGGTTTTTTTGTTACATATCATGTGACATATCTTATCATATATACCCTATTTGTTTTTAATAATACTCCTTTTAATAATTTAATAATATAAGTTTATAAAAAATAACCTGTTCAAACTAATGCAGCGTATATACCATACAGGGACTTAAATTTCCTGCCATAATAAAATCACAAAATTATACGCAGTAATCAATCTTAATTGTTGATTTAAAATTAAATGTGTATATTTTATATATACTAAAATAATCACAACCACTCGTTAACATCGAACCGCTGTGAATGTAACTGCATTGCTGTAGTTACAATAGGCAATCTGTTTCCTACCAATATAATATATGGAAGGGAAGAAACCAAGATGCTTCTTCTCACTACACTTGTCATGAAGAAAAAAAATAGTATGAAAAGTACTCAATAATTATTATAATAAAAGACATTGCAATGTGACACATAGTGAACTAAGATCTATTTAATATATATTTGATGTGAAAATAACTTTCATGATCTACTCCTATAAATTGGGGTGAACAATAAAGCAAATAGCAAGAAGTCCATCCAAGTGTTAATTAATTTCTTTGGAGAAGTACTTATAAGTAAGTCCTTACACCTTAATTACATTCTTTCTGATTATTAATTCAAACTTTAATTAATATCCACTCCTTATAATTATAATGCATAATGTTTATGTAACTATTAGATCATGAAATAAAATCTATACTGAATGAATGTGTCTCCAATATTGATTCCATATATGGATTATGTGACTAATGTGTGTCCCCTAATTAATTAGTGCTAACACATTTTTTGCTTGCCCTGTTTATCTCAGATAATGGATTATGTTAGCAATGCAATGCTCCTTTTGTTGACATGCATTGTCACATACTTCATTGGCTCACTTTATGCAAGAAGCAGAAAATCAAGCTACAAGCTTCCACCAGGACCTTCCATTTTTACTATTATGTCACATGTTTTTGAATTATACTATAAGCCACAACAAACACTTGCTAAATTTGCTAAGTTTTATGGTCCTGTTATGCTTATTAAATTATGCACAGAGACCACTGTGATTATTTCATCATCAGAAATGGCCAAAGAAATTCTTCATACTAATGATTCTTTGTTCACTGATAGATCTGTTCCTCATAACACAACTACTCATAATCACAACAATTTTAGTTTAGTCTTTCTCCCATTTTCACCTCTTTGGCAACACCTTAGAAAAATATGTCATAATAGTTTATTCTCTAATAAGACTCTTGATGGAAGTCAAGAACTTAGACGTACGAAATTGAAAGATCTTCTTAATGATATGCATAAAAGCAGCTTAACTGGTGAAGCTGTTGATGTTGGAAGAGCTGCTTTTAAGGCTTGCATTAATTTTTTGTCATATACTTTTGTGTCACAAGATTTTGTTGAGTCATTGGATGATGAATATAAGGATATAGTGTCAACTCTCTTGAGTTCTGTTGGAACACCAAACATTGCTGATCATTTCCCTATATTGAAGATTCTTGACCCACAAGGCATTAAAAGGCACACTACTAAATATGTTGCAAAAGTGTTCTATGCCTTAGATATCATAATTGACAAACGAATGAAGCTAAGACAAAGTGAAGATTATGTCTCAAAGAATGACATGTTAGACACCTTGTTGGACATTTCTAAAGAAGATAGCCAAAAGATGGATAAAAAACAGATTAAACATCTATTACTTGTATGTATTTTTCTTCCTCAATCACTTTTTTGTTGTATGCCACAATAATAATCTATATGCTAAATTCTTATACATATATCAATCAACCTATTTTTTTAAATAAAATTGTAACATTTTATGATCTCATGAGATCTTTACTTAACATGTGACTGTTGTATTAGGATTTACTTGTGGCGGGAACAGAAACATCAGCATATGGATTAGAAAGGGTAATGACTCGACTAGTACACGATCCAAAGGCTATGTCAAAAGCAAAAAAGGAACTTGAGAAAACTATTGGAATTGGGAATCCTATTGAGGAATCCGACATTGATAGACTTCCATACTTACAAGCAGTAATAAAAGAGAGCTTGCGTTTACACCCTCCAGCTCCAATGTTGCTTCCTCGAAAAGCAAGAGTGGATGTAGAAATATCAGGGTACACAATTCCAAAAGGTGCCCAAGTTCTGATCAATGAATGGGCTATTGGTAGAACAAATATATGGGATGATGCCGATTTGTTTTCACCTGAAAGATTTTTAGGATCTGAAATTGATGTCAAAGGTCGACACTTTAAACTTACACCGTTCGGTAGTGGAAGACGTATATGTCCTGGATCACCACTTGCTGTTAGGATGTTACATTTGATGTTGGGGTCATTAATCAATTCCTTTAATTGGAAACTTGAAAATAATATGGAGCCTAAGGACATGAACTTGGACAAACCTCTAAGAGCTATTCCAATTCCAGTTGTTCAAAACAACATTAAGTAAACATATCAATGTTTGTGTGTTGGTTTGAATGTATTTTACTGTTTGAATTTCAAATTTCAATGTATGAAAATGTAAGCTTAAAAAATATATCGCTATGCTAGATAGGGTGCCTCAAATCTTCAAAAAAATCAATCGAATGCAGAGGGGTTGTAGAAAGGCCCGTAGATGTGCCCCTAATAATAAATTTGCTAAAAATTTCCCATTTTATGTATTTATTTTCGTTTAACAATTTTTATGTTTGATGGTAAATACTTTTTATGGTTTTATGTGTAGTTTTTATTTAATTTTCAGAACTTCATATGATTAGCTAGGTTTTCGGAACATTAGAATATTGAAAATGAGAATATTACTAATGATTTTCTTAACATGCGTGGTTTTTAGGGTGTTCACATGTTTGGGTGTCACATTCAATCAAGTGATCCAAATAAATCCAACGTGTATGTTATACCTAAATTTTTTAAAGTTTGGGATCCAACATGAATCAACCTGTTTAAATTTAAAGTGGCTTGGTTCAAGTAATAATTATGAATCCAACTTGTTTAAACAAACCGTTAAAAAAAATTATAGTATAGTTTAAAAAAATTATGCGTTAATTTAGTATTTCACGTAAATTTAAGTGTTAAATTTTTTTATGCAAGTGTTAAAATTTTAAATAGTAAAATTTAATCTAAATGCTGAAATTTTAATGAGAAATATATTGTGGTTTAATTATTTGTAGTTAGTTTGAAGGGAAAAAAATTGTCTAATCCTTTGTAACATTAGCAAATTTCGGATTACTCTCCTATAATATTTTTTTGGCAATTCTAACTTTGTGCTGTGAAGATTCACTCCTTTTGGTTTCTCACTTAATTAGTGTTTTTTCGTATAATGTTAGCCAATTTTTGGTTTATGCTCTTACTAAGTATGCTATGTTATCATTTATGTTCGGTCATAAGCCAATATTTTTAAAGAAAAATTAAAACGACATAATTTTCACATTATATTATTGGAATTACAAAAAAAATTAAAAATAAATAAACCGAAATTCGCTATTATCACAAGGTAAACATGCTAACTCTATTTAAAGTGAGTGCATTGTTTTTATATACCTCGTTGGCCATTGTACATTTCTTCTCATATTGGACTAACTCTTTGGAACTTGGACTTAAAAATCTACTATAAAACTTGTGAAAAAGTTGGGTCAAATGTTACCCATTTTATGGTACATTCTATATGATCGAGGTTTAATGTTGTTGGTGAGAAATAGATATCTTTGGAGAGAATTAGAGACAAGGTCACCGGTAAATCTAAGGGCATGTTTGATTCCCTTTTCAAAAACAGTTTTTTAGTTTTTAAAAATTAAAAATTAAAAAATTTGATTGGTAATACAATTTTATAAAACTGTTTTCAAAAACTGTTTTCTATTTATCAATTTTCAAGACTAAAAATGTAAAACAAGTTCAAGAAATTTTGTTTTTCTCTATTTAAAAACAGTTTTCTAAAACACTTCTATAAAACACATTTTAAAAATTAAAAAGCAAAATTGTTTAAATTTCAAAGTAAAGAGGTGCAAAATGGTACTCTTTACATATGCATGGAGAGTTGTTTTAAGACTTTATCTATAATAATCAATTCAACCTAAAACAAGCTGCATGAAGCAGCTTCAACTCGAATAAATTTTGAGGAAAAGAATTGCCTTTACAAATAGAATTATTCAAACATTTTATCTAATAGCATTTTTCATTTTTTGACGCAACTAATTATAGCATGTGTTAGATCACATTAAACTCACATTGACCATAGTAAACTCACGTTTCCAACATTAAACAAAACATGGGTTACATCTTATCTATATACATATAGCATGTGTTAGAGGTTGTGTTAAAGGAGGGATATGTAGACATGCATGTGATGGATAGGGTCCAATTACATTGAATGATTTTGATATTCCAAGAGTAAAGTGAACTCAATAATTTAAAATTTAACTCTGGATAAATAAAATCTGGTCAAGAATTGTTCCCACAAAAAATCGAATTCAGTTATTATTGGTGATTTTTTTGTTTTCACCACAAATATTCGGCCAACTGGACCGTCTAATCTGTTCCAGAGTCAGTTTTAGCATCAAGTTGTTTCAACCCTCTTTCAATTGCAGTTGTAAGATCGAACTGTAGTCATTTCTACCAAGTTAACGTCAATAATTAGTAGATATTATAGGTGATTTGTACAAACGAATAGTACACGTAAATTCACAAACATTAATGTTTGTAGTGATGTATCAAAAAATATGCGTATTGATGCACACAAAAAATATGCTTGTGTTGATTTGTACATTCCGTAGTCGGGTTCCCCTCAATTAGTTGTTCCACTTGCCTAATCATGTTGTTAACATGACTGTTGACCAAATCCCTATCAATCAATATTATATTATTTATTACTCTCTCCGGTCCTTAATATAAGAAAAAAGTTACTTTTAGGATATACTGAAATGTATTTAGTCTATCATAAAGTCTAAATACATTAATATTTTAATGTATCTAAAAAATCAATTTCTTCTAATATCAAGTACCAGAGGGAATATTAAGAAAAATATGGTTTAACTACCTAAGTCCTAAGCAAACACACCTATGTATTGGTCCTTTCATTTGCTTAATTTATCTTATTTTTAAGAGTTGAGTTTGATTTTGTTGTTTATTGGTACTATGATGAGTTTTATTTATCTTTAATATAATGAAATTTTACTTTTCGCACCCCCGACTTACATGTGCGTCTCTTGATATTTCCAATTTACTTTGTTCGTTATTTAGAATGGGAATGTGTAAATAGCAAAAATTGAGGGGAAAAAAAGAGTTCGCTTTCTAGGATACAAACTACAATCCAAGTTCGTTTTCTAGGATGTAAACTACGAACTGAATTCGCTTTCTATGAATCGAATCTTATAAAAATCAAATTTTTTGTCCTCTTCATCCTTCTCTCATCTTCCATAAAATCATTTTGATTACAACACAGTTCCCAAGTTAAAGTGTGAACCGTTCATTCACACCCAAGAAAATATTTCGAATGGAACATTGTATGAGCGAGTGATAAAAAAAAGAGATTTCAATTTATAGAATTATACGGTGTGTGTGTGTGTGTGTGTGTGTGTGTGTGTGTGTGTTGTGTGTTTTTATAAGGTTCAATAGTTAAAGTGCAAACTGATCGCACTTGCTAAATAGCGAACTATGCTTTTAGTTCACGCATTAAATAGCAAGTGTCAATATTTTTAACTCAAACCCAACTTCTGCGCTTCCATAGATGAAAAAAATCATGAAAAAAAGGTTCGCTTTCTAGAATGCAAACTACGAACTGAGTTCACTTTCTAGGATGCAAACTACGAACCCAGGTCGCATTCTAGAATGCGAACTCTTTTTTTCATGATATTTTTATCTAAGAGGCGCAGACGTTGGATTTGAGTTAAAAATATTGACACTTGCTACTTATAGTGCGAATAGTGCTCGCATCCTAGAAAGCGAGGGGGTTATACTATGGACATTTCAGGGGGTGAGTGAGGAATTTTAGGGGGCGCGAAATGCAAATGTCTAATATAATAGTTGATGTTCTGGAGTGGGTCCTAAGTCCAATAACTTAGGAACTTAACTGAGGAATTGTAAAGTTAGTATTCGTTATAATGTTATTCACGACTGGTGCACCGCGAAAGACTTAATGTCAGATAAAGCTTATGTTATATTTTACATCAAATCTATTATTTTACCATGTCTTACAATTTGTAATTTGGATATCAAAACATCGATCTAAATTAAACCGCACTAAATTGAATTAAATCGAATTTTTTTAATTAGACATCCAAAACCAAATCATGAGTAATGTTATCTTTGAATCATATAAGTTTTGCTTCAAAACCAACCCAAAACGAATCTCGAAACATCCTTCCGACAATGTGAATTAATTTTGCACTTATATCAGATAAAATTTACTATTTTGTAACCTCACTCTACTTTTGCAATAACATTTTAAAATTAATAGTTACATATGTCCTAAAAAAAAGAGAGTTGTGTTTCACCCAACATCACTCTTACTTTTTGTTCGCCATAAATAGCAATGTTGTTACGCCACATTAGGTTTGGTCTAGTGATAAAAAAAGTTTGAATAGTATACAATGAAATCTTAATTTGTTGAATGTCTGGTTGTGTTGTTGGAGTTTGTTTGAAGTCTTGCACCGCAAGATTCTTGGGCTGTTAAGCGTATAAGTATGCGATGACAACCTCACCCTACAAGCTACCTTTTGAGATGAGAATGAGATCCAAACATATTTAGCACAATTCGCATTAGCTCTGTTGTGCACACACAAAAAAAATACTAACAATGTTGATAACCTTAAAATCGTTTTAAACAACTAAATATGAGGAAGGACTTGACCTAGTGGAAGAAGACCAACGTACCATTCGAATGAGACCATCTACTTAATAAGATCCATGTAAGTATGTGTTGGAACAAAGAACACATTCATGTGTGAATTGAAAATAAAATATTGAGTCCAGCATTGGGTAGTAGAACATATTAGTATGTCTTATATACTAATGTGTATTTTGAGAATAAAAATAATAAAAGGTAGACTCTACATATTATTATTAGCACATTATCTATGTTGTGTGAACTAACTTAGGCTACTAAATAATAGGAAAAGTAGTAGAAAAAGTCAGAACATATGTGTTCCTAAATATTCGGCCACATCACATCACCCTTAACTAAGTCATGAGTATGATGTCAATTTTATAGGACATAAGTTGGGGGCATTTTTACTTGATAAAAATGGCACGTTCCTATTAAGAAGGAGATTAGTTGTTTTCTTTTACACACACTACGGCCGCCAGATAATTTTTAGAAAAAAAAAACCAAGTGACAGCATGTGAAGGTTGGACCTATGGAAAACAATCATCACCAACCACTTAGCCTTGAGCACTCACTGGAATTCAACAATATTGGCGTGTAGAGTTTAAGAAGATCAAGCTACATCATTGCTATTAGGAAACACATAGCACAAGGTTTTCTTACTAGCCATGATAGCATTGGTATCATGCGAGAAACAAAGTTACGAGCTTAAAGTAAAAGGAGGAGAATTAAGAGGAAGACACAATTGTAGAAATTAACATCTATATCCTTCATAGGTATGATGAAACGGAAACTTTCCTCACCAGGTTCATATATTTCTAACTATATATTTCACTTTTATGTTTCTGAAAGTATGTTATGTAGACATAAAAATTCAGAATTGTGAAGAACCTTTTAAAGGTTATGAAATTATTTTTTATCCTATCAACCAATCTTTATATATCCGTCCGTAATAAAGCAATTGGTTTCTTTATATGGATATGCAAGTTAGAAAGATTAATTTTAAATTTTGTTCCAAATTATTTAAAGAAGAATAAAGTCTATTATTTGTATTGTGTGATACTAATACAAGTATTAGTATTAATTCGTTTTTGAGAAGTAATGATAATATCACTAGTTCCTTCAAACTTATAAGAATGGTCATAATACCATATTCCCTTTGTTTTAAGAATGGTCCAAGTACTATATGAGAATGGTCTCAGTATCATATTAGAGTGGTCATAGCACCATATTAGAATGGACTTAAAACCATAGCGCACTGGTTTTAGTACCATATTGAGGGTGTAATTCTTGCCCGATATCTACAGTGCAGTACTTATCGGTATCAGTAGAACTGGGCTGTTTTATCCTGGGGACTTCGTGGTTGATCGTCTGCCTTGCATAATTTTGGGCCGTGCCGCGAAACGTCTTAAAGAAAGCGTATCGACCCGCGACTCAATCCAGTAATCTCTTCGGTGGCTGAAAAATTATTTTAAATGATTTTGGCTAAATTGCATTTTTGGCCCCTTAAGTTTTAGAAAGTTGCGATGTTGGCCCCCTATATTTTAAAATTGCACTTTTGACCCCTATCTTTAACCTCATTTGCAAAAGGTCAATTTTGACCAAGTCAGAGTTGATGTGGCAAGTCATTTAAGTGATTCAGCTGCCACATCAACATTTTTTGTCATCTTATAATTTTTATAAAAAAAATCACATTTGTAGTTTAGATTCCAATACTGTATATCGATTATGCAATGCCAAGTTTTGCATTCTTAACTCCATTTGGAGAGTTTTCGATACTTGAATCAAATTTTCATTTGTAGCTTATAATTTTAAGTTGGACCCTATCAGAAAATTACATTACTTTTGAGCTTCTGTCCATTATTTTCAAATCAACTTTTTGTGTCGCAGTTATATTTTTCATTCTCCTGATCTCAGCCTGGAGATATGTAATAATATTTTCAGAATTCTCAGGCGCCAATTGAGATAACTCTTCCGTGTTTCATCAATGTATTCAAAGATAATCAATGGCTCTGCAATTGATTTCTGGCCATGAACAAGAATTAGAACTTTTGTTTCATTTCATTTCAATTCACATGTTTTTCTCCGAAAAATCTACTTCTACATAAATATATAAATGTTCATTTGCATGTTAGTTTATTTTTTGTTTCATTACATATGTATGTGATATGTGCAATTACAAAATGGCATTGGGGTCTAGAGATATAATCAGAAGTGGCGAAAATGGATGTGAATAACCAGAAGTCTTAGAACCACAATTTTCCTTGAATGCTACACAAAAGGCAAAGCCTAATCTTTCGATTTCATTTCAATTCCCAAATCCTAAAACCTCTTGATTATACTCACCAACTACAATTATGTTATCTGTCAATTTTTCCTAAATTCACTTTGAAGGAGACATGACTTTTCCTTCCCATTTTTTTATTTGTTATAAATTTATTAGGTGGTAAAAGAAGTTGATGTGTCAGCTGAGTCACTTAAGTGACTTGCCACGTCAGCGTTGACTTGGTCAAAATTGACATTTTGCAAAAGGGGATAAACATAGGGGGCTAAAAATGCTATTTTGAAAGTTAGGGGGCCAAAATTGCAACTTTCTGAAACTTAGGGGGCCAAAAGTACAATTTAGCCAATGATTTTTTAACCTCAAAAACAAATGTATGTACTATACCCACATAGGACATTTCGACCTTATAGCGTCACATGTTGTCTATTTATTTACGGTATAAAAAAATTGGACCTCATGAGAAGCGTGATCAAGAATTATCAAAGTAAAAGACAACAATACCATCAATGATATTCAACTATTTTTATCACTCATTCACTTTAATATTATCATGAAAAAAAAAATCTTTTCATAATTTATTTTGTCATTACTGTATATGTATAGTGTGCAAAATGATTAATTATATGACTTTGTTATTTTTTAGGGGGCATTGGAGGAATAAAATATGTAAGGTTGATCTAAAATCACATGCTGTGGAAGGAAAGTACAAATTGGAGCAATTTTCCCATAACTTACTGAGGATGAGAAAAATGTGGAGGGTATTACTTCACTCCAAACCGAAATAAACTAAAAATGACCAATTGGTATAATCTTTAAGAGAATTGAGAATTTTTAAGCAAGTGGTTATAGCCCAAATCTTGAGCATAAAAATTAATTAGTTGAAAAGAGAGAATTCATCTTTATATTTTATAGATCTTTTAATATATAATAATAGTTACTGTTATATGGCAGTAAAAACTTTGTACATATATGTACCAAAAAAAAAAAACTTTGTACATATTACATGGTAATTAATCTAAATAGATTAATTGATTTTTTTATGTATTTGATTTAACATTTGAACTAAATATATTCAGTTTTAATATGTTTTATTATAAAGTGCAGATATTTGTAGACCTAGTAATGCTATTTATAGCGAAGCCAATCTCACGAAATTATCACGAATTCATTGCACTACTATACATTAGGCATTAGCATTGTATTATACCTCCAAAAAGAAAAATAGCATTGTAGCATTGTACTAATTATTACCAGAAGTTTTTTAAGTTATATTTTTATTATAGGATTAAATATGTTTTTAGTCTCTACATTTTATATATGAAATTATTAAGAATGATCCCTACATATTAAAAATGGTAAAAAAATATTCATAAATTTTCTGTTATCAAGATTAGTTCAATCCGTCAAATTTTTTCTATGTTACTGATGGAAAGCTTTTGTGGCATGGAAAAATAATTGTTTATGTTTAGGGTTAAATATATTTTTACCCTATATTTTGCGAAATTGTCAAGAATGGTTCTACAATTTATGCCACATAAGCTTTCCGTCAGTGACATGGAATTTTTTTTACGGATTGGACTAATCTTGATAACGGAAAATTGTATGGGATTTCTTTTGACCATTTTAAAATGTAGGGACCATTATTGATAATTTCGCAAAATGTAGGGACTAAAAATATATTTAACCTTTTATTATATATGTTTGGGTTAATAAGTTTTTAGTACTTATAAATATCTTTAATTTTGTTTTTTACCCATATCGTTAGTTGATCCATTGGTGATTGATATTGGAATTGGTAGGGAGGACCACAATTCGATTCCCCACAATTGCAATCGATGAAAACTTGAATCACTTGATAATAGAACTAACTCCAAAATCAAATTAGACGGTCTAGTAAACCGAATATTAGTCGTAAAAAAAATAAGAACAAAAAGAAAGAAAAGAAGGATGGTACTAACGCGTACTCCTATAATCAGGGGCGTCTCCGAGTTTTTGGAGGCCGTGTGCAAAAATATAAAAGTGGCCCTTTAATAAAGAAACGTAAATTTTTTTTATAAAAAAAACATCATCGATTTAAATTGCAAATAACATAAAAAATATAATCATTCTTGTAATTAACATAAAAAGATTTCGTTGTCTAACAATAACAACAAAATACAATATAGATACTTAAAACGAGTCTTCGTATTCTATGTCATTGTTCCTTTTTTTTTTCTTTACAAAAACTGGGTCTGAACCTAACAGTATTATAATATAATTATTTTTTACACCCCCTTATTTACTAATACTATTATCCTGTAAAAAAAAATTTTGAGGCCCTTATTTTTAAGAGACCCTATGCCATGGCACATGTTGCCCATGGTATAGGGCCGCCCCTGCCTATAATTTATTGTTTGTCTGATACATGCCCCCACATATGTTGACTAGTGCCTAAACGCATTACCTAGTAAACAAAACGCAACATCCATACGTTTGTGAATCTATCGTGAAATATTTTTGTGATATAAAGCATTTTCCTTTGTAGACATGTGACTATTTATGAGATTTTGTGGGTATTTGCTGATATTTACGTTTACGGGTATGTATTTTTTTCCCATCCTTGACGTATACTCCCTCCGGTCACATTTATAAGCAAAAAAACACTTAAAATTTTGGTCACTATTATAAGCAAAAGTTAACTACTTTTACACTAATTAATACTGTTATTCCTAATATACCTATACTTTTCAAAAGGTGCATGTGATTTCCAAGAAAAATAAGGATTATTTCTATAAATTTATTCATGTTTTATATTAAATCAAGAAACTTAATTACACTTAACTAAATTTCTTAAACACTGTGTAGGTAGTTTTTTTTTGCTAATATATGTGACCGGAGGGAGTATGTCATACTATAGAGTTAATTAAACCTTTACCATCTAACTGCAACATTAAGTATCTATCTATCTATAATATATAATTAATATATAAATAGTGTACATGTAAAAAAATGGTGCGATGTAACATTCTCCTTAATTCTATTGATAAAAGAAATAGTTAAAAACCTCAAAAAGTCCGGTCTAGTGGTAAAGAGACATGTCTTGAATTCGAGAGATTTTGAGTTCGAGCTCTGCTAGTGTCACTCCTACATATTCAGCTGTTAGTAACATTTTTCATATAACTGTTTACGTGGAAAAGTGGTAAACAACCGCTAGTTTGAGTATTTTACACTCGCGAGACCAACTAGAAATCTCAGAACAATTTTGTGTTTAGTTTTATGGAAAAATGTTGTTTTTTAATCAAGAAATGATGAACACTCTTGAGTTTTTGAAACTTGTAGAGAAATAGAGTAAACTAACCGTTTGAATCGCCTCAAACAATTAAGTTTTAATGCAAGAACATAAAACATAAACTTAAAAATTTGCAGAAACAATAAATTGCATTGAATCGTAAATGGCAAATACAATAAAAGTGGTTCACAATACATACGTAGTTCTCTCGAATTCCTTTCGTTCTAATGCGAGTACTTGGAATTTTAGAAGAACAGTTCGTATGAAAATATTGCGACCTTTGTTTCTTCAACAAAAAAGCTATATATACTCCTAGACTAAGGTAACTGCTTCCTGATGATCTGGACGGCTCCAAACGCTCTTCGCTACCCACAATCTCCACTTCTTTCGCGCGCTACCTTCAAATCGAATTACTGGGCCTTGTGTGTTGGGCTGAGTTTCGGAGGCCCAATCAAACAACCTTCCTTCGTTTCGATGCCCAACACGCTCGAACCCTACAGTTTTTCCCTTCGACAGAACCTTCGAAACTGCGAACCAACATTTAACTCTCATATCACTTCGATGCATTCGAATGTTAGCACAAAATAACGTTTTTGTTTAAGTAACTATTATTTTTAAACATTTTGGTGCATACGTATTTATTGGACCGTCAAAATAAACATGTACCAAATTTACACCCAACAGTAACACTTATAAAAAATGTTACCAATATTCACTAAAATCCATTAGAAATAACTTAAATCACTTAGCCAACTAAATTTTCCATTTGATTAGTGAATTTTTTTTCTCACTTTCCAAACCCCAAAACTTGCACAAAGAGAAAAAAAGCCCCAAATTCCCGCTTGTTCTTCATCCATTCTTCTCAATCCATAGCGATTCATTCTTTCCAATTTCGATCTGGTTTTGTTCTCCAGAGCGACGGCTTCTCTCTCCGCCGCCTCACTCAGTGAAGAGCGCTTCCTCTTTCCTTCGCTGCCTCTATCCGGCCGCCGCTTTCGGTGACGAA
Organism: Trifolium subterraneum; assembly: GCA_951799995.1. Lineage (NCBI taxonomy): Eukaryota > Viridiplantae > Streptophyta > Magnoliopsida > Fabales > Fabaceae > Trifolium > Trifolium subterraneum. The sequence goes on along the minus strand of OX637463.1, from coordinate 9,088,896 downwards.
ACTTTCGAGTTCGATCTCTGCATCTCGCACTTGGTAATCTTTCGAATCCGTTCAAATTTTTCCTTGTTATTAAACCTTCTTTCTCAATTTCTATTTCAATTACTAATTCTCATTGAGTTTCAATCAATTTCTATTTCAATTTCAAACTTAGGGTTTCTTGCAAAGTATCTTTTCATTTTCTATTTCTATTGCAATCTCTCTTTCGATTTTATTTTCAGTTTCAATGAATTTCTATTTCAATTTCCAACCTAGGGTGCAAACTTAGTTGTTGTTATTGATATTTATACTTAAATGAATGGATTTGTTTGAGTGTTGAGTATATGATGTTATAGTATATAATTATATATTTCTTTTCAATCTCATTAAGTTGTTGCTGCATTAGTAAATTGCTTTTGTATTTGTACAGATTGCAATTTGCTGTTGTTTTCATGTCTATGCCTAATTATATTGCAATTTGCTGATGTTTTCATGTTTATGCTTAATTAGATTGCAAGGTAACAATGCATTATTTGTCCCCGATACAAGTAAAATCATCTTGACATGATGACCTGATGAGGGAGATATGATCTAATTTTCTGTACTGCATTGAATCGGTACTGTAGTATTGTTGTTGGTTATTGACTTATTGTGTTTACATGAATTTTTCGTTGACTCGTACACTAACTGGTTTGAGTCGGTGTTTGATGTTAGATCTTGACTCACATTACTAGATTCGTGAGATCTTGCTTCTCAAGTCCATTGGGAACAAAGGGCTGGATATAAATAGCTGCAAACAGAGGGTTATTATGCCTAGCACAAAGTGGGAACAAATGTAATTCTTTTTGGCCACCCAACTTTTCATTTTGCTTCATTTTTTTCCTATGTCAGCGTAGCCTAAGCTTACCCTACAACAGGTATCACTCTCCATCTATAATTTCTCTCTTTTCCATCATAAATATTTCTTTTAATTAACTAACTATAACTAACCTCTTTTTTCTATTCATTTATTTGTGTTATTTATTGGTAATTTTGAAGGGAGCAATAGCATATTATATCATGGTTCAAACATGTTCAGGTAGATTGTATGTTTAAAATATCGATTGACTAATGGAGATAGCATCAATCATGTATCAAGTAGGTCTGTAGGTGTATGAACTAATGGAGATATCAAGTAGATTATTTTTGTGCTTACCTCAATTATCTTAATGGACAGATCAAATGTATGATAGGAATTTCATTTTAAGTGAAGCAGAGTATCCGATCGGCGCTGGTAACTTCTTATTACCCGCTTTACAACCTCTTGCTTAGTCCCTATTTCAACTCATTCTTGATTGAACAATGAGTTGCTAGTAACATTTAGTCATCTGAGATATAGTAACATTTATTAGCCTCTTTGGTAACATTTTTAAGTAACATTGAGTTGCCAGTAACATTTAATCATGTGAGATATAGTAACATTTATTAGTGTCTTTAGTAACATTTTCAAGTAACATCTGTAACAGATCCTGCAACACCTCACTGTGTTCTTAATTCACTTTGTTCTTAATATATTTGCTAGGAATTAGCTACCAAATAGGTAACATTTTTTGAATGTTACTAATGATACTCTAAGGTTTACTAAAACCCTTTAGTAACATAGGCTTTATGTAACTTTTTCTAAAATGTTACTAAATCTAATTAGTAACATTTAGTAACATTTTTTTGGATTTAGTAACATTTTTTATATGTTACTAAATTCCATATTTGTTGTAGTGTGTCTTTGAATGGAGGTAAATCTAATTATCTTTGTAAGCGCTCTTTGAGCCCTAAAGACTTCCCTGTCTTGGACACACTATCTCCTCACCCTAAATTTTATTATAAAAAAATAGTTGAAAATGAATAAGTTAGTTGATGAGTAGATGAATTTATAGCAGATGGATCAATATATTTGGTAAATGCCCAACAAAAAAATATTTGATAAAATTAATAGTTGAACTAACCGATAAATATAAAATAACATATAAAATTTATTTTCCAAATTGGAGAAAATATTTGAAGAAAAAGGATATGTTATATATAAGCTATAAAACATAGAAGCCACTTAAAGTAGTACGTCAAAAAATCTATAAACTTGTGAGAAAAAAATTAGGCTTTAATGCGGTTTTGATCCCCCTATTTTGAAAAACTTAAACTTTTGATCCCCTATTTTAAAAGTCAACTTTTTGATCCCCCTATTTTGAAAAACTTGAAGTTTTGATCTCCCAACTCATTTTGTTCAAATTTGTGATGATGTGTCAACCACATTGATGACGTGGCAGTGTCTATGTGTCAACCTCATATTTCATGTCATTATTTTTTAAATAAAATATTATTTTTAATTTTTTTTAAATCAGTTTTTTTTTATCAAATCCTTAAATCAAATATTAAAACAATATATTTAAATCAATTTTTTTTTATCAAATCTTTAAATCAAATATTAAAACAATATATTTAAATCAAATATTTTTGTTGATCAAATCTTTAAATCAAATATTAAAACAATAAAATAATTAATTAAATAATTAACAATAATTAAAAAACGCGGATAATCAAAAGGGAAGAATTGCAGAAGAATCAGGCACGCACAAATAGTAACTCAGTTCCCAAATCATGGAACCCTAGCGCCACCTATCTTCGACGATCTCTGTCTCAATCTTTCATCTTCTTTGATTCATCATCACGCTCGTGTTCATCATTCATCAGCATGTTATCAATTTTCTGTTTGATTCATCATCCGCTCGTGTTCATCATTACGCTCGCTTTACAAGATAATATTCTGAAGTCATCGCAAAGTTGAACAAGAAGATGGAAAACATGAGTTATTGTATGAGGTATGTTTGTGGTATTCACTTATTTTAGTAGTTTTTTTGTTTGACAGACACTTAATTTAGTAGTTGTTATGGTCCATATCGTCTCTTTTGGTTGTCTTCATTTAATAAAAGTTATGGTCCTCCATTGTTACTTAGTTGCTATTATTTTAATAGTGGTGGTGGACAAAAAAATGTTTAGGGTTTTAGTGTTTGATTCCATTTTGAAAGAAACATGTCCAGGGTTTTATATGACAGTGTTTTATTATTGTTTGTATAGGCCATCAGAGAAACAGGCTAAAACAAGGGAAAAAGAACCAGGAGTAAGTGAAAAGGAACCTGAAGACTTAAGTGAGGATGATTCTGAATATGTTGCTAGTGAGAGTGATGTAGATGATGATGATGAGAATTGGATTGTTGTTAGTGATTTTTAATTATATATTTGAGTAATTTATTGGATTTTAACTATATATTTGTGCAATTTAGTGATTTTAATTATATATTTGGGTAATTTATTGAATTTTAATTATATATTTGGACAATTTAGTGATTTTTAATTATATATTTGAATAATTTACTGATTTTTAATTATATATTGGGATAATTTATTGATTTTTAATTATATATTTGAATAATTTACTGATTTTTAATTATATATTGAGATAATTTATTGATTTTTAATTATATATTTGAATAATTTACTGATTTTTAATTATATATTGAGATAATTTATTGATTTTTAATCATATATATTTATAGAGGTTAATTTTACTGTTTTTTAATTATTATTAATTAATTAATTATTTTAATTTTTTAATACTTTTAATGCATAATATTTTATTTTAAAAAAATAATGACATGGAATATGAGATTGACACATAGACATTGCCACGTCATCAATGTGGTTGACACATCATCACAAATTTGACCAAAATGAGTTGGGGATCAAAACTTCAAGTTTTTCAAAATAGGGGGATCAAAAAGTTGGCTTTTAAAATAGGGGATCAAAAGTTTAAGTTTTTCAAAATAGGGGGATCGAAACTGCATTAAAGCCAAAAAATTATAAGCTCATGAGAGAACGATTGTTACCAAAACAACTATATCTCTTTTGGTTTACGAAATTATCCACGGAAAAATAGTGATTAAACAAACATATCCACAGCAAAGGAATTGGATCCACTCTTTTTCTTTTCTCTTATTTCTTTTCCAACTTTCTATCTTTCTTTTAATTTTACTTTCGCTTGATTATATTATTACTTTTTAATGAAGAGAGATATTAAGAGAGATAGAAAGTTATGAGAGGAAATGAGATAAAAGAGAATGAGAGGATTCAAGTCTCATATTGAATCTTATAGCTGGTCAATCAATATCTTAAGTGGGATCGGTATTATCACATCATCTGAAATCAACTCACTATCATTTTTTTTTTCAAATAGTACAACTCTTAAAAATTCATATTGGATTTGTAATTTTTTCTCTCGGTCGCCAGCAACTTCTTTTTTATTCTTTGTTTCTCTTGGTTTATCAATTAGAGAGTGGTGATTTAGGATCAATTTTGATCCGGAATCACCCATATTGATTGTTTTCTATTTCTTTTTATTTAAATAAGTGATATCCACATATGTTTTATGTTTTATTCGAGTCTCTCTTATGATTTTTTTCATCTGGTGTTGTTTATAGCTTGTCTTAGTGCGGAGTATTTGTTTTGATTTTTTGTCTTAGTACGGTGTGTGTCTCGTCTTGGTACGATGTTTGTTTTTGTTTAGATTTGCAGGTTTGTTTCGATCCAAATTCAGTGTAGACTCAATGACTTTAGCATCGTCAACTTGCATATCCAGATACATAATTATTCCAAATATTTGAAGATTGTCATGTCAATTGTAGGTTTTGTCATAGACATTAGGCCGTTTTATGCTATTAACTCGGATGTTGTCAACTTGTTTGCAGATTCATCCTTATTAGTTTTTAGCGAACTTGAATATGTAATGATTTCAATTGATGTATTCTCTATAAATTTGAATGAATGAATAAATATTGTTGCTTTTGAGTAAAAAAAAAAAAATCTTGTAGCAATTTTATTGCTTTCATAATTTAGCTTAGTTTTTCATAGTTGTTTAGGTTTTAGCTTTGGAAGTATATCAATTAATGCTTTTATTCATTGAACTTCAAATTCTCCCCTGAATTATTGTAACTTCACTCCTCCATATCATCATCTCAAAAACACCACATCATCTTCATTATATCGATCCCACCTACATTCCTCCATTTTATTCCACTAATACCCCTTTTACAACATCACTCTCATCTACTGGCCTTACTCACATAATCCCCTTCCCCCAACTTCCACCAATTTACAGCTCTAACTTTTACCAAGAACCAATCAACCAACATTCTCACCATGGTTATCAATACTCTTATTCACACCATGTTGAACCAATTCAAAATACATAAATTATTCAAAAAAAAATATGGATGAGAAGCTTAAAAGAAAAAATCTACAAATAAATTTATAGAGATAACAAGATAAAGTAACTAAGAAATAAACATAAATTCATTCATTTTCATCCATTCATCTTAAATGTGATCAAGAGACAAAGTAACTAAGAAATAAACATAAATTCATTCATTTTCTTTCATTCATCTTATAATGTGACCAAGGCTGTGTGTACCGATATAAATTTAATAAACTCAACAGTTTGATTGAAAGTTTATATCATATAAATAATTTGTGTAAAATTTCGCATAAATTCAAAATCATTTAATATGTTATTGAGATATCTCAAAAGTCACACAATCCTTGTCCGACTCTAAATCCGTCTCTGGCAGCAGCAACGGTCCTCTACTACGATACGATACCAGTACCAAGTACAAAACCACCAACAAACAACTCCACAAATAATTGACACTAAGGGGTGCGTTTGATCTGCTAAAAAACAAAGGACAAGACATGACAACTTCAGTTGTACTGTGTTTGATTTTAAAAATTTTCCTGGTACTGGACAAACTGGGGGTCAAGGGACAGGACAAAAACTGAAATTTTTGTCCTCACTGAACCACGGGACAAATTTTTGTCCTCACTGAACCGACGGATTTGAAATGAATAGCTGAGATGCACTACAACATGTAACTGTAGGATTTATTACTGCAATGCATTCTGAATAGATTAACACAACAAAAAAGTAAATATATAGACAAACAATGAAATTTTCAATATTTATTGATTAAGCCAAACCAATTTTACATCCCCATACAAAGGCTTCAAACTCTGGGAGGCACTTAAGCCGACTCAAACAACAACTAAATTGGCTTAGATCAAAATAAAGACAGACAAATCCACACCTTAAAGTAAGTGTAACACAAAGAGATTACATTCATAAGTTAATCACTTAATATACTTTGTTTAGTGCAACTGGAATAGCTCTTAGAGGTTTGTCCAAGTTCATGTCCTTTGCTTCCATATTATTTTCAAGTTTCCAATCAAAGGAATTGATTAATGAACCCAACATTAAATGTAACATTCTAACAGCAAGAGGTGAGCCGGGACATATACGTCTTCCACTACCAAACGGTGTAAGTTTAAAGTGTCGACCTTTGACATCAATTTCAGATCCTAAAAATCTTTCTGGTAAAAACAAATGTGCATCATCCCATATGTCTGTTCTGCCAATAGCCCATTCATTGATCAAAACTTGAGCACCTTTTGGAATTGTATATCCAGATATTTCCACATCTACTCTTGCTTTTCGAGGAAGCAACATTGGAGCTGGAGGGTGTAAACGCAAGCTCTCTTTTATCACTGCTTGTAAGTATGGAAGTCTGTCAATGTCGGATTCCTCAATTGGATTTCCTAATCCAATAGTATCCTCGAGTTCCTTTTTGGCTATTGACATAGCCTTTGGGTCGTGTACTAGACGAGTCATTGCCCTTTCTAATCCAAATGCCGATGTATCTGTTCCCGCCACAAGCAGATCCTAATAAAAGTACAACAGTCACATGTTAAGTAAAGATCTCATGAGATCGTACAAATGTTAATGAAAAAATTAATGATGAAAGTTGAGGTGTCGAATTCCACTTAATATCGTTAGTTAGAAGAATAATATTTTATTTTTAAAAAAAAAGGTTGATTGATAGATAAAGTTATTCATATGTATAAGAATATAGCATATAGATTATATTATTGTGAAATAAAACAATAAGGTGATTGAGGAAGAAAAGTGCGTACAAGTAATAGATGTTTAATCTGTTTTTTATCCATCTTTTGGCTATCTTCTTTAGAAATGTCCAACAAGGTGTCTAACATGTCATTCTTTGAGACATAATCATCACTTTCTCTTAGCTTCATTCGTTTGTCAATTATGATATCTAAGGCATAGAACACTTTTGCAACATATTTAGTAGTGTGCCTTTTAATGCCTTGTGGGTCAAGAATCTTCAATATAGGAAAATGATCAGCAATGTTTGGTGTTCCAACAGCACTCAAGAGAGTGGAAACTATATCCTTATATTCATCATCCAATGACTCAACAAAATCTTGAGACACAAAAGTATATGACAAAAAATTAATGCAAGCCTTAAAAGCAGCTCTTCTAATCTCAACAGCTTCACCAGTTAAGCTGCTTTTATGCATATCATTAAGAAGATCTTTCAATTTCATACGTCTAAGTTCTTGACTTCCATCAAGAGTCTTTATAGAGAATAAATTATTATGGCATATTTTTCTAAGGTGTTGCCAAAGAGGTGAAAATGGGAGAAAGACTAAGCTAAAATTGTTGTGATTGTGAGTCGTTGTGTTATGAGGAACAGATCTATCAGTGAACAAAGAATCATTAGTATGAAGAATTTCTTTGGCCATATCTGATGAGGAAATAATCACAGTGGTTTCTGTGCATAACTTAATAAGCATAACAGGACCATAAAACTTAGCAAATTTTGCAAGTGTTTGTTGTGGCTTGTTGTACAATTCAAAAACATGTGACATAATAGTAAAAATGGAAGGTCCTGGTGGAAGCTTGTAATTTGATTTTCTGCTTCTTGCATAAAGTGAACCAATAAAGTATGTGACAGTGCATGTCAACAAAAGGAGCATTCCACTGCTAACATAATCCATTGTCTGGGATAAACAGGGCAAACAAAAAATGTGTTAGCACTAAGGGAACAAGAACTTTGAATTTGTTACATTAATTAATTAATAGGCAATGCATGATATTGAATATTATATCCAGAGATTAGGACTTGTCACAAAAGTTTAAGTATAGCACATTATCCACATATATGCTACCTAGACATTATAAATTTAATTACACATGTTATGTTGTAGGTATAAAAAAAAAGGCATTGGAAACACTATATATATCAGAATCTGAAAAGAGAGATGAGAGGTATAAGGTAAGAGTTTACCTTTGAGAAGGTTGATATCAATCAAGAAGGATGCCTAAACTCTCAAAGGACTTCTTACTCTTGGTTTGCTACCCACCCACTTCTCTTATTATATAGGATGGGGATGAGATAAAAGGTTACCTGTTTTACCGTTGAGTAAAAAAATCGATTTTACTGTGAGTAAATGCAGAGACTAATGTTTATTTAGTTTTTAAATATACAAGGTGATATCAATATAATCTATAAGTTTGATAAAAATACGTTTGAACGTATTTTCTTTATTACTAGTAATTTCGTGAAACAAAATACTCAATAGAAGATATGTTTGAATACCTAAACCAACAAAATAAGATGAAACTGACCATTAATAAAAGATATATTAATTAGGTTTTTCTGTAAGTTTGATATATTGTAATATATTTTAGGAGACATATTCTTTTGTGGACATGAGACCAAAAAATTTCATTTGGTCCACACACAAGAAAAAGTAAATGTAGAAAAATAATAATTAAATAAGGAGAAAACTTACATGCATTTCTTACTTTTCCTCTCACAAAGAGGTGGTTTTTTTTATTAAAAAATAATTTTATTTTATTTTTTCAAAATAAAAATAATACAAATAATCACCTTTTTGTGAGTGGAAAAGTAAGAAATGCATGTATGGAAATGCATGTAAGTTTTGTCATTAAATAATAAACATTTTGAAATAATTATATTATATGTTATGTTTTGAGTGTGACAAATGAATTTTTGTCTCATGTGTCAAATAACCAATTATCCCAAAAGTTTAAGTTTTTAAGTTTTTAGAATAGATTTACGTCAATGATATTTCTAACACATCCCGTCCCCTTACGCAAGAGTTCATTTGGGCTTGAAGCGTGAATAATGCATAGACTCACTTACCATATGTTTAAATTTCACTTTTTAATTAGAAAGTGAGAGGAATGGAATCAAACTCTAGACCACTTAGTCATAAAGGCTCTGATATCATGTTAAATAACCAATTATCCCAAAAATTTAAGCGGTTAAAATATAGGATAATCTCATTTTAGGAACAATATTAACATGGACCACGCATTTGTTTTAAATATTAAAATGACTATTTTTCACGTGCATGCATAAATGATTGCTGGCCTATCAACCATACCTTTGCTCTTTTAGGTCCATCCCGGACCATTACACCCTGTACACATTTTTTATGTTTATAATAATTGATCATGCATTAGACATACATAAAAGCATACATATATAGTGGCATGAGATATCATAAAACAAAAAAAGAAACAAAAGCATACATATATATAGTGGCATGAGATATCATAAAAAAAAAAAAAAAAAAAAAGTGATATAGGGCTCATCACGGACTCGCAATCTGACTCGAAATCGATATACTCGAAAAGACGTTGAGGGCAATCCGCAACCGCTGGCTACCTGCTAAATTAATATGTGTTTATAAGTGAAGATAATTCTCACCTTGCAAGCCGATTTTGTAGGGTTGAGTTAGACTCAACTCAAAATATAAGATGGTATCAGAGCCTTGGATTGGGATCCTATTTAAAGTCAGAGTTTTTCCTTTGTATGGACTAGCCCACCAAAATTATATTAAGAAAATTTTGGCATTAAATAGATCCCCACAAATAGACGGCGGAATTGGTCCACTCAAATTAGTCGGTCTTAAGGTCGGATACCGAGTTTTAAAATATATATATATATAGTTACTGTATCTACTATCTATGCTATAAAAGTTGTAAAGTCAAATATATGAGATGTTCTTCAAGCTAGGCTGTCATTTAAGAGGAGAATATATAATGTGTTTGGTATTATGCTAAACAAGTTTCTAGGACAATATGATTAAAATTGTGTTTTTATATCAAAAACCAAATCAAACCAAATCAAATCGCACCGCGAGCACCCCTAGAATTTCTAACCCTAGGTTATACGACAAAAAAAAGTAAATTGTGTTTTTATAGAATATAATAAAACATTTTTTTTATTTTTTTGTGAATAATATAAAACAATTCCAAATTTAGATTTTATGTCATCTAATTTTCAAAATACTTACACCCAGAAATATAACTCCAAAAATTTATTCAAATTCTTTTTTTCATTAAAAATAATAAAACAATTTTTTTTTCCAAAAGTGATTATCTTTTATTGACAAATGATGCATATCATCGGTTACCAACAAGAAAGAACCTCGCATGGGAAAGCCTTCCAAATTGGAGTTGAACCGCCGTGTCCATTTTGTTCTTTGCAACCGGAGTTGGGGCAACATTTATTCATCCATTGCGAATTCACTTGGTCTGTATGGTGCAAAAATCATCTCTTTGGATTTATTATGGTTATGCCGGGGGGCTTGTTTTCTACTTCCTCCGGTCACATTTATAAGCAAAAAAAAACACTTCAAATTTTGGTCACTATTATAAGCAAAAGTTAACTACTTTTAAACTAATTAATACTATTATTCTTAATATACCTTTATTTTTCAAAAAGTGCATGTGATTTCCATGGAAAATAAAGGTTATTTCTATAAATTTATTCATGTTTTATATTAAATCAAGAAAACTAATTACACTTAACTAATTTTCTTAAACACCGCGTAAGTAGTTATTTTTGCTTATAAATGTGACCGGAGGGAGTATGTTGCATTACTTCACCTCCGGTTTTGGGAAAGGAAAGGTGAAGAAATTAAGGTTTGGTGTTGGTTTGGCATTCGGCCATGTGGCCGATATGGTTAGCGATAAATGATCTTATCTTTTCTAATAAAAAGTATACAACTGAAGAATTGTTAGAGAGAATCCAAAAGAATGTCGTGGGAGTGGATTTTAAAGAGAAAATATGGGATCCCTAGTCTATTTTGGCTCTGTTTGGTAAAAATAGTGGTTAACTGATAAGCTAGCTTATAGCTGATGGCTTATAGCTTATAGTTGATAAGCTAATTGAAGTGTTTGGTAAAATTAGCGGTTTAACCAGTTGATAATGTAAAATTACATGAAAGGGCATTCTCAATTCATAATAAATTTTTATCTATTAATAATTTAAATTTATCATTTCAATATATCTTTTATATATTATTATTATTATTCATAAACAATTTTTGAAGAAAATTAAACATTATACTAATACAACGTATAAACATAAACAAAGGGTAAAAATGAATAAGCATTATTAAAAAAACGTAAGCATTATTAAAATAAAACGTTTTTTTTATAAGAGTTAAAATAAAACGTTATAGTAATGCAACGTACTAATATAACATTTTTTTCACTAAACTAATATAACGTTATACTAATATAAAATAAAACGTTATACGTACGTACTAATATATATATATATATATATATATATATATATAAATCTCAATTCATAAGTAAATACATATTGTAGGAAAAAAATTTAAATGAAGATATTGAAACATGGTGGCACTAATATGGTACAACGTAATAGTACGAGAAAACAATATGGGATCAATATATAATTACGTCGTAAATCAAGTTTGCATAGTAATAAAAAAAATCAAGTTACCGTAAATACATTATCAATATCTATGTTTATTTATTATACATTTATTTATTATAAATGATAAAGGGTAAACTTGGATTTTAGATAAATTAATAAGGGTAAAAATGGAAGAAATAACAATAAGCTATAAGCTACTTGAAATAGCGTTTGAAAATAAGCTATAAGCTAGTCAAAATAAGCTATAAGCTCGTAAGGAAAAGATCGTTACCAAACAGAGCTTTTAGCTTATAAGCGATAAGCTATAAGCTATAAGTTAGCTTTTTGTACTTACCAAACAGAGAATGGTTAGTGAACCCTTTAGATTATATACTTGAGAAAGTCTTGTATAGACACAAACATTTAGACACACACACAAAAGTTAAAAAATTTAAATGAAAAATAAATGTGTCACATCAATTAATACTATTTTATTTCTATTTTTTTAAAAAAAATCAAGATGTAAGTGAGTCTAAAGAATAATCATTTGGGTTTAGAGTTTAATTGTTGTGTACAGTCGGTGTAAAATTTTTTTTGCACATATATCCAATGATGTGTTGTCATATCATTTAATGGATGTGACACATCATGTATTTTTAATTACCATACATGATGTGTCGATATATTATTGGACGCATGTATAAAATAACTTTATACTGACAGTGCATATAAATTAAATTCTTGGGTTTATGTTATGCCCCTATAGGTATTTCTCCATATACTTAAGGTGATTGTAATAATCTTTTGATTGAATTTTTTATTATTAATTGGTTTAGAGTACTATTTGTAGTTCCTTTATCTATGGGATAGATAGGGCCTCATTGTACTCAATTTTCATTATATGACATAATATATTTCGCTGTTAAAAAAAAGTATGTATAGTTTTATTTTTTGTATCGCACAAACTATATAACAATAGGGTCCTGTTAACATGTGCATATAGGGCACATGTTAAGGTATCTTAATATAGAAATTTAACATTTAATGATACAAAAATTTAATGCTTAAAAAGTTAAAATTTAATGCTTCAATATTTAATACTTTCTATTTTTGCTTTCTTAACATGTGTCATTGATGCACATGTTAACATTCTTCATAACAATATTATCTAATGACGATTTTTTCTTTTTTGACGCATAATGACGATTTTTTTAGTCAATCAACGATTGCAATTGATCAATGTTGTAAAAAAACTTGACATTATTTTGGTTTTCTAATAAGATTTACTCTTATCATATTTTAAAGGTAAAATTATTCTAATGGTTTTCTAATTTTAAATAACAATTTGATTATTTTTTTATGTTTTTTTTTTGACAATTTATTTTTTTTTTCACAAATATTCACATAATACTCCTCCGGTCACTATTATAAGTAAAAAATCACTTTTTAGATTCATTGAAAAAGTAATATATTAAATTAATAATATAGATTAGATATTGGATACATTACTTTTTCAATGAAGTTAAAAAATATTTTTTTTCTTATGATAATGACGGAAGTATAAAAAAATAAAATAGTAGTAGGGGCACGGGTTTCATATAGTTAAGCATACAATGATTATAAAAGTACCTCTGACACTATTATGTTGCCATCTTCGAGAAAGGACACAATAAATAGTAGTGGTTGTATTATTGAGAATAGCGACCGGTGTGGGGACTGGTGGGGAGTAGTGGGGAGGAGGAGCATGTGATCGGAGACTATTCTCTCCGGCTATAATTATAAGAAAAATTCAACTTAATTTTTAAATTTATTAAATAATTGATATATATAGACTATAATACAGACCAAATATATTTGTTATTTAATTAATATAAAAAGTACACTTTTTATAAATAAATAAAAGTGAATTTTTATTTATATTTTGGGCTAGAGAGAATACTTCCTTAAGCAAACAATTATTTTTTAAATTGATTAAGAAAATTGTTGAATCTGAAAAATTAATGTATCTGGTCTATATTATTGACTAACTACATTATTTTTTCAATGAGTACTAGATTAGATATAGGAGTATCAATTTTTCAATAAATCTAAAATATTATTTTTTTTGTTTATAATAATAACCGAAAGAAAAAACTGATACCTAAATTATATGTTAATTATTTGAGAGTACTCTCTCGGTTCCAAAAATAAGGAAAAAATTGTCAACAAAATAATCAAATAAATTACATTTCTTTTACTCATTTTTACTTATATTTTATTATATCATTATTTTTATTACAAGTTGACAAGTTAAAGTACTCCATACTGTCAAAAAAAAGCTAAAGTATTTCAAACACAGAGATTTGCAAATCTATATATACTCCAAAATGAGTACAGTATTAGTGCCTACACAAAGGTTTCGATAAATAGAAAGGTACAATGGGGCCATGTGTATGTATGCCCTTACTTTTTTTTCTTTTTTTTATGGATGCACGAGTTGAATGAAAAGTATGAACTAAAAATACTGATAAAAAAAAAATTCTAGAGACTAAAAAATGAGAAAAAATCTTCATAGACTAAAAGTGAAATTTTGTGAAACTATAGAAAACAAAAACATATTTAATCCAAAAAAAAAACTATAGAAAGGTAAAGGTTTTATTACAATTATAGTTTCTTAATTTTCACTCATTTACGAAATTGATCTCTTTATTTTAAAATCATCTAATTTTGATTCCTAATTTTAAAATTATCTAATTTTGATATATTTGTTAGATTTTTGTATTTAAAATGATGATTTAGCATATTTTAAATAATGTGATGTAGAACTCGATGATATTAATTGTATAATAAAAAATTATGGAATTATAATAAAACTCATTAAGAACTCCTGTTTTCTATTATAGAAATTATTCATTTTTAAATTTAATTAATAAAATGTAAATAATTAAATCACGTTAATGATCTATATTTTAGGCCTAATGTCATGTTGTTTAAAATATATTAAATAACAATTTTTAAGTATAAAAACTTGATGAATGAACCAGAACTAAGTGATTTAAAAAATAGGAATACCAATTTTGTAAATAAGTGAAAATAGGTAGAGCAAAATTGTAATTAAATCAAAGGAAAAATATGGCTCCCACAATCAAATAGGGAGAGCAAAATTGCAATTATTGAATACTAGCGGGCCAGACAGGCGCGGCCTGCCTGTGTCTAACTTACGCGCCGAAAAAGAGAGATAGTTATTGAGGAAAGTAAATTGTGCAGTTACTATTGTGTTATTTTAAGTAGAAGTTAAGGGCAATCTTGGAAAGTCATGTCTCCTCTTTATCTATTAGTGAAGGGTAATTTTGTCATTATGAAAAAGTCATCCCAAACTCATTTATCTTCTTCTTCTTTTTTTGGTTGGTAGACGAAATGGCAAAGCCATTAGAAACTCACACACACAAAGTGGAGTGACCAGGGATCGAACCCCGGTCATGGCGTCCGACACTAGCAATTTCGGTATTTCTACCATTTGAGCTAGGATTTGTGGACATCTTCTTTATATATATAGTATAGATGATGATAACTGTTATGAATAATTTGGTGGATGCCCATTAGCATTGACCCATGTCATTTGGCTCATATATTTTCCTATAAATAGGACTCACATTGTAATAGAATATACACTTGAATAGAATAATACAAACCCTATTATTTCTTCGTTCTCTCTTTCATCTCTATTGTTCTATATTCTTAGTTATGTTTTGATTAGTTTCATAACACGTTATCAGCACGAAACTCTTCCACATTATTATTCCAAATGTATGTGTGCAAAATCCTTTTTCATTTTATTTGCCTCATCCATATGCTGCTGTCACGTTGCAATTTAATTTTTAAGGGAAGGTACAAATGCTATGAAAACCCTTTCTCTCTAATTACGTTTTGATTTTATTAGTTTGTTTACTTTCTATATATTTTAGAGGAATATATTCATGCATCCCTGAAGGATTGTAAAAAATATTGATATTATATTATTATATAGTTCCTAAAGAACTTAGAATTTTAACTATGAATTTCCGAAGAATTCAATAAACTTAGTTCCTAAAGAACTTAAAAAAAAAAAAACTAAACTTTTATCCATTATGAATTCCAGAAGAATTCAATGATCTAGTTTCTGAAGAACTTAGAAAACTGAAATTTTATACTCTATGAATTCTAGAAGAATTCATAGAATTCATTAGTCTATTTCCTGAAGAATAGAATAACAACAATTTCTATGAATTCCAGAAGAATTCAATAGTTTAGTTCCCGAAGAACTTAAAAAACTCTACTTTTATTACGAATTCTGGAAGAATTTCAATAATCATGCATCTCTGATGGATTGCACATAAACATGATTTTATATTGTTTAGATTTATTATATAGTTCGTGAAGACCTTATAGAAATTCAATGTTATAGTTCCGGAAGGATCCTAAGACGAGAGTGATATTATAGAGAATTCCAGAAGAATTCAATTGTCATTTACCCATGATGGATTTTTATACCGTTCTTGAAGAAGTTAAAAATAAATAAATATTCTTTTTCATGAATTCCAGAAGAATCCGATAGTTGCATCCTTAGAGGGTGTTAATTATATGGTCACATAGAGAGTTGTCATATAGTTCTAAAAAAAAATGTCGTTTTTCATTCTTCTTTATTGGTATTTTGCAAATTCATTTAAGAATTTCTTTTAGACAATTATGATTATATAGCCAATCCATTCACAAAATGATTTGATTTTCCGTAAAAAAAAAAAATGATTTGGCAACGAAACACAAATTGAAATTGAATTGATTTCATTTCAGAGAACTTTATTTTTACAATTTAATTAGTTGTGTTCATTTTGGAAATTATTTATAGTACCATAAATAAATAAATAATATGTGGAATATCCGTTTTGATTTAGTCTCATAATAGCATATAGTTGAGTTACTGTTTTATCTCAACGTACCCATCATTTTAGCAACCATTTTCTCTAAACTAATCCATTTATACCTATCTAATAGGATACATATTCATTTGTCAAAAAAAAAAAAATCCATATTAATTTTTTATGAAAAGCGGGGAATTCACGTTTTGGTTGAATTTTTTTATCAAAAACATGTTATTTGTTTAAAAACACATTTCCTAATATTCTAAAACTAAATTGGATGCATCAAACACATGTTTTAAAAGCAAGTGATCGAGAGTATAAGGCTAAGCCAAGTCTATGGTTTATATAATTTCATGTATTACTCATAACTTGTGCGTTGCTATAATTATTATTATTACCATTGTTGTTGTTGATTATACAAATAAACTACGAGTCCTGAAGAACTATAGTATGATACAATATACTATCAATCGAGATTCATGAGTGGTTCCAAAAAGAAAGAGTATAAGCATTGAAATGCACAAGAAAATTTGATGCTCAAAATATAATATTTGTTAAGTTACGACTATTGATTTTTTTATAGAGGATGTTTATCTCGTTGATTGCGCAACAACGCACACAGTGTGCAAATTTATTATCGTCATAAATATTTTATTACCGTCATAGGAATAGAAATACCTTCCATGATTGACATGTGTGCAAATTTATTACCGTCATAAATATTTTCTCAAAAACTTTCCTTAAAAGTTTCCTAAATATAAATATATATAGATATAGATTACCGTCATAGGAATAGAAATACCTTCAATGATTGACATGTGTGCAAATTTATTATTGTCATAAATATTTTCTCAAAAACTTTCCTTAAAAGTTTCCTAGTGGGATTCCTAAATATATATAAATATATATATATATATATATATATATATATATATATAGATAAGTCTGATGCAATTTTAAAGAGAATCGTCTTAGAAATTAATTGCACCCGTTTTTAGTAGCATGATGCAACTATATCACCTAATTTTTAAGGCATTTTTTATAAAAAGATGAAACATATGTCCATTTTTTCTAAAAACAAACCATATCACTATTATAGTATTATTAAGGTTTCTGTTTTTTTTTTGCGTATGCATGTATATATCCATCTTCTAAACCGGTAAATTTTATATGCCACGATTGCTATTTATTTTGGTACATTAAGCCACGTTTCCTATTTTTTATGTTGATTCAAAAATATTATTTTAAAGACTCTAGTAGAGTAAATATTATATTCTTCTAAATCTTTAAAGAAATTTATTAAGTTAGAAGGATATTCATCTAAATGAATATTATATTGAAATAAGAAAAGAAGGGATATTGAATACGTCTATATATTATGAGACATATTTTTGGACAAAATATATGTAGTGAAAAAGTGATATATAAACCAGAAGTTTATACTATATTTATAAAAATACTAGTGCAATCGAAACACAAATTATTGTAAACCAGAAGTTTGCAAAACATATTAAATTTATCGTTGGCAATATTACCGGTTGGATCATCCCGGATTTATTATGATGCGAAAAAAAGTATGTATTTGAAGGGTCTGAAGTTCCTTCATTCTAATATTTTTTATGTGTTACTAGTTCCCAAAAGAAATTGATAATTTGAGAATCTCGACCATTTAGACATTTAGTGACTTTGAATTGATGCATCAACTAAATTGGTCACATGCATGTTTACTCACAACCAGAAGTTTGTGAGATTGTATTCTCAAATAGTTTTGCTAAGATTTCATTTTTTAAATTCTTAGAATGTATTTGATAAGTATCATATGAAGTTGATATGGAATAGAATATGATCATACAAAAAAAATGGATTTGAAGATCCATTTTTTAGACGTCTAAAGTGATCACATGACTGATACTTACGAGATCATAACTTTTAGTTTATATTTTGGGAACATTCAAACATGTATACTGAGATATTGAATTGCATCATGCCAACAAATTATTATATATAAATAAGTTCTCCCCTAATTTATTTGAATTTTGGTTTATAAACTTAATTTTCGTTTTAAACATTTTTGGATGTGTTGTGTACGTCTCAATTGCTCCAATATAATGCATTTAAATGGGTAGTCAAAGAATATTGGGAAAATAATTTTGATATGAATCTCCAAATTGAGCCAATAATTGGAGATTTTTCTATAGCCCAGTAGGATGAATATGAATTGATGAATTAGTTTTCCCAATATTAGGGGGAGATATTAAGCAGCTGAAAATATGTGAACCAGAAGTTCAAATGAAATTTTTGAAATTAATTTTTGTTATTATTATCTTGTCTTGATCCTCTTAGAAATCAATATGAACTAGAAGTTCAAAAGATATACTAACTCATTTGCAAAGTTTATGAAATCAATTAATAGCTGC
Organism: Trifolium subterraneum; assembly: GCA_951799995.1. Taxonomy (NCBI): domain Eukaryota; kingdom Viridiplantae; phylum Streptophyta; class Magnoliopsida; order Fabales; family Fabaceae; genus Trifolium; species Trifolium subterraneum. The sequence continues at coordinate 9,069,984 of OX637463.1, read as the reverse complement.
TAATGCTCCAATCAAATTGGATGTCCCTGTTGGACAATCTTATCTTATATTGTAAATGAGTTTTAAGTTTTAACCACCCTGAAGTGTGGTAGATCAGTCGGTTCTAATGATAAAACTCCCCAAATAAGAAAAGGAGCTAAAAAGAAAGATGACCCAAGTGAAGATATGAAAATCTCAAAAGAACATTTGACATAATTGATTTTTTAGTTCAAGAAGAACTTATCAGGTACCTGAAATTTAAGATATTAAAGAGATCTCGAAAAAATTATGTCATGAATGAAAATTATGTCATGAATGGAATATGATGGAACCGAAAGCAAGTCAACATTGACGATATTTTTATATATAATATAGCGCTATATGTGATAAGAGATAATGAGGATCATGGACTAAAGTCTATTAAAAATTATAGACAACACAATGATTGTCTAAATGAAACAATGCAATTGCTACGTAATTAAAGTCACTTTGCAAAGTGAAAGATTTTTGGACCAGTAGTCCATACATCTGAAGATGTAAAAATGATGAATACAAATTAATTTTCATGTGAATGAAAAATGTTGAAATACAAACATTAATTATGTTTAGTAACACATAAAAGACTCGATTTATTTAAAAAATGTGTTACAATATATTTGTATGGTTTAATTGTTAATGATGATATAAACTTGATAGGATCTCCTGAAGAGTTCTCGAAATCTATTGATTAAAGAAAAGTTTGAAATGAAATGAAATTTTGTGCACCAAGAAACTTATAAATCAAAGGTACTAAACATTTGATATGGAAAGATATAAGTTGTGCATGTGGTCACAAATTGTGAACAAATGTCCTTTAAGCGATTGATTAAATGATGAAGAAGTAATTGGTCCAGAAGTACTATATTTTAGTTCAATTCGGGCAAATCAATTTATGATATATTATTTGAAAGTATATATTTTGTTATTTTAGATACGCAGATTATTTGTCTAATCCTTATAATGATATTAGTCACAAACAAATTATTTGCTCATTACATCGAGGAAGTACAACCCCTCATGGAGATATGTGAAACAAAATTACAATAACAATCTCATCAAATAAAATTATGAGGAAAGTTTAGCACTAAATGAGATGAATCAAGAATGTGATTTGTTTGAAGTACACTATTCATCAGAGACAAATGTTTGTGAGTTTTCTTATAAAGGGTTATTGCAACAGTTCAACATGAAGATCATATCGCAAACATTGCTAATTTGAAGAAGAATATAATAACGAAGATAGAAGATTGTCAACAAGTCACCACCAATCGTCAAAGCTTTGGAGCAACTAGTATAGAAGATTATTTGACATTTTTTATCTCATAAAATTTGCATTTACCAGGGGGAGAAATTAATGTGCCCTGCACTCTTTTTCCCTTCACCATGGTTTTGTCCCATTAGGTTTTCCTGGTAAGGTTTTTAACGAGGCAGTTCGCACATAAAGGATGTTGTACTCTTTTTCCTTCACTAGTATTTTTTCCCACAGGGTTTTTTCTAGTAAGGTTTTAATGAGGCATATCCTCAATGGACATCCAAGGGGGAGTGTTATGAATAATTTGGTGGATGCCCATTAGCATTGACCCATGTCATTTGGCCCATATACTTTCCTATAAATAGGACTCACATTGTAATAGAATATACACGTGAATAGAATAATACAAACCCTATTATTTCTTCCTTCTCTCCTTCATCTCTATTGTTCTATATTCTTAGTTATGTTTTGATTAGTTTCATAACAATAACATTTTAACAGCGATTTTTTGGTAATAAGTGAAGTGATGAAATGAAACATATTCTATATTTGGGCCAATAGTGGATTGTGGTAGTACTAACCGAAAGTGATTATCTTAATTAAAAATGTTGATATTATAAGCTGAACACATTTGATTTCACTCAAAATCAAACACAAAACTTCTCAACTCGGTATGTAAAATTCAAATTATGTATATCATTTTGCCTAAAAAATTGAAAAATTACTAGACAAAAACTTATGCCGGGTTTAACCAATAGATCTCATTTTGTCACCCTACCGATTACTCGCGTGCCCTACATTTTTTTCATTTTATCCTTCCGCTATTTAAGTAGCGAACATTATAAAATGAAAAAATGGCATCTGCTACTTAAGTAGCGGACGTTATAAAAGTATGTGTTTTGGGGGGTGTCCGCTACTTAAGTAACAGACAGTGATATTTTGAATAATCCGTAGGGCACGCGAGAGAATTAGTAGGGTGGCAAAAGTAAATCCCTTTTAACTAATGAGTGGTCCATTAACTAACGGGCTTGTATGAGGCAAATGCAAAACCAAAAGAGGTTGGCCCACCTATTTTCATGATGATAGATTGGCATGTTATGGACTCATGGAGACTAGGTTAGTGTGTGGGTGGGTGTAAAAGTAGCTCTCCAAATCTAACATGTAAAGAAAATTGATAGGTATGCCTAATACATACTTTCACAACTTCATTTTTATCCTTTCATGTATTATTTATCTAAAAAAATATATATACACCATAAATAATAGTTTATTTTTTTTGGTACATCATAAATAATAGTTTATGATAAACAAAGTAAAAAACATTTGTTATCTACAAACTGTAGTGAAAATAGTTAGATTTGGAAAATGAAATTAAATAAGTGAACATTTCAATATTTATTTAGTTGTGGTGGGGGGGCAGAAAAGCATGTATAATTTTCATTAATCAAACAAATATAATTTTCATTAATCAAACAAATACTATCCAAAAGTGCAAACAATAGGAACTCCTAAATGGGGTAGTTTGCACATGCTGATGTTAAATTGTGTGTTTGCACAGTGCACATGCATAATTTTTTAAGCAGTGTAAATATTTAAATTAGTACCCAAAAAAATATAGAGAAATTTGGTCTTTAGGTACTAAATTTGGTTTTAAAAACTAAATTCCTCCTTACCTTTTAATTTTTTTCTCCTTAAATGAATTTTTGGACACCATATTTTTATTAAAAAAACAGGTTTGATCCCATATTTTAAAAATTGATTTTTTATTTTATTTTAGTCCTCCTGTTTAGCTTTTTTTTCCTTTTGAATTTGGTTATCGTATTATTATTTTCATCATTTAATGTAACAACACATAATAAACCAGAATTGGATCTTCTCAATTTCATTTTGGGTAAATCTCTCTCAATCAAATCCTAACCTTTAGATTAATCTAAATGTTAAAAACTTAAAAGTCCACATTAACACAACCATAAAATACTCAAACAAATCTTTTTTCAATCAAAACCGACTCAAAGGCAGCATTTCTTCAATCAATTTTCCATCAATTTCTTCATCGATCCCCTCAATCAATTTTCTTATTCTCTTCAATCAATATTTCTATCAATTTCTCCATCTCATTTGCTATTTTTTATTTTAAAATCTCTTCCCCATGACTCTTTTGAAGTTGGATGAGTTTTTACTGGTGCTCCTGCCATTGAATTGAATTGAAGAAGATTAGAAGAATTCTATGTATCTAACTTGTGTCATTTTAGGAGAATTCTATGAAGAAGAATGGAAGCTCACAACAAACTCTTCCTCTCTCCTCACTAGAGTCCTCAAAGAAGTGGTTTCTTGAAGGCGAACCTCGGTTATAATCCAAGCTATATATGGAGGAGTATATGGAGCACCATCTCTTTCATCTCTTGGACATAGGTGGAAGACTGGCGATGGCAAGAATATTAATGTTTGGACAGCCCCTTGGATTTGATCAAGACCTCACAACATCCCACTACGCCTCCCTACCCAACCCTTTTGGGCCTGAAGGTTTCTCTTTGATTGAACCAATCACCAATACTTGGAACAATGAGTATATTGCATCTGTCATGAACGAACATGATACTATTGGTATATGTAAGATCCCTCTACATTCTCGGTCCACACATGATGCCATTGTGTGGAAAGCTATACTTCGAATGGTTGCTACACTGTGAAGTCAGCGTACAAGATATGTTTGAATCTCACAATCCATGATCATAACTCCCAGACAAACAACAATTGACAACAAATTTGCACACTTAAACTCCCGCAAAAAATCAAGCATTTTTGTTGGCCTCTACTCCGAAGCTGCATCCCAACACAGCTTAATCTTCACATGTGTGGTGTGTTCGGCCACAATGCATCTTTTCCTTAAGTGCCCTCATGCTATTAATTGTTGGAAGGAGCTCAAGCTTTGGAATAAAATGGAGCAACTCATACCACAAGAAAATAATCTATCGACTGTATTTTTCTCTTCATTTGTTCGCAGGTTCAGATGACGATATCAGGAAGAGTGTTTCAGCCACTCTTTGGAGTATTTGGAGCAACCATAATGCTTTCTTGTGGGATCACAAACCTTTCGATCTTGTCAAAACTTGTTTACTCGCACAAGACACCATTCATGACTACAAATGGTGCAATATGGCTCTTGAAGAACCCCCGTTTCAACTAATGATGTCTCTTGGGTGAAGCCAAGTAATGGTTGGTTAAAGTGTAATGTTGATTGTGCCCTTTCATCAGCTGACATGTCTTTTGGCATATGCATTTGCTTTCGTGATAGCTCTGACACTTTGGTGCAAGCTCGTACTTTATGTTTCCCTCATGTTGCTGATGCCGCTGAGTGTGGGGCTTCGGCCCTTTTGTTGCTTTTCAGATTGCAGTGGAAAGTGGTTATGCTTAATTCAACTTTGAGAGTGACTGTCAAACTATGTTTAATGCTATAACAAATGGTGATGCTAGTTTGACTAGTTGCAAGTCCATTATTTTATCTAATGCTAGTTATAATCTAGCTTTTATTAGAAGACAAACTAATAGAGTCGCTCATAATCTAGCTAGAGCGTCTATATTTCAATCTAGCTCCAGTATCTTTTATTATCCTTCTCATTGTATTGATACTATTATTCACGATGAAATGAATTGATTTACCTTCTCCAAAAAAATATGATCGACAAAACTCTTGCTTAAATTTTTTAACACTATTGTATTTTAATAAAATACTCAAATAAAAAGGTTTAAAAGGAGTTTGGGCCTTTGAGGGGCATATTGATTATAATAAATTAGCCAATAAATTAACTACAGTATGATATAATATAATATTTTTCTAAACGTGTGGAATCAAATTAATTAACTAAATTGTACCGTAAAATAATAACCTAAAATAACAACCTCGCTGTCCATGAATCCTAGCTCAAATGGTAGAAATATCGAAATTATTAGTGTTGGACGTCATAACCGAAATTCGACGCCGATCACTCCAATTTGTGTGTGGGAGTTTTCAATGACTTTACCATTTCCTAAAAAGATAATGATAACCTCGCCTACCCACAAAAAGTGATTATGAATGATTATCGAAAATTATTAATTATTATGTGCTGAAGAAATACAACCTTCTTTTCTCTTCTTTCACATAACACAGCAATCGAATCAACCAAACACATTTTGGGATTTTGATTCTCTTCCATGGCACTCTCGCGCCTTCGTCAACCTATCATCTCTCATTCTCTTCGTATCATCACTTCTTCCACCAGATCCATTTCGAGGTACTCTCTCCAAAATCATGCTACGCATTTTTATTTTTATTTTTCAATTAGTAAATTTTAGATTTTTATTTGATTTTCCATTCATTTGCTCGAATTGTCTTAATGGGGTTTTGAGTTTTTAGCTAATGGATTAGTGGGTAGGTTGCTCTTGCTTTTGATATTCAGTTAGGGGATTTATGAATTATGGGCATTGATTTTGTGATTGTGATTTCAACTTATTAGGTTTCTTATGTTTCTTAGTATTGTATTTGAAGTGTATTTTGTGATGCTTTCCTTTTGAATTCGCTTTGTGAGTTTGTTTTGTACTCAACTAGATGGTTGTTATAGTGGCGAGTGTATACCTTTTTTGATTAACAATTGGTCTTTCTTTTCATTTGTATAAATTTGGGTGTAGCATTTATTATGTGAACTTTAGAGGATTGGTTAGTAGTGTAGGCGTTTATGCTCCATTTGGATGAACACCAAACTGAAACAATGCAGTATTGATCACTTAGTGTTAGGGTGCGTTTGATTTGCTAAAAAATAAGGAACTGGACAGAGTTGTGCTGTGTTTGATTTTAAACCGTTATTGGGACTGGACAAATTGGGATTTGGGGGCGAGAGACTGAACAAAAACTGAAATTTTTGTCTCTCACTACAGGACAACTTGTATTTTTGTCCATCAAATATTGACCTTAATTAAAGTTTTGTGTTGTTCTGTTCTGTCCTGTCCAATACTTGCCTTTTGCAAATCAAACGTATCCTTAGCATTTTATATTCATGTGTACTATGGACAAGACGTCGTCCTGGCTTCCATTTGGTGAATTGAATACTAATCTGAGATGTTGCTGGCAAGTGCTTAGTGTTGACATTTTATCAGTCGTGTTTACTTTTTTTTTTTTTTTTCTTTTTCTATTTGATGAATCCATCCATACATACTGATAATATCATTTGGTGGCATGGCATATTTTGCTTATGATATGCCATCTATGAATTGCTTTCATTACTTTTGAAAGAATGGTAGGCTTTTTTAATGTTTTTAGAATCTTAATTATTGTAATTCTGCTTTAGTGCCTTTTTCTTCTACTTCTTAGAATGCTGCTTCCAAGTTTCTAACACACCGTTTTTTATTATCATCTTGGCACAGAACTCCTTATTCAAGGATTTATTCTGTCGTTGGTAATGGGAATCTAAGGTTTGCATCCATTAAACTTTTAATGTTATTTCATTTTTCTTTATATGAATTGTTTATACTTAGAAAATAGGGCTGGACAGAAAAATAAGGAAATGTCTTATTATGTCTATTAGGATAAACGGTGTTCCCTTTTTCGACCACCAATCACTATTCTGCATTAAAAAGTCTATCTGTCTCTTTAAAGCCAATTTCCTGGACTGAGCATCTAAAAATAAAAATATAACAGCTTTCTTTATGTCTCTCTAGTTCATCCTCTTTCCTTGTTTTTGTACGATCTAATTGGCAGTTTACTAATATGGTGATATTTATCAGGCCTGCATCTTGGTCTGGGCTTACTGGAGTTTGTGATAGACCTTTGAAGTCAAAGGTTAGTATTTAAATAGATAAAAAAATTTCAATCATGACTATGATATTCTCTGACAACAACCGTCAACATTTTTGCAGCGGATTGATGTCAGATTCTTCTCGTCTTCAGGTACTTAATGTTCCAGTTAGCTAATTTTGAAAGCTTATACTTGTTTAGGCTTTTTGTTTTATAGTTTCTCTTTTAAGTTTAATAGCTAGTCAATGGAAGCTTCTATTTTGTGTTGAGAGATTACGATGTATTTGTGTTGGATGTTTGCATTTTTTTCTCATGATATATTAAATATGAAATTATCATCTGTCATAAATCTAATAGGTAGCAGTAGCGTCGTGTTGAGCAACTTCCAGTCTTATTTATGCTTTTGTATCTTTACAAAACATAATATTAGATAACCTTATGCTTAGAAAAGTGAAGAGACTATGGTAGTTTATTCATATACAATAGACGGATATTTAGTTGGGGTGGGATAGGAGGAAAATGACGCAGCATGTTGTTTTAGCTGTTAAAGCATGTGATGTGAAGAATTTTTGGTTTTTCTTAGATGTTAGTAATTGCTGCTTCAAGGCAATTATGATCTATGATTTGCAAAGATATTGGCATTCTTGGTATATTATTCCTCCTTGTTGTACCTTCCTCACTAATAATTTTTTTCCCGGCTGATGAGGTTGTTTAATATCTTTTTATCTCGAGTAAAGAACTGAACTAGAAATATCTCGAGTAAAGAACTAGAAAATTTAAAAGGCCTTCTAGGGTTTTCTTAGGAAACACATATTTTCTGTTTTTCCATTAGGTCATAATGAATTGCAGCATTGGATGCAATCCAACCCAAGTGCATGCTTTCTTTTACTAGATACCTATATGTGAAATACACCTTAGTCTAAGGTGCAACCCATTTAAAAGGATACACAAGTGATTCTCTTTCATTACCATTGCTTTAATATTTGGAAAAGCTTGAAATTTACATTGCCAATTTTTAATCATAACCATCTATGGTTGTTAACATAATCTGATGATTATATACAAGGGAACACTGATAATCTCCTTATTATGAGTGAACAACATAGATGTTTCCTGTGAACTATTGATAGCTCTTCTCTATAACTATTCTTGAACTTATGTAAAAAAAAAAATTCTTGAAATCTTTTGAGGGGGCGGCTTCATAAAAGGTTGTTTTGGAAACCATAATGTCAAGTTTATCTGATTTACCAAAAATGTTAAAATTAATATTTAGGCGCCGAACCTATTTGGGAATTTGCAATTATTTTGATAATGCTGCCCTAGATGAGTGAAAATACCAGATGGGGAAGAGTTAAGAATGATAATGTTAAGAGTCCCACGCTGGATGAAATATAGCCTAAACATAAGTGTGGGCAGTCCTCACCTTACAAGCGGGTTTTCTAAGGACGATTTAGACCCAATATAAAAATCTAAGATGGTATTACTGTATTAGAGCTATCCAAGATCCCGTTGGGCCACCTTCTATCAGGTCACTGCTATTGGGACACCCAAGTCAAGCTTTAGATGTCCAAGTGTTAGCGTGGGGTGTGTGTGTTACGAGTCCCATATTGAATGAGATATGGCATGAACATAAGTTTATAAGTCGGGGCAGTCCTCACCTTACAAGCCGGTTTTGTAAGGATGAGTTAAACCCAATAGAAAAATTGAAGAGATAGCATTGGTGAGAGTTGTTTTTTGTTTCATTCATTTGTTTTGGAAGATTCTTCGACCTCGATTCTCTTTTTAATCTACTGTTGTCTTCTCAATAAATTTCTTCTTTTGTATAAAAAGGTTCTTGATAGTTTTACCATTTTAACTAAATTTTGTGATTAAAAGAGGATATTCTGCAAAATTAAGTCACACACATCTGGTTATGTTTTGATTATTTTCCCCCCCTCATTTGATAGATTTTCCGCACGAAGTCCTTGGGATGCCAGCTTTATCTCCTACAATGGTGAGCTTGGGAAACATAGTTTTTTTCTCCCTTTTCTGATCTCTTTTTGTTTAGGGCTTCCATGGAATTTTGACCTCTTATCTTGATTTCAGACCCAAGGTAATATTGCAAAATGGAGGAAAAAAGAAGGGGACAAGGTCAGTTAGTACGGAGTTTTTCAGATCATAATTCTGTTTGCTTTGATACTTCCATTTTGGAAATTGACTTCTTTGAATTAATCATTTTCTCCTTGCTACTGTTTAATCTTACAGATAGCAGTGGGTGATATACTATGCGAAATTGAAACTGACAAAGCTACACTTGAATTTGAAAGTCTTGAAGAGGGGTATTTTTTTTCTTCTTCTTTTTACTTTTTTCTTCCTAAGTTCTGTGGATGACGTTTAAAATTTGTAACTTGAGTTTCTTACTGTTGAGGTTAAAGGGTAAAGAATGATGGAAGATAGATAATATAGACTTTGAATTATAATAATTTTTTAATTGATATTTTATGATAGAAAAGACTAACCCTTGTTACTAAAACTAAACTCCTAGTCCTAAGCAAAATGGGAACTAATCATGACAATTACTAGACTCCTAGTTCTAATTAAATAAGGGAAAAATAATGAAATATAAAGAAATGTGAAAACTAATTCTTAGAATGATATTTGTTGCTGTCAAACGCAGCTTAAAGAACACTTTTGGTAGAGAGTATAATATAAACACAGCTTAAGGGTGCCCTACTTGTTGCTGATAGCATTAACTGAAACTAGAACATTAGAGAGTTGGTGGCAAAGATCAAAACTTTAAGATTACTTGGTGCTATATGACCATCACGATAATACTCATCCAACAGGTAACAATAAACACGGGGATAACCACCTAGGAATCGTAGTCACTCGCTGTTTCTCCACCTCACTGTCTTCTGCACTTTATGTGTTAGACATCCATGTGTCTGTTTTAAGACAAATTTAGTGTCTTTGATGTTCTTATTTTTTTTTCTTTCTAATTGTTATTTTGTATTTATGCCTATGTTGGCCTTCTATTATATCTGGTTCACTACAACTGAACTGATTTTGACCCTAGAATGTAGATCATATGAAACATGCAAACTTTTGCCCACAATTAAAATGTGTTGTAGTGATTGGATTATTCCTGCAGATTTCTGGCAAAGATCTTGGTACCTGAAGGTTCAAAGGATGTGCCAGTTGGACAACCAATTGCAGTAACAGTAAGCCAAACCACCATTAAGTTCCAACTCTTGTGTTGTTATTTGTTACTGTTATGTGGAGGTCATTGCAATGTTTACTTCCAATATTATTGGATTCTGAATATGAAAGTAGCTTTCATTGACAGAAAATGAGTATTGTAATTTTGTCCATCCTTCAACATTTCTTTCGCCGGCTGGATTCATTTAATCCCTTTTGACTAAATTGACTCAACAATTGTTTTTCGTTGTGTGTTCCAATGTACACCTTTATGTTTTTTAAGCTGCCAATGAAAACTTTGCAATTATCCATTGCCCACTTCATCTGAAACATGATTTGCTTTTACTTCTTTGTCTTCTCCAATTTAATAAAGTTGTATTACACGCTCACATCATTGGCTTAAATAAAATAAGCCTTTTTTATAATATACTTGCAATAGGAAGTTTATTCCAGATTCTACTTGTTTAATGGAAAAACTAACTTTAGATCTTGTGATTTTTGTAAATATTAAATCTAGCAACTTTTTCCTCTCATTTAATTGTTAACTTAATAATTCTAACCTACAATTTTTAGAGTTCAAGTGATATTTGTATCCTAAATATTTGATATGTAAGTTCTAACGGTGGGCCTTGACAAGGTTGAGGATGAAAGCGACATTCAAAATGTTTCTGCTTCCGTTGGGGATGGGGGCGGAGTTGAAGAGAAGAAACCAACACATCAGGATGTCGCAGATGAGGAGAGTAAACCAGAATCAACTTCTACAATTGATACATCAGATCTTCCACCTCACGTCGTTCTTGGAATGCCTGCTTTGTCCCCAACAATGGTAAGACCATTTTGACGCTACTTGTAACTATTTCCAACATGTATTTTCTTTCCATCAATGAAATGATTTTCATTTTTTTTTCCTGCACAGAACCAAGGAAACATTGCTAAATGGAATAAAAAGGAAGGAGACAAGGTTAGTTATGTTTTCGATATAAGGTTTAAAGCGAGATTTCCTTTTTAATGTATTTTTGAATACTTTAAAATTTTAAGAATGCGAGTAAGTCATTAGCATTCATTTTATTTATTGTCTGCCATAAATTAACATCTAATTATCTAACAGATTGAAGTGGGTGACATATTATGCGAGATAGAGACAGACAAAGCTACCCTTGAATTTGAAAGTCTTGAAGAGGGGTGAATATCTTTTCTTGAATTTGAAAGCTACCCTTGCATTATGAATAGTGTTTGGTATAGTTGCTTGCTCGCATTGCAACATGCTGTGTTATTAGACAGTTTTTAGGCCAAGCTGTTGCATCTTAAATAATGTTTTCACATGAAATGAAGACTTGCAACATATAATATGTGTTGTAAACATATTTATTGCGTGCATGATAACTTACCTAATTGTTTCTGCAATTTCTGGTAGATTATAATCTTTCATTTTAATCTTGTCAATTATAATGTGAAATTACTGACCAGTTTTTTAGCACAAAGCTGACATTCTATTTAGTCTATTTTATAGACAACCACTATTTGTTCTTTTTCTTTCTTCTTCCCGGTAAACTTTTGCCATCTAGCTGACCATTTATGTGTGGCATTGGGGTGGACTAGGTACCTTGCTAAGATAGTTGCACCAGAAGGTTCAAAAGAAGTGGCAGTTGGACAGCCTATTGCAATAACAGTAAGTGTGAAAATACTTTGTAACTTCTTCTCCCAACACAATGTGAGGTCTAACGATCTGACATCTACTTTTGAAATACAAACTAAGCAAATCTCTGATGATGTTCGGTAAATTTATTGCTTAGTTTACCAAATTATCACATTTTGCTTTTCTCTCGAGTGCATGAAATACTTATGTTGCCTTCTGTTCCGCAAGGTTGAAGATGCAGGTGATATTGAAGTTGTAAAGAATTCTATTAGCAGCAGCTCAGTTAACCAAAAGGAGAAGGCCACCCAACATGGCACTAAAAGTGAGGTCAAAACTCAAAAAACCAATACCGCACGAATCAGTCCAGCTGCAAAGTTGCTAATTATGGAATATGGATTGGATGCATCAACATTGAATGCAACTGGTCCTCTTGGCACCCTACTGAAAGGCGATGTTCTTTCTGCAATTAAATCAGGAAAATTGTCTCCAAAACCTGCTTCATCTAAAGCAAAGGCATCGTCATCATCTCAAAGTCATCAAGTTGCGGCTTCACAAGAGTCAAAGTCTAACTTAAAGCAGTTAGATGCTTATGAAGATTTTCCTAATAGTCAAATTCGCAAGGTGGGACCATAATTTTTTTTGTTAATTATGAATATAAGATTCTTCAATTCTTGCACAGAAAATGTTGCATGGTAATGAAAATATGAAAAGTTTTCAAAAGGGATTCAGGGCAGACATTGTTTGGTGTCTATTGTTGGGAGTTGAATGCTCCAAAATCTTAAGGAAAATATGTTATTTGACCTAATATGGGTCAGAATTGTTTTTGTCGCCTCTATATAGTGCATCCAGAATATTGTTTTGATAACACTTGGCCATTGCTGTAGATGCAGAGCTCAGTTTAGTGATGGTTTTGTTTGAGCCTATCTATTTACATCTCTACTAACTGAATGCTTGGGAAAATAGATAGTCAATGAAGGATATAATTTCAAGTCTGCTTCCTTCCACCCATTTCATCAACGTATATCCTCCTTACCTGTATATAATTTTTACTGTTTTGTAGGTCATTGCCAAGAGGTTATTGGAATCAAAACAAAATACACCACACTTATATTTATCATCAGGTTTTAATTCCTTTATAACACACATATTATTGAAAACCAATATATTTGTGTACTAACTAATACATGAGTTTTTATTGGAATTTGTCAGATGTTACACTGGATCCACTTCTTTCCCTTAGAAAGGATCTTAAAGGTATGGACTGATATTAATTTTTACCGGCACATGTTAGATTTATGCTCTTCGTCCTGGTACACCTGCAATCCAATTTAATCTTTATCTGCTCCTTGATTGCAGAGCAGTATGACGTTAAAGTTTCAGTGAATGACATTATTATCAAAGTTGTAGCGGCTGCTCTCAGAAATGTACCAGAAGCGAACGGTAAATAATTTCCTCTTATTGTTCTATCCATTTGTGTTGTATTTACCTATATTATCTTAGGTGGCAAAAGCAGTGACTCAGAAGGTTCAAAGCAACTCACATATATAAATTTATAGCTTTTAAAAATATAAATAGCAAATTTTGAAACAAATATACTAAAGCATTATATACAATACTGTGAATGTTGCCGAGTTGTTGACTTAGGTGTTTAACCTACAAATCCACACCTGCAAAATCTGTTTCAAGCAAACTCAGGTAGTATACTATAAACTAACCTGGACTTGCTGAGCTGAATAACCATGTGGCCAGAAGGCTGTTGCAGATAGGTCGCTAGTGGTAGAAGTAGAACATAGAAAGGCTTACCGGTCTGATACTTTAAGCACCTCTAGTTTGGAACATTCAGAGTCCAACTGTAGGATCATATTGGCAGTCAAACCTGAGTACATGTAAGAAGTGGAAACAGAAACTGTGGCAGATAATGACGGTCGCCAAAGACTAAAAAGCATTGATATTTATAATCGTTGGAAATTTGCCTTAATTGCAGCAACTTTAAACTGCCTTTATTGCAATCTCTTGTCCCTTCTTTGTGCTAGATATGGCCTAAGTAGTGCATAAGGCTTGAGCGTTCCTCATCTTACAAGCTGTTTTGTGAAAATTAGTTAGGTCTTAAGCCTAAATTGTCTGTAAAATAATTTAGGCCAAACATAACTAACGCAAGTAACCTAATCCAATAAGATTAATAAAATAACTAGGTAACTAAACACGAATAACCTAATACTCTTACAGATGCCTATTTGATTTTTAATTAAGTTTTGTGTAGCCAAATCATATTTCCTCTTTTAAATTGGTGCATATGGATCCATCTACTTTTTGTTTCATAGTCTTTTAAATTTATAATTGTCTGAAGAATCTGGTGCTTTTTTCCTAGGCTTGGGATATAAAGTCATGTTGCAATATATTGTCATATGCCTATTATTCCTATGTACATTATGTCCATTTCTTTTGATTTTATACCCAACATACCATGTCTGTTTCGAATGACGGGAGCCTCCTCCATCATCATGTATAAATCAGTCGGCCAATGTTTATTTTACCACAGGCTGAATACAAGTTTCAAAATATTTTGAATTAGATATATAACCGAAGTCAAGTGCTCAATACATGATTGTGCTATATCTCTTGGTTCATTCTTTAGGGTGTTATGCTTATTGCTACAATTTCCTTACCTATTCTTTGAACTGGATTTTTCTCTATAGAAGTCTCTAATGCTTAAATCCAACTTACATTATGGCAGCATACTGGAATGAAGAGAAAGGCGAGGTCATCTTATGCGATTCTATTGACATATCAATAGCAGTTGCCACTGAGAAGGTAATTGATGGTTGTTTAATAGTCATTATCATTTTACAAAGCACTCAAACTTTTTGTGTTGCTATAGGGCTTGATGACTCCAATATTAAAAAATGCTGATCAAAAGACAATATCTGCCATCTCCTCAGAGGTAATTTTATGTCATTGACATAGGTTCCTAGTTAATGTCTTTTTTTAGGATGCTTCGGCTGTTTGTGTTTATGCATTTTCATTTGAAAATAAATTAAAATATTGGAAAGTGAGGTTCTTGTTTTTTCTTAATCAACTTTAATACATTATTTGTACTTTAGGTCAAGGAACTAGCCGCAAAAGCACGTGAAGGCAAGTTGAAGCCGCAAGAATTCCAAGGGGGCACTTTTAGGTTAGTTTATTACAATATACATATATTGTCGTGCAAGCTAGGAAATTCCCTATTTATCATCTTTTTTTCGCCAAAACCAATAACCCCGAGCTTTGTACAATGCCTTGCAGTATTTCAAACTTAGGAATGTATCCCGTGGATAAATTCTGTGCTATTATAAACCCCCCACAGGTTCTCTCTCTCTCTCTCTCCCTCCCTCTCTCTCCTCTCTTTGTCTCATATACACACATGGTCACACACACAACCCAACATTTACAACATATAATTTACTGGACTTGGGTAAGTAGTTAGTTACACAAGACAAGATACTGTTACATATACAATCGTTAAAGAGAATGTTGGGTAGCTCCCATTATTGCAAATATAATTGAGTCTTCTCTTAGGTGGTTTGTGTGTGTGTGGAGACCGGAGAAGACCCAATGAAGCACCAATAAGTAGAGTTGATTGGATAGAAGATTGTCTAATAATTAAAAGTAGATGAATTTTAAAAAGAAAAAGATGAGGCATTATTACACTGTAACCGTATAATTCATGTAGCCAATCCGGTAAAGTCTTAGAGTGTGTTTGGATGGGGAATTCTAGAAATTCAAGGGATTTTAAATACTAGGCAATTCAATTGATTCAATTGAATTCCCTTGATATTCAAATTCCATTGTTTGGATAAAGTGGTGAAATTCCATCAATTGTAAAATTCTTTGTTTGGGTAATATAATTGAATTTCCTTCATTTGATTTTATTTATCTTCATAAAATCGACCCTAAACCCAAAAAATCGGCAGAAAACCTAAAATTGACCAAAAATCCTAAAATCGACTATAACCCCAAAAATCGGTCGAAAACCCAAAAAATCGGCCGAAAAACCTAAAATCGACTATAAACCATAAAATCGGCCGAAACCCCTAAAATCGACTATAACCGCAAAAATCGGTCGAAAACCCGAAAAATCGACCGGAAAAACCTAAAATCGGCCGATATTAGGTATTTTAACCCATTTTGGGGTTTAGGTCATGTTTAAGGTTGATTTTAGATTTTTCGGCTGATTTTAGGTTTTTCAATCAATTTGTGATTTTTTAAAGTTTATAGAGAGGAAGGAATTTGAAATTCCTTGCTTTTAGGTGTCATTTGAAATTCCATAAATTTGGTTTGAACAAAATACTTCATAAAATTCCATCATTTTGGAAATTCTTCAAATTATCATCCAAACAATGGAATTTACCTCAAATCATTTGAATTCCCTCAAAACATTCCCCCATCCAAACACACTCTTAGTTGTTGTCATTGTTGTAGTGAATATAGTTGAAAGGATTGTGAAGCAAACTATCATGGTGATCCGAGGATGATTTTCACCCAATTTTATTTTCCTTAATAGAAAAAAGAAAGGAAATAATAACTGAAGAGTTTGGTTTTAGAGGTTTCATTTCGAATGCCTGTTTTATCATTATTCTGAGAAACAGTTACCTGAGTAGCCATCCCCTTTGGGGTGGATTTTAAAATGATCAAAGTGTTCTGTTGCTTATTAATGTTTTATTATTTTCTATATCATGTGCTGCAGGCTTGCATTCTTGCCGTAGGGAGAGGTATCAAAGTTGTGGAACCAGTAATCGGAGCTGATGGTATAAATTTTATTCATGTTTCTCTATGCCACTTAATGCTTAAACTTTAAGTTGTTTTGACATTGATTTTTATTTGCTACTAGGAATTGAGAAGCCGTCCGTTGCTACTAAGTTGAACTTAACATTGTCTGCCGACCATCGCGTCTTTGATGGCAAAGTTGGGGGTATGTGTAAATTATAATACTTCAATTTCATGGAATACTTCACCAAGCCACATAAAATGTTACTTTCCCTTTAATATTTGACATTGAATAGAATCTATGAAGCATTATTGCAGCATTTCACCTTTTAAAGGATTGCTTATGTGGTTTAACTCTATTTTGCAGGTGCATTCCTCTCTGCTCTAAAGTCAAACTTCAGTGATATAAAACGACTTCTTTTATAATGACACAACAAATTTCGCTAGTGTTTGATTAGTGTGCTTCTCATGACAAATCATGTGGATTAACTACAAAACATGGCTTGGAGTTGCATAACAATAATTTTTGTCCTATTTATATCTTCACAGGAACAGTTTTCGATTGTTGTACATTTATCGGTTTTTGTAAAATAATATCTTGGGTGTCATAACCCATCATATCTTGAGGAAATACCCACCAAGGTACTGTCTAACATTAGGCTTCCAACAAATGAGAGATTCCAACAGTTGAGATTGCAGCATGTTGGTAATTTTGTTCATTAGGCAATTTGCTGCCCTTTGATGTTTAATAATTTTATATCAACAATTTTGTATAGACTGAATAAATATCAACATTATTTTGATGAATAAAACTTCCATATTCCATTCATGTGTTGCATGCCCTACCTAAGGTGATGTTACTATTTGCCAGTTATAGGTGTTTCATTGTTCATAGTTTTTGTACTAGGATTAGGGGATTTTTATCGGCTATTGGACTTAGATACATTGTTTCGTTGTTCATCTTAATCTTTGTACAAGTAGTTGACCTCCCATTGTGGTAGATAAGGGTGAAATTTCTACCTACTAAGCTACTTGACAAAAAAAAACTCTCCAAATGTGAGCTTTGAAATTGCGTTCATGAAACAAAATCACAGTTTGCACAGGCTTAACATCCGTTTGGAGCAGTGTATGATATGTACAAAATCATGATGAAATATCACGGCAACGCAAAATTTGTTTGGAGCAGTGTCTGATATGTACAAAATCACGATGAAATATCACGGCAACGTATAGTAGCTTTAGGAATTTCACGCTGGACATGCATTGGGACGTGAGGTTTGAATTGCCAACAAAGATCCAAACAGGCTATTAGATGTTGAATAGTTCATTGGTGTTTCTAGACAAATTCAATAGCTTTTCACTTTTTTGCAATATAAAGTCAATCCAACATTCATAATTTTGAACTTCTGAATAAACTCCCTGACTGTTAATATTCAAAACCTAAAAGTGTAAGTAAATAAAATATAATTTTAGGAACAGGATTGATATATGTTTTGGTTGTCATACCATTTTAGTTCAAAACTAGTAGCCTCTTTAGACAATCAAACAACAAAGTAAAAGCTGCAAAACCATTTTATCACTCAACAACTAGAAGTCTATTACATGAGTCAAATTAGCAAAATGAAGGATACCACACTATGTCTATAATGTCTATCTTTGGTATATTAAATGAGTTTTATTATGCATATTGCATTCTTCTAATGACAGAAAATTTCTAATCTTCAAGCTCAATAATCTTCACAACTGACGAGTCACCAACTTTCTGACAAACAACAACTCGGTCGTGTGGCTTTATGACACCAAGAGCCTTGCCGTGGTCTAAAGCGACCTTCAAAATCGATTCATTTGTTGCGCTACTAGACTCAGACTGCATGCAAAAGACAAATTCACTTGAGTTTAACAACTATAATCTAAAATGAAAAATGAAAAACACAACTCAGTTCCATTTGAGGTTTTAATATTGTTCATTGGTCACCCTTCCCCGTATAACATTACTATATTAATCAACATTGAAAAATTCTTACGGGGTGTCGAGGATCTGCCAACATAGGGAAAAGACCTCTCACGATAAGTGATTGCCTAGCCTGCGATTAGGTCATAAAATGAAACAGCAGCAAAAACTTGTTAATTTCAATGTCAAATAATGTTATGCAAGTCACACAAAGACATGCATATTGATTATATACCTGAATAGCGCCGGTGAATGTCCATCGGAGTTGATTTGTCTTCAATTGAGGAATGACAACAGATATCACAGGCATGGTTGGTCTGTACTTAGCAAGCAACCTACATAAATACACAAAAAAAAAAACAAGTAATTAATTATGTCAGCAAGATATGAAAATCGCAATGGAATCGAACATGACTGTCATATCGCACTAATAATAAAGAGAAGTCATAGGAGATAAAATGAAACCTTGCAGCCCTTCCAGAGGAGGTGAAGCAAATGATAACAGATGCCTTAACCTTGACGGCGGCTCGAACCTGTATGTTTCAGCAAAAACAAATTTACTTCCCTATATTGTTCCTTGAGCAAGTGAAAGAATTTTTCATAATGAAACTAAGAAATGTACCGCAGAAGAAGCTATTGATTCTATGTGGCTCATTGGCTCTCCCACATGTTTAACAGTCTTCTTAAAATACAAATCTTGATTGTAAACTTTCTCTGCCTGAAAAGAACAGCAGAATAATCAGTTTACATTTATAATAGATCTATTTCAATTTACCATAGTGATAAAATCATAATGTAATTTAAAACTCAACATACTGTTTAATAGATTATCATTAGCAAGATAAGGTAAAAGAAAAAGAACAAGTACAAAATTACACAAATTTATCGTGGCAAAAAGTATGAAAGGAAGTGTTGTTTAAAGGGAAAGCATGAACTTACTTCGGCACAAATTTTTCCGACTGTAGATATGGTTTCTACAGGGTATAATCCTGTTAGGGTCTCTGCTCCAAGGAGAATTGCATCACTGCCTGATATAAAAGAAAGAAAAATTTAGACAGCAAAGTTACAATGCAAGGCATTTTTATGCATATTGATGAGTAGCAATAAGAGAAACATGCAAGAGTATTGATAGATAATTCGATAACGCAATCATAATCAAATAAATGATACAGGACTCTTCAAATATGACAAAAGGGACTTAGATCAGGGAAAAAATTACCATCCAACACTGCATTGGCAACATCAGTTGCTTCAGCACGAGTAGGTCTTAGGTTATCGGTCATAGTGTCCACCACACGTGTGACAACAACCGGCTTTCCAGCCATGTTACACTTATAAATAGCAGCTTTTTGGAACAAAAACACCTGTCAAATCAATACATACATATTCAGGATTCTATTCAAACGTATACCGGAGAGAGTAAGGATTCTGACAATCTGACCTTCTCAGGTGGGAGATCTATCCCTAAATTTCCACGAGAGACAATGATACCATCTGCTTCTCTCAATATCTCGTCAAAATGTTTCAATCCCTATACAAATTTTACAGAAGAAAGATTAACTTTACAATCACAATTGAGCACTCATAGAAAAATTTGAAGTACAGCATTTGAACTACTGCATTAGTATAAAAGATGAGAATCTATTGTTCAAGGAACATCAGGTTTCTTACCTCTACATTTTCAATCTTTGCAAAAATATGTGTCTGCTTAAGATCTTCGAATTTGGAGATAAATTCACGGGCCTGCAAAAATGCAAATGATTCACTTCATTAACAATGTTATAAAATAAAAGCAAAGTTATAATTTGAAAGCTTAAACCAATCAGGTATATCCCTTACATGGCGAACATCTTCAGCGTGCCGAGTGTATAATGCGAGGAAGTCTATTTTGTTTTGAACACCCCATGTGCGTATCACCTGAGTTAGTGAGTAAAATGTCAAGCGGAACATTATGTGAATTTCACTACTTTATGTACACAAAGTTCTTTTGTTACCTGTTTATCCTTATCAGTAAGAGTAGGAAGATCAATACGAATCTGAGAGACATGTAAAGTATACAATGATCCAGAAAGTGTAGCGTCGTTTTTTATGACACAAGTTACATCATCACCATCCACTTTACTGACCTGCATTGCAATAACATATAAAAATGAATTATTAAGATAATCACTTAATCAGAATAAACAATCTAGAATTAATGCATTGAAGAATGAACTATGACTGCGTTGTGTTACCTCCAGCCATACAGAAGTTGTTTCACTTCCTGTAAACAGGTATTTACCAATAAAAATAGTATCACCCTTCTTCACAGCCTGCATAATCATGGATACCTTAGTTAAAGAGGGAATCACACCGTAGTACACATAATCAAGGCTAATATGAAAGTACCGAAAAGTAAACATGTAGTTCAAAAAATTCTCGAAATAACGAAAAAACATGGAAACGGTATACTGACCTTTGATAGTCCACTAAAATTTACTGGTAAGAGATTTGAAGTAGCTTCTTTGTTTTGATCCGGAGTTAAGACAAGTAATGTGTCTGCTTCGAGTTTAATTGGGCGATCAGTTTTATTCACAACTTGTAATTCTGGACCTACAACATCTAGCATAATCTGAAATTGGACCAAAATGTATTTCATTGTTACATTAATTACCCTTCATAGGTATTTTCACTTACGGAAAATAAATTGTATAGAGCTAATGTATTAAAATCACAATCATTTAATAATATGTCACAAGTCATCATATACATGTATGTCACACTATGAAGCACAGACACGACACGGACACTGACACGTCGACAGCGATAATAATTTGAGAAAATGACACAACGTAATTATAAGTGGCGGGACATGCCTAATCTGAGGAGTGTCCGTGCTTCACATATGTCACATAAACAAGTAAAATAACAGCAAACATGTGGCAAGTTTACCGCGCAAAGTTTTTTTGTGCTTTTGATAGCAGCCCTTAAATTTTCCAATGTCTCTTGGTGGTATTCTGGATCACCCCATGAGAAGTCAAACCTTGCCACTAGCACATGGTAAGAAAAGAAAAAATAAGATGACAAAACAAGTTACTCAGATTACAAACACTGAAAGGTTTTAATGGAATCATACCTGACATTCCTGCGTCAAGGCATCGGGTAATTGTATCAACCGATCGTGACTTCGAACCAAGTGTGCCTACAATTTTTGTCATAGCTGGAAAGAAAGTCTACAGAAAGAACATTTTAAACTTTAATCAAAATCTTGAACAAACACTGAAAATCTTCATTGAATAAAAAAAGGGTAAAAATTTGTCTATGGAATGCTTATAATATAACCCTTTCTTTTAGTATCTTAAAACTCCATAACACATAGACTAATTATTCTCTTGATTTACCATAACTAATGTATAAAACAATGGATACGGAGTTTTCAAAAAAAAAAAAATGTATAAAACAATGAAACAACCTAAAACCACCAAAAACAAAACAGTCTTAGCAAACAAAAGCAGTCATATGTATGTTTGGTTCTGCAGTGAGAAAAAATGATTTTGAATGAATTGATTCTGAACAATAAATTTGAGTGTAAAATCAATTGTAGAATCTGAAACTACAATTTTTAGCTTCAAGTAGAATCTAAAAGGCAAAATCAATTCTACTACAGGAAAACAAACATGTCAAAATCAACTATATACCTCAAGAATCAATTTTGGCCCCTCTAAAAGTGGAACTAAACATACACAAAATTCCTTATCAGTCAAAAACAGCAGCAACAATTGGATTACCAAACACTGATTTGTTATTTATATATCAAAATCTCAGAATCTTAGTTATTATTAAATGAAGGCAAGATCAGCAGAAACAAAACACAACCCATCTTAGCTAAGATACCAACAAAACAAAACAAAACTAGCATTATCAAACTTGATCTGCCACACTAGACAACAAAAATCACAAATGGGTCACACAAAGTTGATAGCTTTCTCATAATCTTTACATCAAGAAAAGTATATCAAAACCAAACAAAAAATAATCACACACAACACTTCAAAGAGAGAGAGATACTGACAGGTTTGGATGGCTCTAGGATGGATGCCATCCTAATTGGTTCCTCAAGAAGCAAAGGACTTGACTGCATTTTTGCTGTTTCAAAGTGTCAACTACCAAGTAAAGAACCAAAGCAGTGATGAAGGAGAAAGAAAATGAGAGAGAAAGAGAGAGTAAATATAAGATAGGGAGAGTGAAAGTGAAGAATTCAAGAATTTTCAAAGGTGAATAATACTGAATAATGAATACCAAACCAACTGTGACCGAAAAGGAAACTTAAACTAAACTAAACTAAACTAATGAATGAATGATATAACCAACCATGTTAATCATGTAGGGAACACTTGTTCAAATAGAAAGAAAACTACTACCTATATCAAACGGTGATAGATGGAAAAACCATTGTTTTTCTATATAAAATCAAAAACTTGTGTTTGATTACAAGTATAAAATAATTTTACTTTTATTATAAGAGACAACAGAGTCAATAAAAGTTGATGTATCTAATTATTTTGACCATTTTGAAATCAAACTAGTATTATTAAGTACACATGTCGGTAAACCATAAATCAAAATGATGTATACTAGTAGTACATTATAATTTGGAATATAATATAATAAATAAATGTATGTCTGCAGTGTCCATTATTACCAGTGGCGACACAGAGCGTGTGCCTTGGTTTTATATGTGGAAGTGAGAGCTACGTCCACAATATTTGACTCATAACGTTCAATATTAGACTAAACTAAACAACGGCTGTAAAAAAACCAGTATTATTACTGCTATTAGCAAGAGAAAATTTCACAACAGAACCTCCAAACCTACGGTTTTGCCCTTCAGAATTTCTTAGCAAGATCTAGAAGACCAGCTTTTTCTTGCAACCAAAATTTTGAGCGCCTTTTTTTGTTTGTTTGTTTGTTTTGGACCACAACGCAACCATGCTGGAGTAAATAGTACTCATATACTTTCCTCTCTGTAATATATGTCATGTCATATACACATTTTATTTTATTTTTTAATTATTTAGGTGTATTTGATCTGCTAAAAAATAGGGAACTGGATTAGACAACTTTTGTCGTACTCTATTTGATTTGAAACTGGTTATGAGACTGGACAAAAAAATCATTTGGTAAATTGTACTAATGTTTTTTTAGCAATATATATATATATATATATATATATATATATATATATATATATATATATATATATGAGTTTGCTAACTTAGACTTGAATCCACTTAAAAACATGAAGGTCTAAGTTAGCAAGGTGTACATTTTCATTTTGGACAAAAAAATCATTCATATTTATTATTTAAAATTAGTAACTCGATGGATAGTTTTGTAACTTTCATTTAAAATGTTTCTTAATTTGCACTCACTTTACTAATTCACACTCACTTTATTTTAAAAATGGACACATGACTTAACATGAAACACTTGATTTATCGGACAGATGAAGTTGTTTGAAAGACACGTGACTTTCTCACTTCAATTAATTATTTTCTTTAATTAATTAAATGATATTGACATAACTACCCTTCTGTTTATAACATGTTTGAGTAGTTGTAATTTTTTTTTATCAAATTGAAAAGCTGCACATTGTTAACTTTGACCTTCATATTTTTAGGTGGGTCTAAGTTAGAAAAAAAAACATCAGTACAATTGCCAACGTACCAAGTATAATTAGACTAAACACGCTTCATAGTTCATATTTTGAGAGGCATATACTCAACCACAAAAACTAGCTTGAGAATTGAGGTTTACACTATATTATAAAAGTTATTTTTGTCATATCTCTAGCCAATGTGAGACTTCTGATAAATAGGTAAAGAGACAATGGGTCTCCTCTCCTTGCCTAATGCCCTTTGAATGAGAAAACTCATCAATGGTCTCACCTAAAAATTTATATGAAGGAAAGTGTTTCATGGTTGCTTGGTGGAGATAAATGACACCTCTTTGGAGAATTTGATTTTTGATGTCAACCACAACAAAACGTTTCTTAATCCAACTCGTCTAAATTTTTGTTAAGAAAATACTTAATTTATCTTAAACATTCTTGCTTTTACGCTCAAAACTTGTGAGATAACGTCAAATTATTATGGCCTATTTGGTTGTCAGGAGAAGAGACAAGATAT
Source organism: Trifolium subterraneum (assembly GCA_951799995.1). Taxonomy (NCBI): domain Eukaryota; kingdom Viridiplantae; phylum Streptophyta; class Magnoliopsida; order Fabales; family Fabaceae; genus Trifolium; species Trifolium subterraneum. Next base: position 9,045,270 of record OX637463.1, on the reverse strand, counting down.
AGGCTATGTTTGGAAAGACCAAAAAACTAGCTTTTAGCTTATAAGCTAAAAGCTCTGTTTGGTAACAGTCATTTTATTATGAGCTTATAACTTATTTTACTAGCTTATAGCTTATTTTCAAATGCTATTTCAAGTAGCTTATAGTTTTTAGCTTATAAGCTATAAGCTAACTTATCAGCTAACCGCTATTTTTACCAAACAGAGCCAAAGTAATCATGAAATTTATCATATAAAATTCTTAATTATCTCTTTAGTTCAAATTCTTGTCTACAATTTGAGTTGAGTGAGACACTAGCATGATAGAATAAAAAAATTCAGTGCATGATCGCAAAGAATAAATGCATTGATTGCATTTCAAGTGAGATGTCCAAGAGAAAAGGAACGAGGTTTTGAAGCGATGAGAACGAGAACAAAAAATCATGAAAGACAACTGATTTATCCTATAAAATATATATTAAAATTAAAAAAATGAAATAGTAAAAAAATAAATAATAAATAATTCGATTTTAGATAAAAAAAAATATTTTAAATATATGTATGATTTTGTCATAAGGGTAAATATTTTGTCATGGGATGCAGGAAAGTCCAAATCCATGAGATCCACCCGAACTCAAATCCAAGTCAACGAGTGAAATTCGCGTTGACTGGGTTTGGGTGTGGATTTGGGTGTCACCCGAAACTATGGATGTATGTGTTGGATCACTCAAACTCACACCCGAAATTCACACACCCACCCAAATGTATTTAAAATTACCTAATTAATCCTAAATATATATAAATTAAAATTACTAATGTCACCAAACAATGTTAATTACTTATGTTGAACTATGTAATTTAATTACTGATGACTGTCGGTCATTAGTTAATTTTAATTAATATTTTTAATACTTTTTAGTAAGTTTTTAGATGTAATTACATGGTTCAAAGATGATTATAGCAGGAGTTGAGACATTTCAAATAATTTGAAGAAAAAGTACAAAACAGGTGAAATTCCTAAAAAAATCGCATCACAATCTATCAACATCCTGACATAATTTTTACCTGCCAAGAATTGAAGATTTTTGTTGCCAAACTTGTAAAGTTGCAGTTCATAAATTCCCTAGCCATATACCAGTATACAGATAATATGTTATTTATATATTATATTATGTATACATATAATATGTAATATATTATTTAAATGACATATTTATATATATATATGAGTCCAATGGGCCACGTGATAGAAAAGAAGGGATTGGTTTGAGATTTGATAATTGATTGTAAAACAAGTTAGGCAGCACACATCAGTACATTAGGGGATTCAGGCCAGAGGGACGCCCATCATTGAGGAAAGAAACAAAACGGCGTGCAATTAACAAGCAACAACATATATAAGTTTTTGGTTTTATGTTGCTTATTAATTTAATTATGAGTAATTAAATTTCTATGATTGGATCTTAGGGAATTCTAATTGTTATTGTTCTTGAACCATGTAGTTTCATATGTTATTTTAATTAATTACGAAGTTAGTTTCAGTTAATTATTCCTTGTATCTAATGCTTTACATGATCCGATCAATTGTGTGATGATTTAAATAATTTGTTTTACTATGAGAATAGGAACGAATCATCGACCTAGGAATAATTATTCAAGTAATTCTACTTAAGAGATTTCGTAGGATTACTTGAAAAATTTAAAGATTAAAGTGCAACTTCCTCCCGGATCATAAATCATCCTAAGAGATTAGAGGGGTTTATGATCAAGGGAGATGATTATGTTATCAAGAGATTGAACATAGTTATTCATTTTAATCAAATCGTGAAACTAGTTTGGTAATTTGTTAAAATACATGAACTACCAAGACAATAGTAATTAGATGAACCGAAAAGGTTCAATCGCTTCTCCTTCTAAAGTCGAACCCTAATTTCAAAGTTTTTTTCGTAAACCCAAAACCTAGAAAAATCCCCCCTTTTTATATTAATGTTAATTTACCTAAGTATGTTTTCAAAATTCAATTGTTGAATAATCACAATTCCTGTGGTGACGATCTTACTTACTATTATTATTACTTGTGACGAATTTAGTACACTTGCTAAATTATATCATCAATTACTATGCTACATTTTGTATGTTATCACAAAAAATTCAGACCGAGTTTGGGCAGGTAATTAATTAATTATACGTGTTTTTGTTGTGGGTTTGGGTGGAAAAACCCAAACCCAATCGGTGTGGGTGTGAGATTTGATTTGTCACCCATGCAACCTTTGGGTTTGGGTGATTATTTTGGGTGTGGGTTTGGGTAGTGTCAAACCTTTATCCATGGGCACTCATTGTCATCCTGACATGAAAATATATTTTAAGTGTGTGTTGGTTATCTTGTGTGGATTAAACATATGATAAGATATGGTTTGAAATTCAGGACCTCCTATTTATTTAACTTTTGTCTCAAATTAGTTGAGCTAACGGTTATAATTGACTGACAATGTAAAAAGATTTACACTATTGGTGTATATATGAATTAAATTTATACCTTGAATTACTGGTTATCTTTTCTTTAGAACGAGAAGGTTGATAAAAAAAAATAGTTAGACATGAAAAAAAATAGTTTTAAAAAATTAATATAATTAAATTCGTAAACTATTAGACAAATACAAATCAACGGATAATTCACCAAAATAAATTTCAAAAGATTATAAATAAAGTAGGCAATTTGTAATATGAACTTTTTTTATTATAAATAAAGTATATTGAGTAAATTACATTTCCCTTTTTGATAGATGTTTAAATTATACTATTTTTTCCTCTCATGTTAAAATATATACTCCCATTCCATCTTATGCAAAATATATTAGAAAAAAGTTTCACTCTCCTGTATTAAAACCTACAATTCAATCCTTTAATAAAACTCAATTTTAATATAATTAAACTTCTAATTCATATATATTCATATATTTTCATTATTATTTTTGCCTCACATCTTTAATAAATAATGTTAAATATTATTATAAATTATGGAACTATATACAAAATAAAATACAAATTTCGAATAAATTACTAAAGTTGATTAAAGAAATATTTTATGTTAAACTTAATAATCTAAAATAATAAAATTAATAATAGATCTTTAAAGAAAACAAAATCAATTTTTTAAACAATGTCTTTAATTAAGTTTATTTTTTTGACAAAAAATAGTAACTTAAAGTTAATTATTATCACAACAATATTTATTGATGATAAAATGGACTAAATTATGTAATAAGTTATTTTAGATTTAACTCATTTGTCATACTTCAATGGAGAAAAAATTTCCAACCCATGAAAAGTAAAAGTCATTCAACTAAATTACGTTAAAATACTAGAAATTCAATTTTTTATTTTTGGTATTAACTCGTTGGAAAGGAATGAAATTCCGACAATGTAGAGTTATACTGTAAGATACGTAAAATTTAACTAAGAATTATTGTCATTAAAAATCAAATTTAAATTCTCTCGATCAGTTTGTTTTGGAAAAATTTATTAACCAATTATATGTAATGTCTTAGTTTAGTGATGCAATTCTATGAGAGTATTTGCAGAGTAATGTCTCGATGAGGGTATATTAGTAAAAGGACGCAATTCCGTGTGATTGCCACTAGAACTAATAAATGATTCAATAAGCACCAATTACAATTGCATTACGCAACTTCAATTTAACTTTCAAACACTATCTTTTCCGTCGACACGTCCATGCAATTCAATAGAACATTTCAACTCGGTTTTTTTGACAATATTTCAATTAAATATTGCTATTATGTTTTTATGTAAAGCAATTTTTTGGGCATTTTTTTTAACATAACTGGCTTGTATATAATATATATAAGGATCGAAAGTCGAACTCATATATATTCATTTATTTATCTTAAAAAATAAATGTCTAACTACTAAATTACTGGACAAAACGTAACGCCTTAATTAATACACGAAAATTATCTCCATCAAACAAAGAGTTAATCTACCAATCGTTAGTTGGTTCAGTGGTGATTCACGCTGAACTTGGTAGGGAGGACCACGGTTCGATCCCCACAACTGCGATCGGGGGCTGAAACTGTTTGATGTCATAACTGACCCCGAACCAGATTAAACTGGTGGTGGAAAAAAAAACTAATATGGATCCACCATTTCTTATTTTTCATATATACACCCCAAATTTTATATCCTAATTATGTTTAAACACTATCCATTTAGTGCAAGTTCAATAATATGTGTATTTCATAAATTGGCATGAGTAATATGGGAAAGTGTTTTGTTTTTTTCAATCAAAATCAAATGTCGATAAGTATTTTGTAATTTTATATATTGACTTAGAATTTATCCATTGACTGACCATAACTATGGACGTCAGTGCTAAGTATTCATTTTTAAGGTTACTTTCACAGAATTATAATTTTTTGTTGTTGTTGTTGTTAAGAGTATTTTATTATCCAATAATGAGAACAAATTATTACGTAAATAAATTTACACGTGATACCTACAATTAATTTTTAATCAATTTTTACCTCACATATATATATGATTTGTTTTATTTGATCGTTAAGTAAACACAACAAATTATAAAGAAGTATTGTACAAAAAATCTATATTAATAATTAACATATTATTGGTTTTTGTTGAGAGTGTGAGGGCGGGTCTCTAACCTTCTTACCATTTTATTCTCTAGTTCATCCATCCCTACTATCAATTAATCATTGTCTCTATAATTTAATCAGTATTCTTTGTATACAATTATAAAGACTAATCTCCCGAGTTAGACAATACTGCAATAGACGACAAAATTCTCCCTCAAAAGATCTAATATTGTTGCATACTCGGGAATTAAATTCAAACTGAAGTCTAGCTGCAAGAAAGTTCTTACCATCTCCTCCCTTTGCTTTTGGAAATATAGCATATATCAATGTTTTTTTATAATATTTGATATTGGAATAAATTAGCTTTTACCATCTCATTTAAATGCTCTTGAACAATTAATTTCAAATTATTTAATAATATATGAGTTTTATATATGGCTAAAATAATAATTTTGCAACAATGATTAGTTTAAGTGGTAAGAAATTTAAACTCTTTAAGTGATCATGAATTCGATTGTTACCTCCTGCTTATAAAGAAAATTTGATTTAAATGTCGTCGCTCTATACATTTCACACATTCTCAACAAAAATAATAGTAGATGCGTAAAAAAAATAATAGTAGAAATTTTATACAAGAAGACATTTTCTAATGTTTTTAGCTATTTTTAATCGAACATTTGGATCAGTGATTGCTCATTTAATTTCATCCAAAAGATAGAAGATGAAATAAATTATTTGTAATATTTAATTTTTTTTGTGTTACCACGATATTAGTACGGAGTTTTTACCATTGTTAACGATGACTAATCTCCAACCTATGTGGCACAAGGTGAGTTCTTACATTCAAACCAAATTCTCTTCCTACGCATGAATCAGGAATCAACGCTCTGGCCACATATTTAACGGGACCAAAAACTTTAATTCATTGTTGGTTTTAAAAAAAATTAAGCAAATAAATTAATTGAATATAATGTGTGAACGGGGAATAAAAAAATAACAGAAATTATTTGTTTTTGCAATGTGTGAACAAGGAATAAAAAAATAAAAGAAATTAAATTAAATTTTTTATTATAATAACACAGTATATATACTGTAATATTTGTTTAATTTATTTAGTTGACACGCTCACTTTCTCTATCTTTCTGAGCAATTTCCGCTAATTTTTCATTCACTGCACATTTTGCATATACACTTCTCTTTCTCTTTCTCTTTCTCACAGTTCCCATTTTCCACTTGTAACCTTTCACCTCAACGATTCCTGCGTCTCCAAAACCTTCTTCTTTCTAATCTCTGGTCAGTTTCACTTTCTCACTCTTCTCTTTTTCTTTCCATTATTATTATTTCAGTAGTAGCTCAAGTTTTTTATGTTCATTAAATGCTTCACAATTTCAAAATTAGATTTCAAATTTATCATTTTTATGCAAATTAAGCTTTTTTGGAATCTGGGTTTTGCTGATTTACATCAATTTTTTTTTTTTGTGATTGGTGTGGCTCAAAAAGAAACAATTGAATCTTCTAAATTTTTGTCCATGTCATGTTGTTCCTTTTTTTTTTTTTTAATTAGTATATTCTTCAATAATATTAACATAAAAGAACTTCATGAGTTGATGTAACAAATTACTAATTTTGTTTACAATTATATATGTTCATGTAAAATCATATACAATAAAATTGAAACTATATTTAGTTTTTTTGTTTTGTTTTTATGTTTTACTGGCCTATTTAATACCATATTTTCCTTTTCCTAATTTTTTAATTCACAAGTCATTCATTCTCTAATATTTTTATTTTTAGTCTAGCATCATGGTTGATAACTTTACAATATTATGATTAATCTTAGGTTAAGTTGAATATTTTTAGCCAAATTTGAAGTCAAAATTAAGAACTTTTAAGGGGATTATTTAATTATTTTTTTCAGCCTCACATCCAACAAGTAAAAGATGGATTGGTTTGCAAGAGGAAAATGATGTTTTTTAATTCTCAAATAATTGTTGTAATTTGAAACATGAAATTTTCAAACCTACAAAAGATAATATATTCAACTTTTAAACAAAAAAATGCTTCGAATAGATTGGCATGGGTTGATGTATATATATTTATTTTTTTCCGTATTAACCCTCTGGTTCTCAGGGGAAGGAGGCCCCGGTAATCCAGAGTTTGGTTGTGAGATAAGTAAAGTCTGGCAAAAAATTGTTCCCACCAGGAATCGATATTATTAGCTCTATATTTAGTTGAATTTTTAACGATATTTTGTTGCCAGTTATTACCAAGGACTTGTCTTAAAGAACATTTTGTTTACGGTTCTTAGGTAAGCGATGGTAGCTGCTGAATCATGGTTTCGAAGTCTATGGAAGACTAATCGTAAAGATGACCCTAATTCTGAGAAAGCAGTGATTGGAGTTTTGGCATTTGAAGCTGCGAAATTGATGTCTAAGCTTGTTAATGTGTGGCAGTCGTTGAGTGATAAACAGGTTGCCAAGTTGAGAGATGAGATTTCAAATTCGGTTGGGATCAAGAAGCTTGTTTCCGATGATGAGAATTTTATTGTTCGTCTAATCAGTCAAGAGATGCTTGAGAGTATGGCATATGTGGCCGAATCTGTGGCTAGGCTTGCGAAGAAATGCAGCGATTCTAGACTGAAGGATTTTGAGAAGGCCTTTGATAGGTATATAACCCGCGGTTTTGATTCATATGGGTGGGTAATGTCTTCTAAGAAAATGGAAAAAAAGGTTAAAAGAATGGAAAAGTTTGTATCGATTAATGCAGGCTTGTACCAAGAGATGGAAATGCTCACCGATCTTGAGCTAACTCTTAAAAGAATGAAGAATTACAGTGAGTCGGACGGGCCAAATTTAATCGAGTATCAGAAGCAGGTTGCGTGGAAGAGGCTTGAGGTGAAGAACTTACAGTCTAATTCTGTGTGGAACAGGACATATGATTACACTGTACTATTTTTAGCAAGATCTTTATTTACAATATTCTGTAGGATCAACAATGTTTTTGGAATTCCTGAGATAACAAATGTTGGCAAAAGCACGAATCGCAGTCTTCCAAATTCTGGTCACATTCGCAGCAGTCATTCGGTCTCGGAATTATTGCAATCTTCAGTCCATCCATCCCAAAATAATGCTGCCAGATTTGCTTCAGGACCCCTTGGTCCTTCTACTGCTAAATCAGATCAAAATGTTAGAGCAAATAAAACTAGCATTTTTCATTCTGTTGCCGACTCATCTACAAAGTCAGGCCCGATTTCAGGAAGGTATAGAGGCATCAATTTTTTCTCAGGTCCTCTTGGAAGGAGTTCGAAAAAACCAGTCCCGGATAATGGAACAAGTAAAAACAACAAGTTTTGGAAGTTTAATAATGGCCACTCAACCACTGCAAGTGGGAAGGAAAATAGCACAAGACACAGTCGAGCGACTCAAGTAGGACCTTTCAAAGGCTGTATAGCTGAAGATAGTTCCTCGGTCATCGAATGTCGCACAAACCTAAATGATGTTCCCTTAGAAACTCAGAATCACAAAGATGCTGATTCAGAACTTCTTACTCCTGGAAATGTGACTCATTCTACTAAACCGACATTCAGTTCTCTTTGCAAGTTAAAGCCTCCGTCTGAATCCCTCGGCGCTGCTTCTTTAGCGCTTCACTATGCAAATGTTATTGTTGTGATCGAGAAGCTAGCAGCCTCTCCACACTTGATTGGTCTCGATGCAAGGGATGATCTATACAACATGCTACCGAGACGTGTAAGAGCTTCCCTCAGGACTAGGCTTAAGCCATATTCCATGGCAGCAGCTGTTTACGACGCAAGTCTAGCAGAAGAATGGAGCGAAGCAATGACAAAAATATTAGAATGGTTAGCACCACTTGCTCACAACATGTTAAGATGGCAATCGGAGAGAAGTTACGAGCAGCTGAGCTTTGTTTCGCGGACAAATGTGTTACTGGTACAAACCCTTTACTTTGCGAATCAAGAAA